>CM057340.1:132165228-132570370 GCA_030015575.1 Agapanthus africanus | reverse complement strand
TGACCCTGTTTATAATGCCATAAGAAAGCCATATATAATTCTGGAGACTTTCTTTTAAGTGTGTTCTGGACGTTAGAAACCTGAGCTTGATCTAATACGTATATACCGTCCTCTAGTGTACCTAACCCAATCAAACTTTGATTTAGGTGGATGTAGACCACATCGCTTACAAACTAGACTAGGTATACACAAACAGTTACGTAAAATTAATATCTTCCCACCTGCAATCTTAGGTGATATACCCTTACGGATACAGTGTCCACGCTCATTTCGTTAGTAACCCTGAGAGTCATATCACCTGCCCTGATAACTCTATGGTTTCTCAAAGCCTGTAATACAGATAAGAGATCCTGATTCAGTATCTTATACCCAGGAAGTAGAGTTAATTGACAGACTGTTTTCAACCACAAACACACCCGAAGTCGAAGCCACAACATGCTTCGGATCCTGGATTCTGTCTTTCCAAGCCCTGCATTCCTTCTGCCAATGCCCTTTCCTGTGACAATAGGAACAACCCTCCTCCCTACTGTTAGCCCGAAACTTTTGCCCTTCCCTTTCCTCTACCTTACTGACACTGCCTATCGGCTTTGTAAGGGTATTCTTCTTCTTATCCTTGGCTTTCGCCTTGGATCCAGAAGAGGAAGATTCCCCAATAAGCAGAGCAGGTGTCTCCCTGGTTTCCTTCAGGGTGGGTGCCCTCAACTGGAAGTATTACTTTCTTCCCCTGGGCGTAAGTAGAAGTTAGGGACAATATAATTAAGTCAGCATATGACCCATTCTCCAACATGGTCTCCAGGTCCTTGAGCTGTTTAATACAGTTGGTCATTGTAGGGACGTGGTCCCCTACAGATGACCCGACAGCCAATCTTGCTTGAAGCAATTCCTTTGAGGTCTCATATCTTGCGATACGAGATTGCTTTCCATATAAATCTTGTTATGGAGGAATATGGAAGCAAAGTCCATCTTCTCGTGTTCCCTCTGGTATACACCATCAACTGAGACCAACACGAAGCACTTGGTATTCACACAGTCTTTTTTCCTTGTCTTACGGATATCATCCACGATGGTGGAATTTGAACCTGGAACGACAGGGGCTTTAGTAGTAAGAAGGTGGTTCATTTTGTCATAGGTAATGGACATCTGGACAAACCTTTGCCAGTCAATATAGTAAAACTCAGTCATCGATATTATCCAACTGTAACCTAAGTCTGGTCATATGGCCGCTGCAAGTAGGAGAGAGAGAGAGAAGAAAACACCCAGCATGATACTCTTGCAAGTTTAGATTGGTTTCTAGTTTATCTAAACAGAATGGCTCCCACTGTTTCTCGAATCTTTCCTCAAACCATAAAAGAAGAATTAGTCAGGATTAATCTCACCGTACAATACTTGCTTAACCTTTCAGCCAGGCTGGTGTTGGTACTTCGAGGGAGGTTTTCCAACGCTTTCGTGAAGTTCCTTAATTATATAACCTCTTTTCCCTGGAGCCGTAGCCCCGCTAACACCGTTCTAGACACATACTTGGTTTATAGCATTGATTGTGTTAGTGAAAAATCTCCCGAAGAGTAGCGAATACTCATAGTAGGACCGGGATCGAAATATCATTGTATGATAAAGCTGAAGGAATCCTACCAAAATTATCACACTCCAAATGGTATGCAGCACTAGCAAGTTTCAGTTTCTGTAGAAACTCCCGATGTGGATTTTTGCCCCATACTCTTATGACCTTGACGAAGGCTAACAAATCATAAGTCACATGTCAAGTTCTACCCATCATTGTCCAGATTAATTTGAACCCACCCGTATATACCCTTGACGAAGGCCGACAAAGTAATACGACAGTCCCAAACCAACGCATCTATTTATGCTACATATGAATACCCAGTAGCTACCAATCCTATGCCTTGACGAAGGCCAACAGACATAGCTTGAATACTATTGAATATTCATATGAAACGACGGAGGGCTATGAATGGTTTTGGCAAAACCGTGAACATAGTGAACTTGATATAATCGAAGGAACCTGATAGCTTTTAAAAGGAGTGGTTTAAGCTCCGTATTTTAAAAGTTTACTGTTTTTTGAAAAACCGAGTGGTTTTAAAATTTGTTCCTACGATTCAGCTTTGGTTTATTTGCTTTGCTTTAATCTAATGCAGTTCCATCATTTACACCTATCATTACAGAGAGAAACAAAAATATGACGTACGCTTATGCCATCCGCATTCACCACAGGGCCCCGTCTAACACCGTTAGGTTACCTAACTAACGCCAAAGAGGGGGCAGGACTAGCGCGGATGTAAAACATAAGCAACGTCTAATATATAGCATATATATATATAATCATTCGTCTCATGCAATAATAGGCATTCCAGATCACAGATGAACATATTATATATACTAGGAATTCCGCGTTTCGTTTAAGCCTGTAACGAAAGACGGATTCCACGGTCGTGATGAATAGCCAAACCCCAACCCAGACCCCTACGGGTGCGATAAACTACCCACCAAATACCCGAAGTGAAGAAACCTCCCTCATCAAAGTGAGTAGGCCACTCGGCACTTCAAAGTACCCGGTAGTTTGTGCACCCTACCTTGGGTCTATTCTAGGAGCAGAAAACAGTAAAAAGAAATAATACAACGGTGGCAACAACCTCAACCCGGATGTGCCCCGCAAAATAATATTACATCAAATTACAATTTACATCGAATGAAAGATATAACACTCATCTCACATCCTCGACTATTCATCCACGACGATCCAATAAGTTCATATACACAAACCAACATAACATCATCACAGTTATTTGCAACCCCAACTAATTGACGTATAGCAATTAGTCGATGTTTCCAAACACATATACACATCATAAATCTTGTAAAGTAACCGTGACATTAGAATTCCGCACGCAATTAGAAAATTAAACCAATTTTTCCAAAACTTGAAAAATCCAGTGAGCTAAAGTTCCAAAAACGATCGTTTTAAGCCAATCCGGAGTCGAAACGAACTCGAAACCCGCCTGAATATTCGCGGAGGCAAAGATATCAAAATTAATTGTCGAATGGGGGGACTCAGAGGGGTTCCCACCTTCGGGAGACACCATGAAGTGGCCCCTAAGGGAAGGCAGACCCGAGAGCACCATTCTTGGGTGCTCTCGGGTCACCCCCCCAGGGCCACCCTGTGGTGGTCTTGGAGGGTGGGCCTGGCCTTTGGTCCCCCTCGAAGTGTCTCTGGGTTGCGCATGCTCCACCCTGTGGCCTCTCGGTCCAAACCGTGAGCCCGCGGGGTGTACAAACAACTCAAAACATCATTTTTGGAAACTGTTTTTGTCGGCAGTTTTTGCGCGACAAAAACGGCGGATTTCTAACATCGCTACAAGATATCTAAGATTTATGAGAGGCTCTAATACCACTGTAAGTCAATTTGGCGCACCCCACGTGTTTGCGGGGAGGCAGAAATTGCAAAAAATGATTTTTACGGGCTTCACAACACTGACTTGAACCAAGGATCGATCATAAACCCTAACTAGCATACATTTGTGAGGTTAACTACAAGTACAGAAGTTTATACCTCATGTTACATGTCCTTTGGGTCTTCTTTTATTACTGTCCTCCACCTCGTCATAGGCTCCATGGATCGTTTGGATCGGCGCTTCCTCGTCGGCCTCCTCAAATCGAAGAACGATCCACCCGAGAGTATGTGTATCGAGCTCCTACCTCAGCTGAAGTAACTAGGGTACAAAGTTTGCTACACTTGATGTCGTAGACGATGTAGAGTATGAAAATGGAATGCTTTGTCTCTTTTTGCCCTAGGTTTCTCAACACATGAGAGGTTAAGGTATGAGGAAGAAGAAGATGGCAAAGAAAAGCTGGTGAACTTAGCATGAGAGATGAGAATGAATGAGCTCTTATTTTTCTAAACTGAACCATACCTATTATCCATAGAATAAATCATATGAATAATCAAAATAAGGTTCAACTATCAACCATATGAGTCATGGCTCCAAAACCCACCATATGTCACATGAAGCCATGCTCAAATTCATGTATATTCCACTTCATTTCCTCAATTACATAATGCATTTATCATTTATCCTAAAATGAATAATACAATTATGATATGCCATCTTTTAAAAGCATCTTTGAACAAATTACAAAAATGCCCCTCGTCAGTATATACATACCTATATCCGTATTCCGAAAAATACGGACACAAAAGAGACGAACACTATCTATCAGTACAATACTAGGATCCGGCTTAAACCAAAGACCACTAGTATTGTCCGTCCGACTCATCATCCGTCCACAAGTACACGTACGCGATCGAACCCTGTCGTAAAAACCATATGACCTCTACATCTTTTGCTCGATGCAGGGAAACCCTCTGTGTGGGACTCTAAAGACTCGACACTACGCTGGCAGTTGGTTTAACCACAGCCCGCAAGCGGTACTAGCTGCACATAACGGCCCACAGGTATATGTCGATGAGAAGGCCGATGAGAATAACTCATTCGAACTCAAACTGAGCCTATCTGTGACAATCTCCGTACAGTCCGGTCTGATCGTCTAAGAGTATCGTATATCGGGCCTAGGGGGCGGTAATCGTCAGACCTCTAATAACGCAATAAGTCGTGTCGGAGAGTAGCCCAAAACACCTTGAGAAACTACTGGAATACCTAACAGTAAATCTCACTTGCCTTGGCCAAGGACTTTGTGTAATAGCCTTCCGAACACAGTGCGACATCAACCCCCAATACCGGGAGAGACGAATCCTATCTAACCGCCACTGCCTTTAAGTGCTTCGTAACTGCACCCAACTACTACCTGTTTGTATGACTCCTCTGAGCCATGTTAGGGTAGTAATCAAAGTACAGTGGGAACACACTCGAGGTGAAGTAGCAGTGTCAAGTCGACAGACTAAGCTGTACTCATGTCACCTAGGAACTGCTACCCGATGATAGGTATAATACCTACTAGCAGTTCCCGACGGGTCCTGTCCAGTGTACTCATAACCTAATGATCATATGCATACAATCTCTAGTACGACGTACTAATGGCTGTGGGAAATAACATCTCCCATGCTGGGATGAGAAGCGTATACACTAGTCTACTCTAGAGTATCGATGCCCTGCCTCGATAATATTATGACTAGGGACCTGTATAAGGATGTGCTTATAGACTACCCAGCCCCTACTAGTGTGACTTCCATCACAACGCTGATAATCAAGCAAAGATCCTAAGGGCTCTACCAATATGTATAAGCGATATGCTAAAAGAAACACATGCGCATATTGAGGTAGAAACAAACCAGGTAGCATACTACCATTTTGAGCAAGACTGTTACTATATTCGTGTATATCCCAAGCCTCCATTAAGTAATATACAAACCAGTATGATACAATAATGGCCTCTAGGGCATATATCACTAACATGAACAACATTTGAGGATTTCATTGCAAACGTTGAGACAGAAAAAGTTATATGATAAGATGAGCAAGTGCGAGTTTTGGCTGAAGAAGTGAAGTTCTTGGGTCATGTTGTATCTAGAGATGGAATTTTTGTTGACCCGAAAAAATTGCAGCTGTTCATTTGTAACTTTTTGAAAAACCGTTTAGGTGAAGTTTCCGATTATCGGTATAATAACTGATGTTTTCCATAAAAACCAAGATATAATTATTTTTTTCAACATAGACTTAAATATACCTATTCTAGCTATGTAATTGCTAGTATTTGGTATTTAATTGGTCACTTGTAAATTTCTAGTTTACTCATATATTTTCCGTAATTAATTATTTTAAGCCTTCACTAATAAATTTAATTAGTGATAATTACAAATTAGAATGGGTTAATACAAGTTTAGCGCATCATGACACATTAAACCAAAATGTAACATGTTGTTTTTGAAATGAAAAGAAATTTTCAAGATGGTTTTAGAAAATATAAAGGAAAAAGGCTTATATTGTGAAAATAAATTAAAGTAATTGAGGTATGGGGGTATTTCCTTTAGTTGGAACTTGCCACACACTCACCCACACCCACACTCACACCCCCCATTTCCCCACTTGGCCGAGCCTATAGGCATCAGCCCCTCCCAATTCTCCCATCCAAATTAAGAAAATAAAACAAAAGAAAAGAAATTGAAAAAGAAAAGAGTAAAGAAAGAAGTATGGATTAGATATTTGTGGTATGGACTTTTGTTGACTTCAACACCCTCACCTCACTCTCTGTCCCCTCTCCCCATCCTTGGCCGAGCCCCCTTGGATAGCAGCCCTGTAACATTTCAAAAAAATAAAATATTATTTTTTGGAATTTTTATAATTTAATATTATTTTATTGAATATTTTAATATTTCGGTATTATTAAATACAGATAAATGGGAAAATTTTTGGAAAAATTGTGGAAAATTCTAAAATAGAGTATTTTATGAAATTATGCCATTTTTAAGTTTTTATGATCATTTATATGCTAATTTAGCGCTAATCGCGATTAAAAATTGCTAATCGGTTTTTAAGCATTTTGTGCAAAACATGCACATATCTTTTTCTACACTTGTGTTACATTTTTGTTACCATGGCTTTTACTTTGGGTTTACTATTTGAGTGAGAAGGATTTTGAGAGGATTAGAAAAGAAAAGAGAATAAGATATTGAGGTATGGTGAGAGAGAGGGGGGTAGGTGAAGGTGTTTGACTTGGCCTTCTCTTCATTTCCTCCTCTCATTTTCTCTCTCCCTCTTCCTCCATCTCCTGCTGCTGCTGCCTCTTCCCTCACTCCCTCCCCTCTTCAAACCTCTAAAACTCTATGCTAAACACCTCAAAACACCATTTCCATTTCAAAAAAATGGTGCACAAGCTCACAAGCAACCCTATGGACCAAGAAAGTTTGTGTTTTGGTGCTGTAGGAGGATTCATGAGTGTCTATTGAGGTATTTCCTTCACAATCTTTGTAGCATTTCAAGTGTTTTAGCCTCATTTCAAGTTTAATGTCGTTTTGACGATGTTTTATGCACTTTGGACAAACCCTAGAGAGGGTTAGGGTAAATTTGAGTTGTGTAGTGAACTTAAGTGTTTTGAGTGACCTTAAACTCCCATGATGTTTTAAACCCAGACCAAACACATATACAAAACCTAAAACCCAAAAATACGGAATTTCAGAACTTTCATGTCGGTTTGTGAGTATTTGGAGCGTGCAAGTGAATCTGGAGTGATCCGAGGAGTTTCTGAGGCAATTAAACAATACCAGGAGCTTAGTTAGACCACCAGGAGACCACCCTATGCAGACGAACCCTATTGGATGAGGCAGGGCAGGCCAGGCCAGTTTTTCCCTTTAGGGGGCTCGGCCACTTGGTGGGGGAATGTGTCCATGTTGCTTCTGTAGTTCATATGTACCTCATACATCACCCCAAAGTTGTTTGTTTGCCCTGATTTGGCCTGAGTCAAAATTTGGGACCACTTTCTCTAGTTGCTGCTTTGAATTAGTTTATTGTTTTCCGTATTTCGATTTCTAGATTCGCGTATTTGTGTTTTACCTCGATCACTTGGCGTTTGTACGACGATATCGAGGGTTGTTCGATGATTTGAAAGCGTAGTCCATAGGTTCTAACCTATACGCTTTTAAGCGTGTCGTTTTGGTTTCCGCGTGTCGTTTTAGTTTTGATTTGGTTTTAATGCGATGTAATACGTGTGATATGTAGGTACCCCATGGTGATCCGAGGCGATGAAGACGATGGTGGCAACATCAATACCGACACGCAGGATACAGGTGAGTAGATTATATCTACGGGGGAAATCGGGGAGATGGCGTATAGCACCCCCGCAGTCCGAAGTTGGTATACTATATATATATGATAGTTTATAGTGTGTCGTGGATATTGTGTTAGGTGTACTATGTATAGACTAGGGTTAGAAGTAAACTAGTGTAGTTCCTAGTCGCGAACCCTAGAATAGGTTTACACCCACACGCACACACATGCTTATTTGCTATACTTATACTGTGATGATAATAATGGATGACATTGGAGATGAGTCGATGATATTGGGCATAGTGCCGTGAGATCGGTGATATGATATGATTCGTATTTGGGATACGACATGTGATTCTTAGTAGGTTTTTGGACGTGTGTTTCCCACACGCATTCATACTTATATAGATGGTATCGATTGGTACTAGACTTAGATCAGTACCCCAGATTATGTGATATGATGATAAGGATACCAGATAATTGATGAGATAATGTGATATTGACCCGTACCCAGCTATTGGGATGCCGTACGACGAATTACCGTACGAGCTATGTATTGATGATTGATCCGCACTCATGACTCGAGGAGGTCAGATGATATACGGTATCGTACAGGATACTATTGAGGCGGGATCACCGACTCTTATATTTATATTTATATATATCGACTCAGATTTATGTGGTTTCCATACCCCTCCCGATTGACTTTATAGTTAGATCTGTCGTTAGTATAGTAGATGTTAGACTAGACCGAGTCATACCTATTTCAAAAACTAACGAATCGAGAATATTTTAAAGACAGAAAAAGGGATTCTACGGATACTTTAAAAAGGCACATCTTTTCTTAAAAACACCGTAGCCCTTATTTTACTAAAAATCTCGATTCGTCTTATTTCAAATGGCATAACTGCATGACATATACATATTGATGTAGATTCTTCACTGTTGCGTTGATTATTCGATTTCCGCATATTCATGCTTTTCACATCGCTTTGCATGTGTAAATGTGTTTACTGCTATATTATCATCATGCTGTTAGGACACCAGCACCATTATCGATGATGCGTATGTTCCACGTACACTTCCTTGCCGGCTCACACACTTCATCATCGATAATTGTCATGTCACTACACAGTAG
Organism: Agapanthus africanus; assembly: GCA_030015575.1. NCBI lineage: Eukaryota > Viridiplantae > Streptophyta > Magnoliopsida > Asparagales > Amaryllidaceae > Agapanthus > Agapanthus africanus. The sequence goes on along the minus strand of CM057340.1, from coordinate 132,561,499 downwards.
TATTATTGCATCAGGATATGACCTTGTATGTGCATACTATAATTCCATGTTGCATGATATACTGTTATACTTGCATTTCATTATATGTCACATACATCATGTTTTCTGTTTATGCGCATTGGGATATTTGTTTTCATGATATTTCTCGATTTGGGGAACCGTGGGTATTTCAAGAGATTATGTAAATGTTTTAAAACCTGGTTACCCTTGATATGATATTTCATCTTCCACCAAGAGTTTTATCGGTTCTGATATATATATACCCCTACGAGGAGGCGTCGAGGCCGTATGAGGGTACATGGTGGGGCCCGGAGTACCCCGGGGCAAGAAAGGGATGTCGATGTGCTATGAGCCGATGAGCCCGGCTGGGGAACCATACTGTCCGGTGATATTACCTTTTACTCGGCGGTTATCTTGGGGATACCGACCGGAGTTATGTGCGTATGATACGTCGAAATTCGAGGGTCGAAGCTGGGCACTCGGGTTTCGAGGGAGTGTATGATACGTAACTATCAGGGCTAGTCTTGGTGACAGTGCCTGATAGATGAGGATTTACGTACCGATGCTAGGCACGGGTTTCATGATGTTTTCCATGATTTTGATTATATCCTCATATTTACATGCATGATGCTTATTATCATTGGGTGACAGGTGGACGGGATCCATATATATACAGACATTGATCACATACAGACTTTTATTACATTGATCGTACTTCATTTGTATATATAACAGGGTATGAGGGCGCTGCTATATATACCCTTACACCAATATTAGTGGAATGGGACGCTAATATATTTGTATTGATATCCATTTTGATACTTCATCATATTTATTCATGCTAATATAACTTATATTCATGATATGTTATTACCTGAGGCCCTGACACGAGCACTTGGCACTACATACATGTATAGATGTTACATTGCCACCTTATCATGCTTCAGACTTATCCTTTTGAGATTTATATATATCTGATCGTATTGACCTAGGATTATGTCGTGCATTCGATTTCTGCTTGTAGATGTTTTCTATTCACGAGTTAGCAACTCACCCCCGTTGTGCCACAGCTTCTTGCAGGTTTTTGCCGTACAGGTTCCATAGCGGCATTTCTGGCACACTGCTTCCTTGCGGGTGAATTGCATTGGGTAGGTGGGTTCTTTTGCATCACGAACCACCATTGTACATGTATTATTCCTTTGTATCTAGAAATTCCATCAACCAAAACTTGTATATTGTTTCAGACTTAAACACTAGTGATGTATTATCTCGACCTTAGAGTTGCGTGTAGTAGTATTACGGTTTTCATGTTATTTTGAGTTTCTTTTTGAGTTTTGATCCTCGCCATTCGGCGTTGTATATTATATTGCTTGCGTGGTTGTGACCGTCGATTGACGAAGAGCTAGCTCCCGCTTGGGGATGCCTTTTATCATTGCATATATATTATTCTTGTTGTACCCCGTTCGGGGCCAGTATTTACAAAGGAAACTCTGCCGAAATTTTTAGAAAAACTATACATTTTAAAAATGCATATTCGGCTTAGTTATTTTAAAACCTTGACTTCAAAACATGTTTTCTTCACTTCTTTAAACTAGATTTCTTTATTTACTCTTTAAAATGGTTTTAGATTTCTGGACTTTTTGGCTTACTTGGATTAGATGGGGTCCTATAGACTTCATATGATTCAAGTGCCAGTTTCGAGCTATTTCGGGTCGTGACAAAGTTGGTGTCAGAGCGCTAGGTTAACCTTGGTTCGAGTCTAAGTTTGACTATGTGGAGCCTAGGGCGTCTATATGTATACGGAACTTAGGCTTGACCTTACGGAACTTAGACTTAGTCGAGGGGGTATTAGACCCGAACTTTCGTCGCGTAGGATGACCCTTGGTTGATGGAGTAGGTGACTTCAGTAGAGGGACGTATCGTACGTATATTCCGCGGCATACTTACGACACGCCACTCCGCTTAAGGAGCCTTAGGATGTACATTTCCTTGCATAGTATTATATTCATTCCTGATCTATCCTCATCGATACTGGTTATGATTGTGCTGCCACGATCACACAGGCAGAGAGAGCTACGGCTAGAGTTGCATCAGCATGAGCTCGTCGCAGACGAGGACTGACCAGGGCGTGATTCCAGAGACATACGATTGCATATAGAGGCGTCGTCTTATTGTGTTTTTCGCGCCATGAGCGTTTGACTGATCGCTTTTACGAGATTTCTCGGACATGCCGATCGGTACCAGAGGATTGAGCCTCTGATAGAGGCCAGCCAGGATGTGATGACCATTGATATATCTCTTATTCAGGATGATCGAGGCGCTGTTCAGCGTATAGACGAATGAGCCAGTTGTTGCTGCAAATGACGAGATATCGCCCAGATGATTAGAGCTACTGCAGCATGAGTATATACTTAGAGTTATGATGGAAGGTCGCTAGTCACTAAGGATGAAGGACTAGGACATGTGGTTCGTTCGCTTACCCCGATGCGAGGTCATCAGATAGATTGATTCCAGTTAGAGACGAATTCACGTAGATACGTTGAGAGTCGATAGAGACGATCGAATCCCAGAAACCTATTATTCCAAGTTTAAAGTATTCGGAAAGACATGCAGGAAATTCTATGGACCCTCTAGAAGAATGAAACCCTAACTCGACATAATGACCGTGTGAAAGCCTTTGAACCTTAGGGTTTGCGGCAGTTCCGCGGCGCCATTAGTGAGGCTTGGGTTTGCCATTCTACGGCTGGACCACTGATGCTGTGGTATGTACTCGATACTATTAAACTGTACCCAAGATGTTGATCTCTTGGGGGATTATGAGGTTTTGACGAATCGATCGGATGGTTCGACATCTTTCGGATATCATGGGATGGGACACATTGCTTGGGAGACTTCAGATACGAGTATAACCATTGAAGCATAGTCCATGCAGCCACGAGTAGACGAGTCCGAATCAGTCGACATTGGAACAAAGTGGAGTAAAGAGTTCGCACGAGATTTCGACGAGATGACGTTCCACTCCGCTGACATCAGAGATACGATGTGTCTACAGAGGCGTTGGGATGCGACCAGCTTCCGAGCAAATGCTGTACTGAGAATGCAGATGTCCAGAGAGCGAGAAAAGATTGTGCAAGAGTACCAGCCTCCGTACAGTTCGGCATAGGCGAGATAGGAAGAGACCTTGAGCAGGATTCCTTCCAGGACACTGCTGCAATAAGATTTGCACCAGGAGCAGAAGTGTGATGTGCATTCAGAGGACCAGAGGTCGGCGCCAGTGACGTGCTGCCTTACGAGTGGTCGTGAGGATTGACCGAGAGATGACCAGAAAAGTGCCAGGACGGAATCGTTTCCGTTAGCACACCTGACAGGGCCGACGAGCCACTGGATTGCGAGATTGGTAATCCACAGAGAAGATAAGGACCCAGAGACAGAGGACGCCAGACCGTGAGCAAGAGGCAAGTAGATATCTTGCGCTGCTAGCTTTGGATGCGCCGACACCTTCCCGACTACGAAGGAGGAAATATCGATGACGGTAATTTTTATTTGTGATTTTGTGACTCGATTATCACGTATCCGTCACTTTGGATTTCGGTACTTTGGGCGATTTATTCGCATGGTTTGGTTTTGATGACTGAGTTTCATGATATTTGTTTTCTTACACCATGGTTGCACCTACTGGGTATTTATGTTTTGCGCATAGTTATTACTCTTGAGGTATTGATTGTGATTTCAGGCCTATTTTATGCCGGTGATTTGATTTACGCTTCCAGCATAGTTTTCATGCACTTTTTGTGTTTTGATTTGATTTGTGCATGCTGATGCCTATGATTGTGAGCTTATACACTGCGGTATACCTGATTTGGATTGAGTCGTATTGTATACCGTCAGTTTCGATTCTGATATTGATATTGATTTCTTGCACTCCGTGCATTTGATTGGGACTTTCACGCATGTTGGGCGCATGTTTTGAGATACGATTTTGGTGCACACCAGATGCACTAAATTGAGATTTTTCGTGCCTATCAGATGCACCTGATTTTGCTATCAGGCACACACGTTGCCTATGACAGATGTTCGTGCACACCCGTTGCACCTAAATGTTGTTTCTGTGCACATGTATGACACATATATGGATTTTGATTTCCGTGCGCACCAGACGCACAGGGTATTGTTATATGCATTTTTGGGATTTATTCCTTATGGACCAGTATGTTTTTATGATATTTGCTATTTGTTTTCGTACTGAACAGGACTAGTCAGAGGAAAGTACCTGAACATATATTACACGCATTTCCTTTAGTTATTTACATATATAGCTTTCATATATACATGTATAATTTTGATGTATGTCATATTGGTTTTATTTTGGATTTGACATTTGTGTCTTTACCATGACTCCGATGATTGTGAGCTGCTTGACAGAGTTTCGATTTTGAGATATCTGCTCATTACCTATACGCATGCATTGCGCTATGATGTGTTTTAGGTATTGATGATTTCGGAGCCCCGACGACTTGGATATTTACTGAAATGTTTTCGTACTTGGGGGTTTAAATTTAAATTCGGGGACCGAATTTCTTTAAGGGGGAAGATTGTAACATTTCAAAAAAATAAAATATTATTTTTGGGAATTTTTATAATTTAATATTATTTTATTGAATATTTTAATATTTCGGTATTATTAAATACAGATAAATGGGAAAAATTTTGGAAAAATTGTGGAAAATTCTAAAATAGAGTATTTTATGAAATTATGCCATTTTAAAGTTTTTATGATCATTTATATGCTAATTTAGTGTTAATCGCGATTAAAAATCGCTAATCGGTTTTTTAGCATTTTGTGCAAAACATGCACATATCTTTTTATACACTTGTGTTACATTTTTGTTACCATGGCTTTTACTTTGGGTTTACTATTTGAGTGAGAAGGATTTTGAGAGGATTAGAAAAGAAAAGAGAATAAGATATTGAGGTATGGTGAGAGAGAGGGGGTAGGTGAACGTGTTTGACTTGGCATTCTCTTCATTTCCTCCTCTCATTTTCTCTCTCCCTCTTCCTCCATCTCCTGCTGCTGCTGCCTCTTCCCTCACTCCCTCCCCTCTTCAAACCTCTAAAACTCTATGCTAAACACCTCAAAACACCATTTCCATTTCACAAAAAAAGTGCACAAGCTCACAAGCAACCTTATGGACCAAGAAAGTTTGTGTTTTGGTGCTGTAGGAGGATTCATGAGTGTCTATTGAGGTATTTCCTTCACAATATTTGTAGCATTTCAAGTGTTTTAGCCTTATTTCAAGTTTAATGTCGTTTTGACGATGTTTTGTGCACTTTGGACAAACCCTAGAGAGGGTTAGGATAAATTTGAGTTGTGTAGTGAACTTAAGTGTTTTGAGTGACGTTAAACCCCCCATGATGTTTTAAACCCAGACCAAATACATATACAAAACCTGAAACCCAAAAATAAGGAATGTCAGAACTTTCATGTCGGTTTGTGAGTATTTGGAGCGTGCAGGTGAATCTGGAGTGATCCGGGGAGTTTCTGAGGCAATTAAACAATACCAGGAGCTTAGTTAGACCACCAGGAGACCATCCTATGCAGACGATGTTAGTTATATGTATGCCCTAGAGGCCATTACTGTACATTAGATGTATATTGTAGTGGATGCTGGGACATATATAGGGAGGACTTTCTTGCTCGACATGATAGTATGCTATCTGGTTGCTCTTTACCATAACGTGTATACTGATTGTCTCTCTGTTACATGTTGGTAATGACCTTAGGATGTGTGCTTGACTACCTGGACTATGATGCGGATCATACTAGTGGGGACATGGTAGTCCATAAGTACATCCTTCAAAGTCCCTAGTCGTGGGTGTATCGAGATGGGGCATCGATATACCAGAGTAGACTAGCGTATACTTTCTCGACCCATACAGATGGGCGATGGATGATCCCATATCCATTGGTGTTTGACATCAGAGATGATATACGGGTGCTCAGTAAAGACTGGGTACACTGGACGGACTCGCCGAGAACTCCCAGATGGTATTATACCTCACGTCAGATGGCAGTTCTCTGGTGACACTAGTACAGAGTAGTCTGTTGACCCGAGATCGTCATAGAGTCTTGTGTGGTTCCCACTGTGCTTTGATTTCCATCTTACCACGTCCAAGAGGGCGTGCAAAACGGTGGTTTTTGGGTACAGTCCCGAGTCACATGGAGGCAATGAGCGATAGGAGAGGATTCATCTCTCCCGGTATAGGGGGTTGATGTTGCGCTGTGTTCGATTGGCTATAACAGGAAATCCCTGGCCAGGGTTGCTGAGATTTACTGATAAGTGTTACCAGTAGTTTCTCGAACAGTTATAGACCTCATATCGACACGACTTATCGAGCTATTGGGATCTGACGTTTACCACCCCTAGGCGAGATATGCGACATATCAGACGATCAGACCGGACTGTACGGTAGTGTTACTGGTTGGATTCACTGGAGTGTGAGCGGGCTTGCTCGTCGATCTTCAGATCGCTCAATACCCGGGTGGCCATTACGTTTAGCAGACCGCTTGCGGCTTGTGGGTGCTTGATATGATCATCACCTGCTGCCGGCGTATTGACGAGTCTTTAGAGTCCTACACAGAGGTTTCCTGGCTCAAGCGAAACGAAATAGGAGCGCATATGAGATATGTGCGGGACCGAGAATAATGCGTGTATGTGATACCGTATTCCATTCTCGCGATGAATGTATCGATTGGTTATATACGATATAATCTAGTTATCGAATCAAGGATTGGTTCGATAAGCCGATGCATTGAATACTAGTCGGTTGTGTGCGACATGACCGAATCATTGAATCAAGTGTTGATTTAATGATTTAATGCATAATTATATATTTGTTATATTACTTTGCACTAACTAGTATCGGTTCACTTTAAATGGATTTTCTCGCTCGGACGTGCGCATTGCATATGCGATATGATTTTGTGCACTTGTTTGTATCATGTTTGATGATGCAAGCATGCTAGGGTTTTGTGTAATGAGTTAAACCTAGGTTAAGTAAATGATTAGGGTTTTCTTTTATTAATTCATTTATCTTTTCATTTGGATATAAAAGATAAATGAGAAGAAGAAAACAAAAGGGTTTCTTTCATGAAGCTAAGTGAAGCTTCATGAAGCTTTGACCAATCTAACCCTTTTGTCTTCATCTATCAAACCCTAACCATTCATTTAACTATGGTCAACTCTCTACACATTACCATAGTTAAATTATGATAAGAAATGATTATTCATTTTCTATTCTATTATTCTTATCATAATTCTTTATCATCTTCTTCTTCTTCTTCACTTGAAGAAACCTTCCTTCATCAATGGTGGATTGATGAAATGAGTGAGAAATCCAATTCTAAAGTCTACCCACTTCCTATTTCTTCATCCTCTACCTCTTGCCAAGTAGTAGAGTGTGTTTCCTTCACAAGTTTTCATGACTTGGTGAAGGTGGAGCTTGATTTAGCGATGCCTCGACGTAGATCATCTTCGGCATGGACATCGACGACCTAGCTCGCCTATTCTCCGATGAAGCCGATGCTAGAGCCCGGAATTTGTTTGGACAGCGAGAGGTCTTCATTGCGGAGCTATGGAGGTGGAGCACCGGATCTACAAAGGTTGTATTTCCGTATCTCTTAGTTAAGTGTTAACTAGTTTACATTTCGCCTAGATTTCTAGCCAACGATCCGTAGTTTAGAGTTTCTCGGCACCGTTAAATTTGAAATTGGCATGGTTGATGCCTTGTGAGACCTCTTGAGAGTGCCTAGGAACCCTACAGTGGTATCAGAGCCAGGTTAGAGCCTTAGGCGAAGTCTAGACGCAATTTGAAGTCCGAACGAACCCGAAACCCAATTCCAAACATGCTCTCTGTCCTTTTTCTAAAATCTGGGATTTTTCAACATTAAAAATATGCAGAAAATTCAGCAGGTGATTATAAGAGTTTCTGTGAAATTCGAGTTCCTAAATCCATTGAACTGCCGCGGTTCCGCGGCACGAGCATGGCTCGTGCGGCGGTTCCGCGGCTGTACGGCCACCTTATTTAATATATTTTACACAGTAACTCCTAATTGATAATGCTGGATTTTCTGGGAATTTTTAATTTTTATTCAAGAGTTGAATTTTCAGGGGTTGCTTTGGGGATTTGGTGTTTCGATCGGAGTATCAAATTTTGTCTATGTGGCTTTCCGGATAAATTTTAGAATATGTTAAAAAGTTCGACCGGATATAAATACCCAATTTTTCCCCTGTCGGGAAAATTCCAAGTGTTGGATATTTCCGTAGTTTAATGACGTTCTAAGTAGTGCAAGTAACGCGATGGACCCTCTAGAAGACAACAAACCTTAACTCGATTATGTGACCGTCTTGAACTGCCCTTTGAACCTTAGGGTTTGGGGCAGTACGGCGTGCCACATGTGAGGCGTTGGCTTGACCCTTCTACGGCTGGACCGTTGGTACTGAGGCACGAACTGAATGTTGTTAGACTTATTTCATGTGTTGAGCTGTATCGGAAAAACTTGGGTGTTTGAATGTTCGATCGAAAAGTTTAACATTTTCTAATTATCCGGAATGGGATACAATAATTGGAATTCACAAAGAGTTATGAGATAACTGAATGAATGTTATAAACATAGCAGTTTAGTCTCACTTGATCGGTTGCCACGAAATTTTGATGTGATCAAAAGTCCGTCGCAATCACGTAGCGTACGCGGATACTCGCCGGGTAAACTTAATAGACAGCCTCACTCCATAGCCCCGACCAAGTGACTGTAGGAGAACCCCGTCGCCGAAAGCATCCGTTCGGGTGCTCGTGGTAGCGGTGTTCCGCCTTGGTGCACTTCGTCGACGGTATTGGGGGTGCAGCCGTCTACTGAAGTTTGCGACGAGCATTCGATCAGGATGCCGGGAATCTTGTTGAATTATCCGACTTAATATTGAAAAGTGTTTTCAATGATGAGACTAAAATGCGGGGTTTATAATTGTTAGGCATGCGATGTCTAAGTAATTCATTTGGTCAGGCATACGATGTCTGAGGAGGTTGCGGATTCCAACTGTTGTAGTTTTACACTTTCTTTTCTGTGACCGTAAGTGTAATATGTGATATCGCCGGTTTCGTTGCTATATGTCAACGACAATTGGGATGCGCATATTTACTTACGTTGATGACATGTGATGTTATGTGTTGCTGGATATGTTATATTGGATCGTCGTGTTTGAATAGCCGGGGGTTTTTATGTGAGATGAGTGTTTTTCATTTTCATTCATGTAAAAACTTGTATGTAATATTCTTTTATTGGGACACTTCCAGGTTGCGGAAGATGTCACCCTTTGTATATTATTTACTTTTCCGCACTAGGATAGACCCAAGGAGGAGAGCACAAGTAACCGGGTTCTGGGGTCCAGTGGGAGACCAACTCGAGGAGTCGAGTCCGGGTCTCCTAACTCCAGAATTGGTAGGGTTGCTTGCCGCTCTCGTAGGGGTCTAGGGGTGTGGGTTTGGCTATTCATAACGACCGTGGAATCCGTGTTTTATACTGGCTCGTATTGAAAACACGGACGTCCTTGTATATCCAATATTTCATATGTTTCTTCTGCTGCGATATCTGTGATGTGATCATGTGATGTTCTGTGATAGATACAGTATATAGTATATATGATATATTATATAGACGTTACTTATGTTTTACACCCGCGCTAGCCCTGCCCCGCTCTGCCATTAGTTACCTAACCTAACGGTGCACGAGGGGACATCGAGGCGAATGCGGATGGCATAAGTGTACGTCGTATTTATCTGTGATGTTTAGGTACTTAAATGATGGGACTTCATTAATGTGATTAATGAAATAAAAGAAACCTAATGATGTTGTAGAATCGAATTTCAAAATAAAACAGGTAGCTACAGTTCTTTCTTTGCACAGAGGTATATGTGATATATCCTGCACCTTATTCGATGAGGAAAGGACCGAGATCCCTTCACCGGGAGTGACTCCTTTAGCAATAACTGGCAGATGCTACACACTCGGTTTGTCTTTTGATTGCTTTTAAGAGTTTTTGCTTTGCACAGTGATATATATGATATATCCCGCACCTCATTCGACGAGGAAAGGACCGACGATCCCTTCACCGGGAGTGACTCCTTTAGCAAAACTAGAAAAGCCTCAAAAGCCGTCCATTTCAAAATTCATTCGATCCTACAACGATATCAAGTTCATTACGCAATAGGTTTTCAGAAAAACCTGTCGTAGCCCTCCGTCATTTCAGATATGAACTAGTTAGTATTCGTGCTGCGGTAGTTTGGCATTCGTCAAGGAGTAGTGTACGGTAGCTAACTAGTATTTATCTGCTTGAGCATATGATGCGATTGGATTAGGGTATTCGTACGGCGTTGTTTGGCATTCGTCAAGGGTCGTGCGGGTGGGTTTAATTCAATCAAGAAATGTACGGGTTGAACTTGACTAGTGGACTATGGGTTGTTTGGCATTCGTCAAGGTCATAGAACACTAGGGGCAAAATATTATCGGGAATTTCAAGTGTTGAAATTTGCAATGAGATTGCATACCTTCTATGAGATAGTTGGATCCCAATACCCGCTGCGAGTAAGAATTACTCCTGGGAGAGTTTTATACATTACAATTAGCCGATCAAGTAGGTGTCTAGAAAGGTGTCAACGAGGTTACGCCTCTGGGAAAACGAGGTTTACATTAATTAGGTTCGTGCGAAAGCACGGGGGACCTCCCTCAAAGTACCGACACTGGCCTGGCTGAAAGATTGGCGAACTTGTAGTGTGTAATTAATCCCGGCTAGTCTTTCCTTTTAGGGTTTGAAGGAAGATTTGATAAAAAGCAGTGGGAGTCATCCTGATTAGATAAAATAATAACCAATCTATTCTTGCAAGAGCGCACGCTGAGTGTTTTCTTCTCTCTCTCTCCTGGTAGCGACCATATCACGCCTTAATCAAGATCATAATACGGAATTTTGACCGAACCCGCTTGTTATACTGAGCTGGGGAACGTTGGTCCCGCTCCAACTTATAATTGTTATAAGACAGAGCAGGAAATTGGGGATTACCAGAATTCCCGTGCCGCCCAAACGAAGAGAGTGCATGCTGATGCATCATCTTCGGGTGTGTTCATTATACAGAACTGTTTCTCAGTATCCTCTACGTCCTGGGTATGTGATACCAGATCAGGATCCCAGATATGTAATCTGTTACATAGGGCTACAGATAGGTAGAGAACTGAGAATGGGTGATAAGTTTCATGAGGCAGAAAACGGGGCAAGTGTTGCAGCCAAGTCTGTTGGTCACTGTCACCCTGTATTACCAATACATTGATTCTGAACGAATGTTATTAGATACCGAACCTGATATACAAAATCATATCAGTCTCTTTATCAGTAAAGAAATGATAAAATTTTGTATTGTTGGATAATGTTTTGAACATTTCCTATATCAAAAGTTGATCGGTTCAGGCACGTTATCTAAAAGCGTTGATGTTCTAAATCAAACTACAGTTCTTAGTATACGGAACACACACAAGAGGAAGAGTTCAGAAATGAACGAATCCTTCTTGAGGCATTGTAGACTGGGTCATATCTATGCGACCCGACTGGCAGTAGTTACATGTAGATGCATATTTAAATCAGTTTGAATTTACATCTTGTGAAACTCGCTAGTCATGTCACAAAGATATAATGACACCAGCTCTGTTTATTGGAAACAGAGAAAGAGTTAATGAACTCTTGGGACTGATACATGATGATGTATGTAATGTCTCCTGTCTACACATGCCAGGACTGGTTCTTTATACTTCATTATATTCTCTGATAATCTCTCAAGATTCAGTCATATGTTCCTGTTGAAACATGAGTCCGAACCTTTTGAGATATTCACAGAATATAAGCGAGAAGTAGAGAACCAAAATACGGGTATAAGTATTATGTCCTTTGATGAGATCGAGGAGGAGAATACTTAAGCACGGAAATCCTGGATTATTCTAAAGGAGAATGAGATTCTCTCTCAGCATTACTCCTCCGTATACACCATAGCACGATGGTAAATCGGGGTGGAGCAATCACACCCTATATGATAAGGTGTGCTCTATGATGAGTAATACTGAGTTACCTGTTTCCTTATTGGGAGTTATGCACTTGAGAAGCTGCATACCTATTGAATAGGGTTCAAATCAAATCAGTTGCCTACCACTTCATATTTGATATAATAAGGGAAGAGCCCATCTCTCAAGTTAGTTGAGATTTGGGGTTGTCCAGCCTATGTCTGAAAAGCAAAATCCGGACAAGCTCAAGGCAAGGACTGTTATGTAGAACTGGAAATGTTCCAGCTATACAAACTGCAGCTGATGATTTGAAAGAACCAAAGGATTCAATAGTTACCAATGAACCTCAGCCTCTCCGCCGATCTAGTAGGGTTCCTCACCCACCTGAGAGATACTTCGTTTTCTCTATGACAGTGGGAGCGAGGATTGCATCATGAGATGATGACCCAACTAGCTTCGAGCAGGCCATCGAGAGTAAGACTCTGTAAGAATGGCTGGATGTTTAGCGATCTGAGATGGAATCCTAATACACCAACAAAGTATGGACTTTGGTTGCTATATCTGAAGGGTTAAATCCCCATCAGGAGCAAGTATATCTTGAGAAGATTACTTGGTGTAGATGGAAAAGTTGAGACTTTCAAAACTAGACTTGTTAAAGGTTTGCATAATTGACCAGATATGGATCATAATGAAACCTTTTTCTAAGGATCTATGCTTAAGTCCATCCAGATCCTACTTGCCATGGCTACAGACCATGATTACGATATCTGGTGGTTGGGTGTCATGACAGCTTTTCTAAATGTTGTTTTAGAAGAGTGCGTCTATAAGTACACAGCCAGAGGGCTTCGAAGACAGTGGGAGCAGCGGAAACGTGTGCAAGATGCTTTATAGGATAAAGCAGGCATCGCGGAGTTGGAACATCTGTTTTGATGAAGTAGTCAAAGAGTTTGACATCATCAAAATGGTAGATGAACCTTGTATAAACAAAAAGGTAGTAGGGAGTATGGTGGTGATCCTCGTAGAGTACGTGGATGACATACTCTTGATGGGGAAGGAGTTTCCTATGCTACGTTCGATCAATCTCCGCTTATCACAATGATTCTCCACATAGGATCAAGATGATACCTCCTAAATCCTGGGTTTTGGATCTATGAGATAGATCTAATTGGATGTTAGGATTCTCACTAGTTGTAGTGAGATGGTATCAATCGATCCTGGGGAGAATCACTGGAAGTGTTCCAGGGTGATAAAGACGACTGAATGTCAGTCGCAGGCATTGTCTTTACCCTCAGTACAGGGACGGTATGTTGGAAGAGTTCCAAGCTAGATACCGTGGCATAATAGACGATAAAGGCTGGATACATCGCTACTTAAGATGCTACCAAAAGAGGATGTTTGGGTGTATATTGGTTCATGAGATGAACTACGTTCCTACCATTGTGAGACAATGGAGTTGTGGCTTATGCCGAGGAACGCCGGTCCCATCAGTGATCCAGACTTATTCTAAGGCAGCATCGCCTGATCATGGAGATGGTTGATCTCCAGGGAGATCAAGGTTAGGAGAGTAGACTCAGAGGACAACACAGCGGATCCACTCACAAAGGCCTGTTCCCAGAGAGAGACTTTTATGGGATGGTTGAGTATGAGATACTACAACCACTGCTATAGATGGCCCTAGTGCAAGTGGGAGATTGTTAGTTATATGTATGCCCTAGAGGCCATTACTGTACATTGGATGTATATTGTAGTGGATGCTGGGACATATATAGGGAGGACTTTCTTGCTCGACATGATAGTATACTATCTGGTTTCTCTTTACCTTAACGTGTACACTGATTGTCTCTCTGTTACATGTTGGTAATGCCCTTAGGATGTGTGCTTGACTACCTGGACTATGATGCGGATCATACTAGTGGGGACATGGTAGTCCATAAGTACATCCTTGAAAGTCCCTAGTCGTGGGTGTATCGAGATGGGGCATCGATATACCAGAGTAGACTAGCGTATACCTTCTCGACCCATACAGATGGGCGATGGATGATCCCATATCCATTGGTGTTTGACATCAGAGATGATATACGGGTGCTCAGTAAAGACTGGGTACACTGGACGGACTCACCGAGAACTCCCAGATGGTATTATACCTCACGTCAGATGGCAGTTCTCTGGTGACACTGGTACAGAGTAGTCTGTTGACCCGAGATTGTCATAAAGTCTTGTGTGGTTCCCACTGTGCTTTGATTTCCATCTTACCACGTCCAAGAGGGCGTGCAAAACGGTGGTTTTTGGGTACAGTCCCGAGTCACATGGAGGCAATGAGCGATAGGAGGGGATTCGTCTCTCCCGGTATAGGGGGTTGATGTTGCGCTGTGTTCGATTGGCTATAACAGGAAATCCCTGGCCAGGGTTGCTGAGATTTACTGGTAAGTGTTACCAGTAGTTTCTCAAAGTGTTATAGACCTCATATCGACACGACTTATCGAGCTATTGGGGTCTGACGTTTACCACCCCTAGGCGAGATATGCGACATATCAGACGATCAGACCGGACTGTACGGTAGTGTTACTGGTTGGATTCATAGGAGTATGAGCGGGCTTGCTCGTCGATCTTCTGATCGCTCAATACCCGGGTGGCCGTTACGTTTAGCAGACCGCTTGCGGCTTGTGGGTGCTTGATATGATCATCACTTGCTGCCGGCGTATTGACGAGTCTTTAGAGTCCTACACAGAGGTTTCCTGGCTCAAGCGAAACGAAATAGGAGCGCATATGAGATATGTTCGGGACCGAGAATAATGCGTGTATGTGATACCGTATTCTATTCTCGCGATGAATGTATTGATTAGTTGTATGCGATATAACCTAGTTATCGAATCAAGGATTGATTCGATAAATCGATACATTGGATATTAGTCGGTTATATGTGATATGACCGGATCGTTAAATCAAGTGTTGATTTAATGATTTAATGTATAATTATATATTTGATATATTACTTTGCATTAACTAGTATCGGTTCACTTTAAATGGATTTTCTCGCTCGGACGTGCGCATTGCATATGCGATATGATTTTGTGCACTTGTTTGTATCATGTTTGATGATGCAAGCATGCTAAGGTTTTGTGTAATGAGTTAAACCTAGGTTAAGTAAATGATTAGGGTTTTCTTTTATTAATTCATTTATCTTTTCATTTGGATATAAAAGATAAATGAGAAGAAGAAAACAAAAGGGTTTCTTTCATGAAGCTAAGTGAAGCTTCATGAAGCTTTGACCAATCTAACCCTTTTGTCTTCATCTATCAAACCCTAACCATTCATTTAACTATGGTCAACTCTCTACACATTACCATAGTTAAATTATGATAAGAAATGATTATTCATTTTCTATTCTATTATTCTTATCATAATTCTTTATCATCTTCTTCTTCTTCTTCACTTGAAGAAACCTTCCTTCATCAATGGTGGATTGATGAAATGAGTGAGAAATCCAATTCTAAAGTCTACCCACTTTCTATTTCTTCATCCTCTACCTCTTGCCAAGTAGTCGAGTGTGTTTCCTTCACAAGTTTTCATGACTTGGTGAAGGTGGAGCTTGATTTAGCGATGCCTCGACGTAGATCATCTTCGGCATGGACATCGACGACCTAGCTCGCCTATTCTCCGATGAAGCCGACGCTAGAGCCCGGAATTTGTTTGGACAGCGAGAGGTCTTCATTGCGGAGCTATGGAGGTGGAGCACCGGATCTACAAAGGTTGTATTTCCGTAACTCTTAGTTAAGTGTTAACTAGTTTACTTTTCGCCTAGATTTCTAGCCAACGATCCGTAGTTTAGAGTTTCTCGGCACCGTTAAATTTGAAATTGGCATGGTTGATGCCTTGTGAGTGTTAGTCCGTGTTGCCCACCCCGGTGCTTACGGGGAGGCGGAAAACATAATAAAAATCGGATTTTTAATGACTTAGGCAACATGGACTATGCTTGTGAGGATCTTTGCTAAACATAAACTAGCTAACCCTAACTACAAAGTAGCTAAGTGATGAAAGGTTATACCTTTGGTCTTTAGTCCTTCTCTCCTTGCTCCTAGGTATGGTAGAAAAGGATCACCTTGCTTGTCTTCTCCCGTCAAAGAAGGATCCACCCGAAAGCCACCACCTTTAGCTTCAACTCCAAGCTAGGAGTAACTAGAGTGCAAGAAATGCTAAGACTTGAACCCTAGAAGTGAGTAGAGAAGATCAAGAGAGGGTTTTTCTCAAGCTTTTTGTTTCTCAACACATGAGAGGGAGAGAGCTTGAGGGAGAGGATGAGCAAGAGAGAGAAAAGAAATGAGAGAAAATGAGAAAAATAGTGAGCCATTCTCACTAATATGTGAGGATAAGTTTAATTAGATAATTAGCTTGAAAATTGTCATGATAAATCATGAATTGACCATTATCATTTCATTTTTGCAAAGATCAAAGAGCATCTTCCAAATGAAATGATTATGGTCAAGTTGTCAACATGGTCAACAAGTCAATGAAGTCAAATTGTCAACAACAACCATGCACAATAATTAAGCTAATTATCAATTAACAATAATCCACACAAAATCAATAGGGTTAATAAAATGACAAAGGCCATTAACCCTAAACAAGGTCCTCTCCCCCAATCTCAAGCAACTGTGCATACGCACCCGCATTCGTGATCCGAGGAACACGAACACAATGAGAAAAACCAATCTCAAATCATATACTAGGATCCGGCTTAAACCAAAGCCCGCTAGTATAGACTGTCCGGACAGCAAACGTGCACAAGTGCGCGGATGCGAACGAACCCTGTCGCAAAACCATGCGACCTCTACTCGTTTTGCCTAAAGGCGAATAGCTCTCTGTGTGGGACTCTAAAGACTCGACACTACGCTGGCAGTGGGTTTAACCACAGACCGCAAGCGGCACTAGCTGTACGTAACGGTCCCCAGGTAGATGTCGATAAGAAGACTGACGAGGCGAACCCCATCTGCACTCCTACTGAGCCTGTATGTGACAGTCTCCGTACAGTCCGGTCTGTTCGTCTGATACATCGCATGGCGGGCCTAGGGGGGCGGTGAACGTCAGTCCCCTAATAGCGGTACAAGTCGTGTCGGAGTGTAGCCCAGAACACCCTGAGATAACACTGGAAACCTACCAGTATATCTCGCTTGCCCTGGCCAGGGACTACTCGTGTAATGGCTCTCCTAGACACAGCGCGATGTCAACCCCCAATACCGGGAGAGACGAATCCTGTCTAACCGTCACTGCCTCCAAGTGCTTCGGGACTGCACCCAAAAACTACCTGTTTGCACAGCTCCTTTGAGCCTTGGTAGGGTAGTAATCAAAGTGCAGTGGGAACACACTCGAGGCGAAGTGACAGTGTCAAGTCAGCGGACTAAGCTGTACTCATGTCACCTGGGAACTGATAACTGACGATAGGTATATTACCAACCAACAGTTCCCGACGAGTCCTGTCCAGTGTACTCGTAACCTAACGAGCACCCGCATACTATCCTAAGTACGACGTACTAACGGCTGTGGGACAGACCGTCTCCCACACTGGGATGAGAAGCGCATACGCTAGTCTACTCCGGAGTATCGATGCCCTGTCTCGATAGTCCAACGACCAGGGACCTGTATAAGGATGTGCTTATAGATTACCCAGCTCCCACGAGTGCGAGCGCCATCACAACGCTGGTAATCAAGCAAAGATCCTAAGGGCTCTACTAATATGTATACCAGCAATATGCTAAAAGAAACACATGCACATATTAAAGCAGAGACAAACCAAGTAGCGTACTACCATTTCGAGCAAGATTGTATATACAACTGTGAATATCCCAAGCTTCCATTAAGTAATATACAAGCTAGTATGATACAGTAATGGCCTCTAGGGCATATACACTAACAATCTCCCACTTGCACTAAGGCCATGTACTGGCGTATCGAAGACCTATCATCTCGATCAGCCGCTCGAACTGAGTCTGGGGCAAGGCCTTGGTGAATGGATCTGCTGTGTTATCCTCTGATGCAACTCTCCGGACCTCGATCTCCTGGCGATCCACGATCTCCCTGATCAGGTGATACCGCCTTAAGATGTGTCTGGATTTCTGATGGGACCTGGGTTCCTTCGCTAAAGCTATAGCCCCGTTGTTGTCGCAATACAGAGGTATTGGGTCAACAATGGACGGAACCACCTGAAGTTCTTTCAAGAACTTCCTCATCCAGACAGCTTCTTTTGCGGCATCAGATGCAGCGATGTATTCCGCTTCCATAGTCGAGTCAGCAACGGTTTCCTGTTTGGAGCTCTTCCAACACACCGCCCCTCCATTGAGGGTAAAGACAAAACCCGACATGGACTTGGAATCATCCTTGTCACTCTGGAAGCTGGAGTCAGCAAAGGCCTCAACCTGCAGGTCTTTTCCGCCATACACCAAGAACATCTCCTTAGTCCTTCTCAGGTACTTGAGAATGTTCTTTACTGCTATCCAATGTTTCTCCCCTGGGTTTGACTGATACCTGCTTACCACACTCAGTGCATAAGCCACATCTGGTCTGGTACATAACATCGCATACATTATAGAGCCTACCGCAGAAGCGTAGGGTATAATAGACATGCGATCCCTCTCCAAATCAGTCTTGGGAGACATCTCTTTGGAGAGGGTGATCCCGTGACAAGCCGGTAGATTACTGCGCTTGGAATCTTCCATACTGAATCTCTTCAGTATGGTGTCGATGTACCTGGACTGCGAGAGTCCTAATATCCTCTTGGATCTGTCACGGTAGATCCGGATACCCAGAATGTAGGAGGCATCACCCAGGTCTTTCATGGAGAACCTGTGTGACAAGAACCCCTTGACAGATTGTAGCATAGGAATGTCATTTCCTATTAAGAGAATGTCATCCACGTATAACACGAGGAATACTACAGTTCTCGCTACAAATCTACAATAGATGCATGGTTCATCTGGATTTTTGATAAAGCCAAATTCTTTGACCGTCTCATCAAAACAGATGTTCCAACTCCGCGATGCCTGCTTGAGTCCATAAATGGACTTGAGCAACTTGCACACCTTTCCGCTGCTCCCACCCTGAATGAAACCCTCTGGCTGGTCCATATAGACACACTCCTCTAAATGACCATTTAGAAAAGCTGTCTTTACGTCCATCTGCCAAATCTCATAATCGTGGAAAGCAGCGATGGCAAGAAGGATCCGAATGGATTTCAGCATAGCTACTGGAGAAAAGGTTTCGTCATAGTCCAAACCAGGTCGCTGACGAAAACCCTTTGCTACCAGTCTAGCTTTATAGGTCTCAACCTGTCCATCTACACCAATCTTCCTTTTGAAGATCCACTTGCATCCTACGGGTTTTACCCCGTCTGGAGCAATATCCAACGTCCATACTTTGTTGGTGTACATGGACTCCATCTCGGTCCGCATTGCATCCAGCCATTTTACCGAGTCGACGCTCTGAATGGCTTGCTGGAAGCTAGTAGGCTCATCACAATCTAGGATGCAGTCCTCTCTATCCCCGTCAATGAGAAAACCGTAGTATCTCTCGGGCGGATGAGACTGCCTACTACTCCTGCGGAGCGGCGTAGGAATGTCCTGTTCTTTTGAACCTTCTGGTTCCACTAAACTTTCAGTAATAGTTTGTGGTTCTGGAATTTCTTCCAGTTCTATTGCGCTCCCACTTATTTCTTTTTCTAAAAACTGATGTTCCAGAAAGTGGGCATTGCGAGAAACATGGACTTTTTGTTCCTCTGCGTAATAGAAAAGATACCCCCTGGAGTTCTTTGGGTATCCCACAAACTTGCACAGTACTGAGCGTGCCTCGAGCTTGTCCGTATGCTGCTTTTTGACATAAGCTGGACATCCCCAAATCTTCAAGTATTGAAGATAGGGTTTCTTCCCACTCCATAACTCATATGGTGTGGTAGGCACAGTCTTAGTGGGAACACGGTTCAAAAGATATGCAGCTGTTTCTAGCGCATATCCCCAGAAAGATCGCGGTAATTCAGCATTACTCATCATGGACCGTACCATATCCAATAGGGTTCGGTTCCGTCTCTCCGATACACCGTTATGTTGCGGGGTGTATGGAGGAGTAAGCTGAGAGAGAATTCCATTCTCTTTTAAGTAATTCAGGAATTCGGCACTTAAGTATTCTCCTCCTCGATCCGATCTTAGGATCTTGATACTTTTGCCGGTCTGTTTTTCTACTTCATTCTTATATTCCTGGAACTTATCAAAAGCTTCGGATTTATGCTTTATTAAGAAGACATGTCCGAATCTTGAGAAATCATCCGTAAAAGTTATGAAGTAAGAAAAACCGCTTCGCGCATGTGTAGACATTGGACCGCACACGTCGCTGTGTACGAGTCCCAAGAGCTCGCTCGCTCTTTCTCCGTGTCCAGAAAACGGAGCCTTTGTCATCTTTCCTTTGAGACAGGATTGACAAGTTGCATACGATTGATATTCGAACGAATCTAAATATCCTTCAGTATGTAACTTAGTCAATCTTCTCTCGTTGATGTGACCCAGTCTACAATGCCATAAGAAAGTTTTATTAATTTCTGGAGACTTTCTTTTGTGTGTATTCTGGATATTGAAAACCTGTGGTTGGTTTAAAACGTAAATACCGTTGTTCAATGTACCTGACCCAATCAACACTTGATTAAGGTGAATGTTCAATACATTACTTACAAATGCAAATTCATAACCTTCTTTAGATAATAAAGATACAGAAATGATATTACAGGTTGCATTTGGTACATAATAACAACTACGCAAAACCAAAAAGTGTCCATCTGATAATCCCAGGTGATAGTCCCCCACGGCCTCAGCATCCATGCTAGCACCGTTCGCAACTCTGAGGGTCATGTCACCTGCCTTCAAAACTCTACGCTTTCTCAACGCCTGCAAAGAATTACAGATATGAGATCCTGATCCGGTATCCAATACCCAGGATGTAGAGTTTATTGATAGACAATTTTCAATAACATACACACCTGAAGCTGAAGCTGCAACTCGCTTCAAATCCTGTGTTCTGGCTTTCCAAGCCTTGCAATCTTGTTTCCAGTGGCCACTTTTTGTGACAATAGAAGCATTCTTCCTTCCCCACCAGCTTCCCCGCTACCTTTGTTGCTTTACCCTTTCCCTTCGTATCCACTTTACCGACACCGCCTCTTGGTTTGGCGGGGGCTTTCTTCTTCTTGCCCTTGGCTTTCGCCCTGGACCTAGAAGAGGAAGATCCTCCTACAAACAAAGTGGATGTCTCCCTACCCTTCTGTAGGGTGCCCTCAGCAGTCCTCAACATGTTCAGAAGTTCGGCAAGTTCAACCTCCTTTCCTTGCATGTTGAAGTTGAGAATGAACTGGGCGTAAGTGGAAGGAAGGGACTGGAGAATCAGATCAGTATAGAGTTCATTCTCCAACGTGGTCCCGAGGTCCGCGAGCTCCTCTATGTAGCCGATCATCTTAAGCACGTGGTCCGCTACCGATGATCCGACGGCCAACCTTGCCGAAAAGAGCTTCTTCGACACTTCGTATCTTGCGATACGAGACTGCTCTCCATACAGTTCTTTTGTATGGAGAAATATGGACTCTAGGTCCATATTCTCGTGCCTCCTCTGATGGTCGTTGTCCATCGAGGCTAATACGAGGCATTTGGCCCTCGCGCAATCTATCTCCCATGTCTTACGGATTTCTATATCCGCGACGCTGGAGGTGGGACCTGGGACGGGGGGAGCTTTGGTGGTAAGTATATACCCCAGCTTGTCATAAGTGATAGCCATCTTGACATTCCTGAGCCAATCTTTGTAGTTTGGCCCTGTCAATATGTTTTTATCTAATAGTAACTTAAGTCCGGTCATCTTGAATGGTCGCTGCAATTAGGAGAGAGAAAAGAAACACTTTAGCATGATGCTCTTGCAAGTTTAGAGTGGTTTTTAGTTTGTCTAAACTGGATGGCTCCCACTGTCTCTCGAATCCCTTCTCAAACCATAAAGAAAAGGATTAGCCGGGATCATTCTCACCGTACAATACTTGCTTAACCGTTCAGCCAGGCCAGTGTCGGTACTTCGAGGGAGGTTTTCCAACGCTTTCGCGAAGTTCCTTAATTAAGTAACCTCTTTTCCCTGTGGGCGTAGCCCCGCTAACACCTTTCTAGGCACCTACTAGGTTTATAGCATTGATCGTTAAGTGAGAGTTTTCCCGAGGAGTAGCATATACTCACAGTAGGATCGGGATCCAAATATCATCGCGTGATAAAACCGAAGGAATCCTACCAGAATTATCACACTCCAAATGGTATGCAACGCTAGCAAGTTTCAGTACTTATGAAACTCCCGATGTGGATTTTTGCCCCATGCTCTTATGACCTTGGCGTGAGGTCAAAATGTCATAAGTCACATGTCAAGTTCTTCCCATCATTATCCTGCTTAATTTGAACCCACCCGTACCTACCCTTGACGTAGGCCAAAACGGCAGTACGACTGTCTCAAATCAACGCATTCTATCTATGCAACGGATAAATATCCGGCAGCTACCAATCACTATGCCTTGGCGTGAGGTCAAAATACATAGCTTGAATACTACCGAATATTTAACCGAAATGATGGAGGGCTACGGATGGTTTTGGCGAAACCGTGAACGTAGTGAACTTGATATAATCGATGGAACGAGATAGCTTTTAAAAGGAGTGGTTCAAGCTCCGCGTTTAAAAGTTTTAGTTTTGAAAAGAACCGAGTGGTTTTCAAAGTGTTCCAATCGACTTTTACTTGGTTTATTTCTTGCATTAGTTCTTTTAATGCGTCCCATCATTTAATCCTACCATTGCAGAAAACAACCAAAATATGACGTACGCTTATGCCATTCGCATTCGCCACGGGGCCCCGTCATCACCCGTTAGGTTACTTAACTAACGACAGAGCGGGGGCTGGGCTAGCGCGGCTGTAAAACATAAGCAACGCCTAAATAGTTATTATATATAAATATATAGCAATGATAGACATTACAGATCACAGATGAATACATTGGATATACTAGGAATCCGCAATGCGTTCGAGCCTGCAACGCAAAGCGGATTACACGGTCGCGGTGAATAGCCAATACCCCACCCAAGACCCCTACGGGTGCGGCAAACTACCCGCCAAGCACCCGAAGCGAAGCAACCTCCCTCACCACCGTGAGTAGGCCACTCGGCGCTTCGAGATACCCGGTAGTTTGTGCACCCCCTCCATGGGTCTATCCTAGGAGCAAAAACAGTAAAAAGAATTATACAATGACGGCTACAACCCCGACCCGGTTGTGCGGCCATACAAAGAATATTATTACATCAATTTACATGTTACAAATGAATGAAAGAAAATAACACTCATCTCACATCCAACCCGGCTATTCACCCGCGACAATCCAATCCATTCATATCCACAAACCAACAATCACAGATCACAGAGATGTATAACCCCGACTAATCGACTTATAGCGATTAGCCGACGTTCAATACATACAAGCATTACAGATATAACCGATGTAGTTAAAGTGTAGTGAAGTTCCGAAAAATACGGATTTATAGGCCCCCAAAAGTAAATTTTAGTTCTGGAAAATCTGGGCATATATTATATATCCTGAAAATCCCAAAATCAACACATACAGACACTGCACGAAAAACGATGCAGAGAGGACATCAAACCGCGGCGGTTCCGCGGCACGAGCCTACCTCGTGCGGCGGAAGGGCGGCGGTTTGAACGAATCTCTGTGTCGTTTTTCATGGGTGTTCATAAAAAACCCTGAGATGAATTTACAAATATACAGTTTTTCATTTTGAGCAGAAAAAATTTCAACAGAAACTAGGGTTTTTCAAAAGTTCGGTTTTTGGATTTTCGGTTTCGAAACTTCGTTACACTTCACTACCTAGCTAGTTTGAGTTTAGTTAGGCTCTGATACCACTGTTAGTCCGTGTTGCCCACCCCGGTGCTTACGGGGAGGCGGAAAACATAATAAAAATCGGATTTTTAATGACTTAGGCAACATGGACTATGCTTGTGAGGATCTTTGCTAAACATAAACTAGCTAACCCTAACTACAAAGTAGCTAAGTGATGAAAGGTTATACCTTTGGTCTTTAGTCCTTCTCTCCTTGCTCCTAGGTATGGTAGAAAAGGATCGCCTTGCTTGTCTTCTCCCGTCAAAGAAGGATCCACCCGAAAGCCACCACCTTTAGCTTCAACTCCAAGCTAGGAGTAACTAGAGTGCAAGAAATGCTAAGACTTGAACCCTAGAAGTGAGTAGAGAAGATCAAGAGAGGGTTTTTCTCAAGCTTTTTGTTTCTCAACACATGAGAGGGAGAGAGCTTGAGGGAGAGGATGAGCAAGAGAGAGAAAAGAAATGAGAGAAAATGAGAAAAATAGTGAGCCATTCTCACTAATATGTGAGGATAAGTTTAATTAGATAATTAGCTTGAAAATTGTCATGATAAATCATGAATTGACCATTATCATTTCATTTTTGCAAAGATCAAAGAGCATCTTCCAAATGAAATGATTATGGTCAAGTTGTCAACATGGTCAACAAGTCAATGAAGTCAAATTGTCAACAACAACCATGCACAATAATTAAGCTAATTATCAATTAACAATAATCCACACAAAATCAATAGGGTTAATAAAATGACAAAGGCCATTAACCCTAAACAAGGTCCTCTCCCCCAATCTCAAGCAACTGTGCATACGCACCCGCATTCGTGATCCGAGGAACACGAACACAATGAGAAAAACCAATCTCAAATCATATACTAGGATCCGGCTTAAACCAAAGCCCGCTAGTATAGACTGTCCGGACAGCAAACGTGCACAAGTGCGCGGATGCGAACGAACCCTGTCGCAAAACCATGCGACCTCTACTCGTTTTGCCTAAAGGCGAATAGCTCTCTGTGTGGGACTCTAAAGACTCGACACTACGCTGGCAGTGGGTTTAACCACAGACCGCAAGCGGCACTAGCTGTACGTAACGGTCCCCAGGTAGATGTCGATAAGAAGACTGACGAGGCGAACCCCATCTGCACTCCTACTGAGCCTGTATGTGACAGTCTCCGTACAGTCCGGTCTGTTCGTCTGATACATCGCATGGCGGGCCTAGGGGGGCGGTGAACGTCAGTCCCCTAATAGCGGTACAAGTCGTGTCGGAGTGTAGCCCAGAACACCCTGAGATAACACTGGAAACCTACCAGTATATCTCGCTTGCCCTGGCCAGGGACTACTCGTGTAATGGCTCTCCTAGACACAGCGCGATGTCAACCCCCAATACCGGGAGAGACGAATCCTGTCTAACCGTCACTGCCTCCAAGTGCTTCGGGACTGCACCCAAAAACTACCTGTTTGCACAGCTCCTTTGAGCCGTGGTAGGGTAGTAATCAAAGTGCAGTGGGAACACACTCGAGGCGAAGTGACAGTGTCAAGTCAGCGGACTAAGCTGTACTCATGTCACCTGGGAACTGATAACTGACGATAGGTATATTACCAACCAACAGTTCCCGACGAGTCCTGTCCAGTGTACTCGTAACCTAACGAGCACCCGCATACTATCCCAAGTACGACGTACTAACGGCTGTGGGACAGACCGTCTCCCACACTGGGATGAGAAGCGCATACGCTAGTCTACTCCGGAGTATCGATGCCCTGTCTCGATAGTCCAATGACCAGGGACCTGTATAAGGATGTGCTTATAGATTACCCAGCTCCCACGAGTGCGAGCGCCATCACAACGCTGGTAATCAAGCAAAGATCCTAAGGGCTCTACTAATATGTATACCAGCAATATGCTAAAAGAAACACATGCACATATTAAAGCAGAGACAAACCAAGTAGCGTACTACCATTTCGAGCAAGATTGTATATACAACTGTGAATATCCCAAGCTTCCATTAAGTAATATACAAGCTAGTATGATACAGTAATGGCCTCTAGGGCATATACACTAACAGTGAGACCTCTTGAGAGTGCCTAGGAACCCTACAGATGAACCCTATTGGATGAGGCAGGGCCAGCCAGGCCGGTTTTTCCCTTTAGGGGGCTCGGCCACTTGGTGGGGGAATGTGTCCATGTTGCTTCTGTAGTTCATATGTACCTCATACATCACCCCGGAGATGTTTGTTTGCCCTGATTTGGCCTGAGTCAAAATCTGGGACCACTTTCTCTAGTTGCTGCTTTGAATTAGTTTATTGTTTTCTGTATTATGATTTCTAGATTCGCGTATTTGTGTTTTACCTCGATCACTTGGCGTTTGTACGACGATATCGAGGGTTGTTCGATGATTTGAAAGCGTAGTCCATACGTTCTAACCTATACGCTTTTAAGCGTGTCGTTTTGGTTTCCGCGTGTCGTTTTGATTTCGATTTGGTTTTAATGCGATGTAATACGTGTGATATGTAGGTACCCCATGGGGATCCGAGGCGATGAAGACGATGGTGGCAACATCGACACCGACACGCAGGATACATGTGAGTAGATTATATCTACGGGGGAAATCGGGTGGATGGTGTATAGCACCCCCGCAGTCCGAAGTTGGTATACTATATATATATATATGATAGTTTATAGTGTGTCATGGATATTGTGTTAGGTGTACTATGTATAGACTAGGGTTAGAAGTAAACTAGTGTAGTTCCTAGTCGCGAACCCTAGAATAGGTTTACACCCACACGCATACACATGCTTATTTGCTATACTTATACTGTGATGATAATAATGGATGACATTGGAGATGAGTCGATGATATTGGGCATAGTGCCGTGAGATAGGTGATATGATATGATTCGTATTTGGGATACGACATGTGATTCTTAGTGGGCTTTTGGACGTGTGTTTCCCACACGCATTCATACTTATATAGATGATATCGATTGGTACCAGACTTAGATCAGTACCCTAGATTATGTGATATGATAATAAGGATACCAGATAATTGATGAGATAATGTGATATTGACCCGTACCCAGCCATTGGGATGCCGTACGACGAATTACTGTACGAGCTATGTATTGATGATTGATCCGCACTCATGACTCGAGGAAGTCAGATGATATACGGTATCGTACGCGATACTATTGAGGCGGGATCACCGACTCTTATATTTATATTTATATATATCGACTTAGATTTAGGTGGTTTCCATACCCCTCCCGATTGACTTGATAGTTAGATCTGTAGTTAGTATAGTAGATGTTAGACTAGACCGAGTCATACCTATTTCAAAAACTAACGAATCGGGAATATTTTAAAGACAGAAAAAAGGGATTCTACGGATACTTTAAAAAGGCGCATCTTTTCTTAAAAACACCGTAGCCCTTATTTTACTAAAAATCCCGATTCGTCTTATTTCAAATGGCATAACTGCATGACATATACATATTGATGTAGATTCTTCACTGTTGCGTTGATTATTCGATTTCCGCATATTCATGCTTTTCACATCGCTTTGCATGTGTAAATGTGTTTACTGCTATATTATCATCATGCTGTTAGGACACCAGCACCATTATCGATGATGCGTATATTCCACGTACACTTCCTTGCCGGCTCACACACTTCATCATTGATAATTGCTATGTCACTACACAGTAGTATTATTGCATCAGGATATGACTTTGTATGTGCATACTATAATTCCATGTTGCATGATATACTGTTATACTTACATTTCATAATTTGTCACATACATCATGTTTTCTGATTATGCGCATTGGGATATTTGTTTTTATGATATTTCTCGATTTGGGGAACCTGTTGGAGATAGTGCCCTCAGAGTCAATTATTGGATCACAGGCACGTGATTGCAATGATTGAGGGAGGACCTATCCCGGTAGGACAGTCTTACTCGAGATGATAGTATGCTATCTGGTTTATCTTTATCATCGTGTACTGCTTTAGGTGACCTGACATGTCGCTATTACACGTTGATAGAGCCCCTAGGATTCTTGCTTGACGACCAGTAGTATGATGGCGATCATATACGTGGGAGCTGGTAGTCTATAAGCACATCCTTAAAAGGTCCCTAGTCGTAGGAGTTTCGAGACAGGGCATCGATACTCCATTAGTAGACTAGTGTATACAGTCGAGACCCCGACGAGGGGCGGTGGCCGGTCTCACAAGCCACTGGTGTCAGTTGGTTCACCTAAGATGTATACAGGTGCTCATTGGGTTATGAGTACACCGGACAGGACTCGCCGGGAACCTGCTAGTTGGTCTTATACCAGACGTCAGATAGCAGTTCCCTGGTGACATGTGTACAGGTTAGTTCATCGACCTGAGATCGTCATTTGTCTCGTGTGAGTTCCCACTGTGCTTTGATTACTACCCTACCACGGCTCAAAGGAGTCGTGCAAACAGGTTTTAGTTGGGTACAGTCCCGAGCCACATGGAGGCAGTGAGCGGATCTTCAGGGGTTCGTCTCTCCCGGTATTGGGGGTGAGGTCGCGCTGTGTCTAGGAGAGCCATTACGCAAAGCCCTCGGCCGAGGCAGGAGATTTACTGGTAGGTATTCCAGTAGTATCTCAGGGCGTTCTGGGCTACACTCCGACACGACTTGTACCGCTTTTGGGGGTCTGACTTTCACCAACCCCCTAGGCCCGCCATGCGATACTCATAGACGAACGGACCGGACTGTACGGATATTGTCACTGACAGGCTCAGTTGGGTGTCGGGGTGAGCTTCCTCATCGACGTCCCATTTGGTCAATAGCTGGTGGCCCGTC
The DNA here is from genome assembly GCA_030015575.1 of Agapanthus africanus. Classification (NCBI taxonomy): domain Eukaryota; kingdom Viridiplantae; phylum Streptophyta; class Magnoliopsida; order Asparagales; family Amaryllidaceae; genus Agapanthus; species Agapanthus africanus. Next base: position 132,532,653 of record CM057340.1, on the reverse strand, counting down.
ACGTATTGGCTTATACCTCTGACGTGCTAGTGGTTAAATCCACAGCCAAGGTATTGACGAGTCTTTAGAGTCCACCACACTCAGTTACTCAAGCTTTCGGGCGAAACGCTGTAGAGGCCGTATGGAGATATGGCAGGGTCCGATCAGATACGTGCGGTATTGCACGGATCAGGATCGGACAGTTTGTACTAGTGGCCGTATGGTTATATGGCAGGGTTCGATCAGATACGTGCGGTATTGCACGGATCAGGATCGAACGGATATTACTAGCCGGCTTTGGCTTAAGCCGGTCCTAGTTTAGTACAGTGTAGATTTTGTCTCATTGCATTTGTATCCAGTCGGAATACAGATGCGGGTGTGTATGCACAGTATCGGGGTTTTCCTGTAATTTATTACGGGACCAGTTTTCTGGAGTTGCCAGTTTGTATTCCGTTCCGGCCGGTTTTCCTTTGTTCTTTCCCGGCCGGACTTTTCCGATGGAGGGGGGTTATTTGCAGTTTTGCAAATAACACTTTGTGGAGGTTTTTCTTGCAAAAGTATTTATTATGATAGCATCTTTTTGATACCATTCTTATCTTTCATCATCACTTGCTTTTTTTGTGATTTGAGGTGATTAGAGGTTGATTTGAGTTTGTGATGATGTTGTTTGGTTGTGGTCACCCTTCTTGCTCTCCTACACTCACCTCCCTCTTGCTTTCATATTCTTTCCTCCACCATTCTAAGATGATAAGTTTTTCATTAGAAAAGAAAGAAGAAGAAAAAGAGAAAAGAGAGAAGAAGAAGAAGAGAGCTTCATCTTGAGAGTTTCATTCTTGATCTCATTTTCTTGCTAGAAAAATGCAAGCACCATTTTTCTATTCTTGATTCCTCCATCACCATGGCAACAAACCCCAAGTGAGACACTACACTACACATTCTACAGCACATCTTGAGCATGTCGAGTTGCCGGCTTCATGCTCGAGTTGCCTCGGTATTGAGGCAGGAGCCCGTAAAAGACGCAGGCGATGTGGTGCCCTTTCCGGCGAGGAGGCGACGATGTGGAGGCAAGACTTTCCGCGGGAGATCGGGACGATGACGAGAAGACCGGAGGACTCGGATCACTCGGTATACTTCTCACCCTATCTCTTGATTGCTAGCATTAGGTTAATGGTAAACGATCCGGGTTTTCTTTGTCCGCGGTAGCGCCGGTTTCCGAGTAAGGAAAATTTTTGATTCCGCATTTTGGCCTCGAGTACGAGGCCGGGGCGCTGCCGTGGCGCAACATGGTATCAGAGCCACGCCATTAACCTTACCTAGCTTCGTTTGATGTGTTTGCGTTTCCGATCGACCAAAATTTCCAAAAACCGTATTTTTCTAGCACAATCAGTTTCTGTCGAAATTTTTTGGAGTCTAAAAATTTTTCAGGTGGTCTCAGAATGATGTGCAGGGAGTTCTAAGAACACTGGAAAAAGTTGGTCACACGATTCCTCCGTACGACCGCGGAAGCGCGGCCATAACCCCCTTTTGGCCGCGCTTCCGCCGCAGGAGTGTAGGATCGTGTGTTTATTTTTTTGCAGTGGGCTTATGGCATGTAATTAGGGGTTTTGGAATATTAAAATTGGGCCCAGATTTTCTGTGAGTGCTACAGTTTTGATTGGGGGCCCACTTGTTAATTTTTGGTCAATCGGAAAATTTTAAACACATTTTTCACAGTATTTACATTATATCTGCGACCGTGAATGTCACTCGATCGGTAAATCCGGTCTAACTGCTATAGCCCGGTTAGACGGATTTGCGAACGTGACTTTCATGTTGATGTTCTATGTTTATGCTGTGATGTTGCGGATCGGTCGTGGGGGATAGCCTGGATGCAATGCTAGTACAGTTTTGTTGTATTATGTACATTTGATTTTGCGGGGCGAGCGTCCGACATGTGGACTGCCGTCACTGCCAGTTTGTATTATTCTTTTGGGGCACGACCTGGTTGCGGTCGATGTACCCGGTGTATGTATATATTTTACTTTCTGTACTAGGTTTGCCCCGCGGTGGGGTGCACGGATAGCCGGGTTCTGGAGGGCAACAAGCCCGCATCTTATGGCATTGAGACGGAGGGGGCTTCACTCTAGGATTGGCGGGCTATTCGCCGCACTCGTAGGGGGTACAGGTTGACCCAGGAGGGGTGCCCAAGTTACCGGATTCCGTGAAGTGCTGGGTGGTCCATTCACGGTGCTGAAGGGGGCTGCCTCGCTTCAGGTTTTGGCGGGTGACTTGCCGCGCCCGTAGGGGTCTAGGTTTTCATTGCACAGGCTATCCACACGACCAGGGGAACGTCGGGTTTCAGCAGCGGCTCTGTGAAACCCGGGGCTTCCAGATATCTGTATTGTTCTGTGATGCTGTACATTTCTGTGATGTTGCATTTTATTCACGCCTTAAGCGAAATACTATATATTGGTATATATATTAGTAGATGTTGTATATGTTTTACATCCGCGCTAGTCCAGTCCCCGCTCTGCCGTTAGTTAGCTAACCTAACGGGTGATGACGGGACCCAGTGGCGAATGCGGATGGCATATACGTACGTCAGTATATTTTCGTTCTTTGTGGTGTGATTAATTGATGGGACTGCATTGATTCGGATCAATGCAAGATTAACAAACCTATTCTGATGTTGTTGGAACATTTTTCAAAAAGCTGTTATTGCAAGGACGTTCACTTTTGTTTTGCATCGTGGTATTCAGTTGGAATATCCTGCTCCTCAGTCGACGAGGCAAGGGCCGAGATCCCTTCATCGGGAGTGACCCCTTGGACAGAAGTTTGCCTCAGGGCAATAACTTCACTATAGCCGATTACTTTTGCTTTGCATCGTGGTATTCAGTTGGAATATCCTGCACCTCATTCTACGGGGAAAGAGCCGAGATCCCTTCACCGGGAGTGACCTCTTTAGTAAAGGTTTTCGTCACTATATTTTCTAAAAAGGTATCCAGTTCCTTCAACGATATCAAGTTCATTACGTTAAAGGTTTTTCGCCAAAAACCAGTCGTAGCCTTCCGTCATTTCAGATTAGTATTACTTAGTATTCGTGCTGCGTTTGTCGTGCATTGCCGTGGCGTAGTGTTCGGTAGCTATGTAATGCTTTTCTGTCACTTGGATAAGTGGATTGGTTAGGACAGTCGTGCGGTCTTGTTGGCATTGTCAAGGACTCGTACGGGTGGGTTTAATGCAATCAAGATAATGACGGGTAGAACTTGACTAGGACTCTTTGATTTGTTGGCATTGTCAAGGTCACTTGGGTCCTAGGGGTAAAAACAAATATCGGGAGTTTCAAAAGAACTGAAACTTGCCAGGTATGCGCATACCTTCTGGAGTGTGGTGACGTGAGTGGATTCCGTCACGTTATCATGCGATGATAGTTGGATCCCGATTCCCACTGATGAGTTGGTTTACTCCTCGGGTAATCCCGACTAATTCTTCTTTCAGGTTTGGAGGAGAATTTGAGGTACAGTGGGAGGTTTCCAGATTAGACAAAGTGATAACCATTCTGATCTAGGTTAGAGTGCACGCTGAGTGTTTCTTTTCTCTCTCTCTTTGGCAGCGACCATTGACCCGACCCTGGACTATGACTCAGTGACCAAGTTGACCGAACCTTCTTAACACAGGTTTTTGGATTGTCAGAGTTGCAGACCTCATTGCCACTCCTACTTTTACCCTTTTCTCCAGGACACCCCGCATTACTGCGAACGTCCACTTCCATTGGACAAAACCATCGTATGGTTAGATACGAACTCGAAGGACTTCGAGGATGGTTTCTGGTTCTGGAGAAAACGGATAGGACTATTCAGTTGTCTTTTCTTTTCACCTTCTCTTAGGTTGCGAGTACTCCTTGGTTTAGGAGTAGTACACCTATTACGCAAATTGGATAGTCTTCTTCCAAACCATAGGCTGGTGCCGACCGGTAGGGAATGAAGAAAACCAGTTAGCCTAAAACGGTGTACAGAAGGTATTAAGTTAAGACAAAGCAAGGGATTAGTAGGAGGGCAAAGTAAATTGCGACTGATATTCACGACCAAACCAAGTATTTCTTCGCCAATCCTAAATCACCTTTGTATTTCTCCAGGACACTCCGTATCACTACGAAGATCCACAGTTTATTGGATACTCCATCGTATGGTTATATACGAACTCGAAAGGAACTTGTTCCAGTTCGGGGATGGATTCTGGTTTAGGAGAAATAGGAATAAAGTACATACAGGTGTCTTTTATCTTCACCTTCTCTCGCATTGCGAGTGTTCCTAGGATTAGGACAGTACACCCTTTATGCCTTTTGGATAGTCTTCTTCCAAACCATAGGCTGGTGCCGAACGGTAGGGAAGGAAGAAAACCATTTGGCCTAAAGGGGTGTACAGAAGGTAATGACTAAAGACATATGAAGGGATTGAGAGAGGTGGCAAAGAATTATACGGTTACAGTTGTGAATCTGGATAATGGAAGAGGCATTACTAAGAATACCAGGATACCCCAACGAGACATTACAATGTTTCAGTTTCACTGTGTACTGTTAATAGAAAACTGATTTCCCAGTTAGACACTTGCTCCAGGGTATGTATTTACCAGATATGATTCTCACATCTGTATGGTTTTACAGATGATGAGTGGGAGTAAGTTATTGGGAATTGGGTGATCATCCTCATTATATCGGGATTCGTTGTAATCGGTGATGTTTGAGGAGATCACCTGGGCTGTTTGCCGGTCGGCAGATATTTGGTTATGAATATCCGCTGTTGTGCACCAATTTCAAATTGATATATCTGTACGTCTATTTTCATAGAGTGAGATATACCTTTTGATATTATGTCGATGACATTTACCTATATCAGTGGATGGTTAGGTAAGGAGCATTAAACAGCGGTGTAATTCTTCTTAACCACAAATACAGTTTTCAACCTACGACACACAGTGAAAGAGTTGTTAGACTCAGCGGACTTATACAGAGTATTGTATGTTGTCCAGGATCCATAACAGAGGGGTAGGTCCTCGTACTATATTCGGTTTACTTATGACTTCTCTAGTTTTTAGACAGGTGTTTCGTGGAAACACAGGGTCTAAGTTTTGAGGAGTTATAGGTATTTGAATAGAGTAGAGAACCAGGTGTAGCAAGTATCGGGATTCTTCAAAGTGATCGAAGATGTAGATACTTGTGTATGGTGTTCAGTTGATAGTAATGATTAAGAGAAATTGCTTCTCTTTCAGGTTACTCATAATTGGAAGCATTCCTAAGTTGAGTAACGCTGATCGGCCTCCTTCCATTTAGTTTACATGCACTGGAGATAGCTGCATGATTTGAATCTGGTTCAATTAAATCAGTGCCTCTGTTTCTATATTGGATATAGAACAGTTCATATCTTGACATTGTTAAGGTACGGGGAGTTGTCCGGCTTATGCTTAAAACCAGACACTGGACAACTCAAGGCACGTTTCTGTAATGGCTGTTTTGTGGGTTGACCCAGGCTATGACGAGGGTTGATTTTCTACCATCTGGATGAACGATAGCAATATTGTTCTAGACTCGCCACAGTTTTTATTAAAAATGCATTTTTTTCAAAAACAGCAGTGGGAGTATGGTAGAACTGGAAGTAATTCCAGAACCGCAAACGATTACTGAAGATTTAATAAGGAACCTAAAGATTCAATCTGATTTGACATTCCATTGGCCACTCCGCAGATAAGGTGGGTAACTTCAGGCACCCGAGAGGTACTACGGTAGCCTCAAGGACGGTGACAGGGAAGTTCTTGTTTACCCACAATTACCATTGCTATTGTTCCAGGCTGCGAGACCCGGCAGGAGGATGAGTATAGCGTCGTTCTAAACTAGCTTTAGAAGTGCACGTCTGTATGACTCTGCCAGAAGGTTGTCGTAGTCAGTGGGAGCAGCGGAAGCATTGGTGGACATCAGGCTTATGTCTATTTATAGACTAAAGCAGATGTAGCGGAGATAGATCATCCATTTCTGATGTAACAGTCATAGGTTTGACGTCATCAGAATAGGGGATGGATCTGTTGAGAAGGTAGTAGGAAGTGATATTCCTATACTACGATCGGTTATACTTTGGTCGTCACACAGTGTCTTCTCCACATAGGACTTGGATATTATATCAGACATACTGGTTACTAGATCTATGGTTTTAGATCTAGATTTGGGTGGTTTCCCAATCTGGGTACCTTGACAGCATTCTATGAGTATTTAGAATGGACGACTCCTGGCATGGTAGTGTACCTGCAGGTAATGGAGTCACCCTCTCTAAAGGTGTCTTACAGACTAAAGGGGAGAGGGATACGCATGATTGACAGATCACTTGCTTAGGCAATTGAGTCAATCATGAGATGTCAAGTACCACACCAGATGTTGTTCTTGCACTAGATGCAATAAGTTGATATTAATCCAATCCTGGAAAAACAGTAGGAAGCAGTTTTAGAACATAAGTGAATGTTCTAGGGATATGATAACGGCTTCCTCCTTTAGGAGACGGTTATCACTCCAGGCTTCCAAGGTGACATGGACGACAAGGAGGTTGTCAGAGTTATAGTTCTCCCTCTGATGAGGGACTGTATTTTGGACAGGTGGTCCAAGGCAATACTGAGGGCAGCATGGCGCAGGATACTGATTAAGTTCAGTTGAAGATACAGTCTAAGAAGTTTGGATTTGGAGTTCATTTATGAGCTAGGTCCCATCAGATATCCAGACATTCTAAGACAGGTATTGCTCATTTCGGGAGATGGCTTTCTCCGCGAACTTGAGATATAGAAAGACATAGAAAGAAACATCACAGCGGATCCACTCACTGAGGCTATTCCTCGAACGCAATAGTTTCGCAAACGAGCTTTGTGAGACTGACTAGTAGAGGAGTTGGGTGTTCGGTATCACACGGGCTGTGAGTATGCGACATCGCAATAATTAGCCTTGAGTGCAAGTGGGAGATTGTTGGAGATAGTGCCCTCAGAGTCAATTATTGGATCACAGGCACGTGATTGCAATGATTGAGGGAGGACCTATCCCGGTAGGACAGTCTTACTCGAGATGATAGTATGCTATCTGGTTTATCTTTATCATCGTGTACTGCTTTAGGTGACCTGACATGTCGCTATTACACGTTGATAGAGCCCCTAGGATTCTTGCTTGACGACCAGTAGTATGATGGCGATCATATACGTGGGAGCTGGTAGTCTATAAGCACATCCTTAAAAGGTCCCTAGTCGTAGGAGTTTCGAGACAGGGCATCGATACTCCATTAGTAGACTAGTGTATACAGTCGAGACCCCGACGAGGGGCGGTGGCCGGTCTCACAAGCCACTGGTGTCAGTTGGTTCACCTAAGATGTATACAGGTGCTCATTGGGTTATGAGTACACCGGACAGGACTCGCCGGGAACCTGCTAGTTGGTCTTATACCAGACGTCAGATAGCAGTTCCCTGGTGACATGTGTACAGGTTAGTTCATCGACCTGAGATCGTCATTTGTCTCGTGTGAGTTCCCACTGTGCTTTGATTACTACCCTACCACGGCTCAAAGGAGTCGTGCAAACAGGTTTTAGTTGGGTACAGTCCCGAGCCACATGGAGGCAGTGAGCGGATCTTCAGGGGTTCGTCTCTCCCGGTATTGGGGGTGAGGTCGCGCTGTGTCTAGGAGAGCCATTACGCAAAGCCCTTGGCCGAGGCAGGAGATTTACTGGTAGGTATTCCAGTAGTATCTCAGGGCGTTCTGGGCTACACTCCGACACGACTTGTACCGCTTTTGGGGGTCTGACTTTCACCAACCCCCTAGGCCCGCCATGCGATACTCATAGACGAACGGACCGGACTGTACGGATATTGTCACTGACAGGCTCAGTTGGGTGTCGGGGTGAGCTTCCTCATCGACGTCCCATTTGGTCAATAGCTGGTGGCCCGTCACGTATTGGCTTATACCTCTGACGTGCTAGTGGTTAAATCCACAGCCAAGGTATTGACGAGTCTTTAGAGTCCACCACACTCAGTTACTCAAGCTTTCGGGCGAAACGCTGTAGAGGCCGTATGGAGATATGGCAGGGTCCGATCAGATACGTGCGGTATTGCACGGATCAGGATCGGACAGTTTGTACTAGTAGCCGTATGGTTATATGGCAGGGTTCGATCAGATACGTGCGGTATTGCACGGATCAGGATCGAACGGATATTACTAGCCGGCTTTGGCTTAAGCCGGTCCTAGTTTAGTACAGTGTAGATTTTGTCTCATTGCATTTGTATCCAGTCGGAATACAGATGCGGGTGTGTATGCACAGTATCGGGGTTTTCCTGTAATTTATTACGGGACCAGTTTTCTGGAGTTGCCAGTTTGTATTCCGTTCCGGCCGGTTTTCCTTTGTTCTTTCCCGGCCGGACTTTTCCGATGGAGGGGGGTTATTTGCAGTTTTGCAAATAACACTTTGTGGAGGTTTTTCTTGCAAAAGTATTTATTATGATAGCATCTTTTTGATACCATTCTTATCTTTCATCATCACTTGCTTTTTTTGTGATTTGAGGTGATTAGAGGTTGATTTGAGTTTGTGATGATGTTGTTTGGTTGTGGTCACCCTTCTTGCTCTCCTACACTCACCTCCCTCTTGCTTTCATATTCTTTCCTCCACCATTCTAAGATGATAAGTTTTTCATTAGAAAAGAAAGAAGAAGAAAAAGAGAAAAGAGAGAAGAAGAAGAAGAGAGCTTCATCTTGAGAGTTTCATTCTTGATCTCATTTTCTTGCTAGAAAAATGCAAGCACCATTTTTCTATTCTTGATTCCTCCATCACCATGGCAACAAACCCCAAGTGAGACACTACACTACACATTCTACAGCACATCTTGAGCATGTCGAGTTGCCGGCTTCATGCTCGAGTTGCCTCGGTATTGAGGCGGGAGCCCGTAAAAGACGCAGGCGATGTGGTGCCCTTTCCGGCGAGGAGGCGACGATGTGGAGGCAAGACTTTCCGCGGGAGATCGGGACGATGACGAGAAGACCGGAGGACTCGGATCACTCGGTATACTTCTCACCCTATCTCTTGATTGCTAGCATTAGGTTAATGGTAAACGATCCGGGTTTTCTTTGTCCGCGGTAGCGCCGGTGTTAATCGTGCACAAAATTGCCAAAAAACCCGATTAGCGATTTTAATCGCGATTAGCACTAAATTATTGTCAAACTAATCACAAAAACTTAAAAATGCCATAATCCACTAATTTACCCTATTTTAGAATTTTCCATAATTTTTCATAATTTTTTCTAACATTTTTCCTATTTATTTGCATTTAATATTAAAATAATCAATAAAATAATATTAAATTATAAAAATTCCCAAAATTAATATTTTATATTTTTGAAAATGTTACAGCCGGTTTCCGAGTAAGGAAAATTTTTGATTCCGCATTTTGGCCTCGAGTACGAGGCCGGGGCGCTGCCGTGGCGCAACAGAACCGTGGGTATTTCAAGAGATTATGTAAATGTTTTAAAACCCGGTTACCCTTGATATGATATTTCAGCTTCCACCATGAGTTTTATCGGTTCTGATATATATATACCCCTACGAGGAGGCGTCGAGGCCGTATGAGGGTACATGGTAGGGCCCGGAGTACCCCGGGACAAGAAAGGGATGTCGATGTGCTATGAGCCGATGAGCCCGGCTGGGGAACCATACTTTCCGGTGATATTACCTTTTACTCGGCGGTTATCTTGGGGATACCGACCGGAGTTATGTGCGTATGATACGTCGAAATTCGAGGGTCGAAGCTGGGCACTCGGGTTTCGAGGGAGCGTATGATACGTACCTATCAGGGCTAGTCTTAGTGACAGTGCCTGATAGATGAGGATTTACGTGTCGATGCTAGGCACGGGTTTCATGATGTTTTCTATGATTTTGATTATATCCTCATATTTAGATGCATGATGCTTATTTTCATTGGGTGACAGGTGGACGGGATCCACATATATACAGAGATTGATCACATACAGACTTTTATTACATTGGTCATACTTCATTTGTATATATAACAGGGTATGAGGGCACTGTTATATATACCTTTACACCAATATTTGTGGAATGGGACGCTAATATATGTGTATTGATATCCATTTTGATACTTCATCATATTTATTCATGCTGATATAACTCATATTCATGATATGTTATTACCTGAGGCACTGGCACGAGCACTACATACATGTATAGATGTTACATTGCCACTTTATCATGCTTCAGACTTATCCTTTTGAGGTTTATATATATCTGATCGTATTGACCTAGGATTATGTCGTGCATTCGATTTCTTCTTGTAGATGTTTTCTATTCACGAGTTGGCAACTCACCCCCGTTGTGCCACAGCTTCTTGCAGGTTTTTGCCGTACAGGTTCCATAGCGGCATTTTTGGAACACTGCTTCTTTGCGGGTGAATTGCATTGGGTAGGTGGGTTCTTTTGCATCAAGAACCGCCATTGTACATGTATTATTCCTTTGTATCTAGAAATTCTATCAACCAAAACTTGTATATTGTTTCAGATTTAAACACTAGTGATGTATTATCTCGACCTTAGAGTCGCGTGTAGTAGTATTACGGTTTTCATGTTATTTTGAGTTTCTTTTTGAGTTTTGATCCTCGCCATTCGGCGTTGTATATTAAATTGCTTGCGTGGTTGTGACCGTCGATTGACGAAGAGCTAGCTCCCACTTGGGGATGTCTTTTATCATTGCATATATATTATTCTTATTGTATCCCGTTCAGGGCCAGTATTTACAAAGGAAACTCTACCGAAATTTTTAGAAAAACTATACATTTTAAAAATGCATATTCGACTTAGTTATTTTAAAACCTTGACTTCAAAACATGTTTTCTTCACTTCTTTAAACTAGATTTCTTTATTTACTCCTTAAAATGGTTTTAGATTTCTGGGCTTTTTGGCTTACTTGGATTAGATGGGGTCCAATAGACTTCATATGATTCAAGTGCCAGTCATGAGCTATTTCGGGTCATGACAAGCCCCCACATTTTCTCCTCTCATTTCTCTTCAAAAAAAATTCATCAATTTTACCTCAAAAATCAATCTAAAACCTCACTAATTCTTCAATTAAATCTTTACCCATTTTTTTCCTTGTCCCAAGCTAGCATGAATCAAGGAGCAAGATGGCAATTTGGGAGGCTAAGATTCATGCTAGATCTCAAAATTTGTGAGGTATAAATATAAACCCTATAGTTAAATTATTATTTAAATACTTTAAATCAACCATTTTTAGTTAGTAATATGGCTTAAATTTCAAGTTTAAGAAATTCAAGTGAGGGTTTTATCACTTTTTTATCGTTATTATGGGTAACTTAACTTCTTAAGATTTGAAGAATTTAAGCTAGTAGTTAGTTTGCTAATTGTTGCTTTAAAATTGTCCAAGTTACATAATTTAGCAAACTAAGTTTTTAATTAATGGGAAATTAGGTGAAATTAAAATCTAGTTATGGTTTGTGTGACCTAATTATGTTATTTAGTGAGCATTGTAGCCACAAAAATTGTGAAAACATCAAGTTTGTCTTAAAACGGTTAAAAGATACTTACTAGGTTTTTGGGTTAAATCGATTTTATTTAAGTTTGAGGTTTTGATGAATTATAACCTATTTCATATAATATTTGATGTGTCGTGGACGCGCGATTAGTAAGATTGGGTTTTTGGTTTGGTAGTTGCCACGTATTGCGACCCTAGTTGTGGTCTGTGGTGTTGTCGCGAGAGCGTTTTTTGCACCAAGTGCATGCGCGTCTAGTTAAGGCGCGTGGTTGACTTGTATTTGTTGTGTTCGTAACTAATTATATATTTCTTCTCTTTTTACTTGTGTACGTTTCTAGGATCGGGTGCAGAGGCGTCGAATGTGGCGCGGAAATGACAGAGCTGAAATCGGATCAGATTAGCCGAAGCTTCCATGTGAGTAGATGTATATCTACAGGGGAAGTCGGGTGGATGGCGTATAGCACCCCTGCAATTTTGTAGGATATGATGTGTTATGATATATTTGTACATATATGTTATTATGAGACGTGAATATTTAGCAAGAAAGGCCTTAGGAGACCACGGGTTGGATTTTGTGTAATTGGAAGAAAGTGCTTTTAGTTAGTTTCTTAGTCGCGAAACCCTAGAGTAGAGGTTGACACGCACAAACATGTACACACGAGGTTTGATTTTGGTGTATATGTTTATATATATATATATATATATATATATGTAGATGCGTTAGTGTGTGTATGTGTACACACACACATACGTATACACGGATGATGAGCCCGTATATGATACTTGGAGATGAGCTGATATGATCGGGCTTGATGCCGTGAGTTGTGATATGTGATTGGGTCGTGATATGATACGACATGATATTATAGAGGATCGTTGAGTGATGTGTTTTCATACATATGAGCATATATGTTTGATGATATAAGAATGTACTAGGTTTTAGAACGGTACCCCTAATTCTTGATTTATCGATAATGATACTATATGGATAATGAGGTATATGTGATATTTGACCCGTACCCCGATTTTGGGATGCCGTACGATGGAGTTTACCATACGAGATATAGATATGATGATTGATCCGCACTCTTAACTCGAGAATGTCGTACTATGTATTTTACCGTACGTGACGCTATTGAGGCGGGATCGCCGACTACTAGATATATCGATTCGGACTTTAGGCGGATTTTCTTTACTCTTTAGACTGGGCTCGAGTCATACTTATTTTCAAAACTAACGAATCGTGATTATTTTAAAGACAGGCCGAGGGATACTACGGAATTTTTCAAAAGACGTATTTTTTCTCAAAGACCCCGTAGCCCCTATTTTTCTAAAACCACGATTCGTGCCATTTTAAACACCAAGAACTATGTGACTCGTATTTGGAAAGGTATATTCTTAAATGTTGCGGTTACTACATCTTTTCTGTATTTTCATACTGTTCTCATCGCATTACTTGCTTATACATGTGTTTTCTTTAGGTATTATGAACCCCTATTGTCAGGACATCAACACCATTACCGATGATGCGTATACTCTACATACACTTGCTCGCCGGCTCACACACATCATCATCGGTAATTTCCATGTCACGTACACTTTAGAGAATATTACTTCATTGATATAACTTGCTAGCTGATAGTTCCAATATATGATTACTATGCTAGTTTAGATATTGCATTCCTTACTTAGATACCCTTGCATGTGTATAATTATGGTCATGCAATATTATGGAGCTTTATGCCGATAATTCACTATTTACTTACTCTGAGATTTTTGGATATCGGATATTCCATGAGATTTTTGGATTTGGAGAAACCGCAACGATTTTATAAACTCATTTTCATTTCTAAAGATAGAAATTTGCGGTTTTCTCGTGATATGATGTGAGAGGCATCCACCATGTGTTTTCTCGGTTCTTGAGCGGTATCATATACCCGATTCGAGGAGGGGATGCACCGTCTGCGGGTACATGGTGGACCCGGTGCGGTACCTCGGGACAAGAAGATCGCAGATGATGGCGTTGATCCCGGTAGGGGAGCACTATCGACCGGTGATAGTATGAAAACTCGACGGATATCTGGAGGATACCATTCGGATTTGGGCCGATCCTGATTATGCGAAGCCCGAGATTTGAGTATTATGTGTCGCTGTTGGACACGGACTTCATGATGTTTTGAGTGCCAATGCTGGGCATTCGGGTTTTATCATGATTTGTGTGTCGTTGCTGGACACACGTTGGATGGTGTATTAGTACATGTCACGCATTGATATATTATTATTCTTAGCACAGAAACGAGTACTTTGATATCACTTATGATATGCTGTCTCCCTTGTTATAGTATTGTATATTTTTAGTGTATGACCTGGGAGAGAGTCATACATGCGATTTCTTCTCGGTGATGTTTTCTACTCACGAGTTGGCAACTCACCCCGTTGTGCCATAGTTTCTTGCAGGTTTGGCCGTACAGGTTTCGTTGCGGCTTGCTGGTATACTGCTTCCTTCCGGGTGATTGCTTTAGTAGGTGGGTTCACTTGCATCGTGACCACCGTAGTACTTTTATTTATTTCAGTTGTATCTAGTAAAATCCATCAACCAGACTTGTATATTTTGATAGACTTAGAAAACCAGTTGTGCATTATTTCGACCTTAGAGTCGCGCGCTTGTATATTTGGGGTTCTTCTCTAGTTTTCTTGAGGATATTGGTTTTCTTTTTGAGTTTTGATCCTCGCCCTTCGGCGTTGTATATTATATTGCTTGCGTGGTTGTTTCCGCCAATTGGCGAAGAGCTAGCTCCCACTTGGGGATGCCTTTATTCATTATTTATGTATTTCATATGTTGTACCCGTTTGGGGGCCAGTATTTACAAAAGAGACTCTGCCGAAATTTTCGGGAAAATCTGATATTGCTTTAAAACAAGTTTTCCTTCACTCTTTTCATTAAAAATGGTATAGATTTCTGGGCTTTGGCTTACTTAGATTATGTTACGCCTATAGAAGTTTCTTTATTTAAGTGCCAGTCGCATTCTGTATCTTCGGGTCGTGACAAAGTTGGTATCAGAGCGCTAGGTTTAACCTTGGTTCGAGTCTATGTTTGACTATGCGGAGTCTAGGGCGTATATATATTCGGAACCTAGGCTTGACCTTAAGGAACTTAGACTTGATCGAGGGGGTATTATACCCGAACTTTCTTCACGTAGGTTGACCTTGGTTGATGGAGTAGGTGACTTAAGTAGAGTGGCGTACCATGTGTATGTTCCACGGCATACCTACGATACGCTACTCCGCTTAATAAGCCTTATGATATACATTTCTTTGCACTGTATTCTATTCGTTCCTTTGATCTATCTTCATCGATGTCGGATGGTGGTTTCTGTTACCATGGTTGCACGGGCAGAGATAGCTGCGGCTAGAGTTGTGGTCAGTATGAGCTCGTCTTGGACGAGGACTGACCAGGGCGTAATTCCGGTGACACACGATTGTATAGATGTGTCGTTTATTTGTGTTTTTCGTGACGCTAGCGTTTTGACGGATTGCTTTACTAAGATTTCTCGAACGTTCAGATCAGCATCCGAGGATTGGGTCACTGCTAGAGGCCGACTAGAATGTGATGATCATTAATATATCGTCTATTCTTGAGGATTTAGGCATTGCTTAGCATGCGGACGAATGAGCCAGCTGTTGCTGCTACTGACCAGATATCGCCTCAGATGCTTGAAGCTATTGCAGCACGAGTTGTTTTTAGGAATATGATAGAAGATCGTTAGTTATCCATAGATGAATGATTAGGACATGTGGTTCATTTGCATACCCCGATGCGAGGTCATCAGATTGATTGATTTCAGCTAGAGAAGACTTCACACAGGCACGTTGAGAGTCGATAGAAAAACAGACGTATGGAGAGTATTCCTCCGACGATTTGGAAGAGTTTTCGAGGGTGTAGTTGCCAGATACCTACCACGAGATATTGAGCCATCGAGTTCATAGTTTCAGAAGGGAGACTCTAGATACAAGTATAGCCGTTTGTAGCGCAGTCCATACAGCTACGAAGAAACGATTCCGAATCAGTCCACATTAGAGAAAAGTGGAGTAAGAGGTTCGTACGAGATTTTGACGAGATGACGTCCCACTCCTTTGACATCAGAGATGTGATACACATGTAGAGGCGTTGAATATGGATATATCTTTTAGAAGAAGTCGTGATGAGTATGCAGCTGTTCCAGAACAAGGAATGAATTTAGTAAAGGGTGATAACTTCCGGGCAGTTCAGCAGAAACGAGATTTGGGAGAGACCCCGACGGAATCTTTCGGGAATACTACACGAGAAGACTTGGACCTAGGATCGGTCGTATCATGCACACCCAGTAGGCCAGAGTTCGGCATCATCGACGGGATATGTTATGAGTGACCATGATAGTTGGCCAGAGATCTTTAGAGGATGTGCCAGAGCGGAACTGTTTCCGTCATCATTCCATATTGGGCCATTGAGCCGAGGAGTTATGTAACTGGAAATCCGCAGTGAGAGACGAGAGCCTAAGGGCACAAGGCGTCAGACCATGAACAGGAGGCAAGTAGATATCTTACTCTGCTAGCTTGGATGCACCGACACCTTCTCGACTTTGAAGGAAGGACATATCGACGAAATTGTTTATGATTTGCGATTTGGTGTTTCGAATATCACGTATCCGTCATTTTGAATTTCGGTATTTTTGGGCGATTTATTTGCATGAGTGAGATTTTGTGCACCACAGTTGCACTCGACTTCGAATTGATGTCGTTCGAGATGTTTGATTTTGGTTTCATGCCTATGGTATGTAGGTGATTTGACTTGTGCTTTCGGTGTAGTTTTCATGCACTTTTTGTACTTTGATTCGATTTTGTGCATGCTGATGCACGTGGTTGTGAGATTATATACCACTATATACCTGATTTGGATTGATGTATGTTGTATATCGTCGATTTCGATCGTGATATTTGATATTTGTTTTCGTGCACCTTGTGCACTTGATTTGGATTCTTATGCATACTTGGCGCGCTTGATGCGATTTTGGTACACACCGGATGCACTAAATCAGGATTCTTCATGCATATCAGATGCACCTGATATTATTGTCTGGCACACCCATTGCTTTTGACAGGTGTTTTCGTGCACACCCGTTGCACTTAGATTTTTGTTTCTGTGCACACGTATGGCACATTCATTGATTTCGATTTCTGTGCGCACCGGACGCACGCGGTATTAATACATATACTATTGAGTATGGTTTCCTTTGAGCAGTACGTTTTTAGGATAATTACTATTTGGTATTGTTAGTTATATGTATGCCCTAGAGGCCATTACTATACATAGGATGTATATTGTAGTGGATGCTGGGACATATATAGGGAGGACTTTCTTGCTCGACATGATAGTATGCTATCTGGTTGATCTTTACCTTAACGTGTATACTGATTGTTTCTCTGTTACATGTTGGTAAAGCCCTTAGGATCTGTACTTGACTACCTGGACTATGATGAGGATCATACTAGTGGGGACATGGTAGTCCATAAGTACATCCTTCAAAGTCCCTAGTCGTGGGTGTATCGAGACGGGGCATCGATATACCAGAGTAGACTAGCGTATACCTTCTCGACCCATACAGATGAGCGATGGATGATCCCATATCCATTGGTGTTTGACATCAGAGATGATATACGGGTGCTCAGTAGAGACTGGGTACACTGGACGGACTCGCCGAGAACTCCCAGATGGTATTATACCTCACGTCAGATGGCAGTTCTCTGGTGACACTGGTACAGAGTAGTCTGTTGACCCGAGATCGTCATAGAGTCTTGTGTGGTTCCCACTGTGCTTTGATTTCCATCTTACCACGTCCAAGAGGGCATGCAAAACGGTGGTTTTTGGGTACAGTCCCGAGTCACATGGAGGCAATGAGCGATAGGAGGGGATTCGTCTCTCCCGGTATAGGGAGTTGATGTTGCACAGTGTTCGATTGGCTATAACAGGAAGTCCCTGGCCAGGGCTGGTCAGAGAATTGCTGGTAAGTGTTACCAGTAGTTTCTCGACCCGTTATGAGCCTCATATCGACACGACTTATCGAGCTATTGGGGTCTGACGTTTACCACCCCTAGGCAAGATATGCGACATATCAGACGATCAGACCGGACTGTACGGTAGTGTTACTGGTTGGATTCACTGGAGTGTGAGCGGGCTTGCTCGTCGATCTTCAGATCGCTCAATACCCGGGTGGCCGTTACGTTTAGCAGACCGCTTGCGGCTTGTGGGTGTTTGATTTGATCATCACCTGCTGCCGGCGTATTGACGAGTCTTTAGAGTCCTACACAGAGGTTTCCTGGCTCAAGCGAAACGAAATAGGAGCGCATATGAGATATGTGCGGGACCGAGAATGATACCAGTATGTGATACTGTCTTCGATTCTCGCGATTTGTGACATTGATCGGTTATATGCGATATAGCCGGGTTATCGGATCAAGCGTTGATTCGATAAGTTGTTACTGTTGATATTAGTCGGTTATATGCGATATGACCGGATCGTTAAATCAAGTGTTGATTTAATGATTTAATGCATAATAATATATTTGATATATTTGTTAGTGTTTATGCCCTAGAAGGCCATTACTGTATCATACTAGCTTGTATATTACTTAATGGAAGCTTGGGATATTCACATGTATATAACAGTCTTGCTAAACATGGTAGTATGCTACTTGGTTTTTCTATCTTAATATGTGAGTGTACGTATTGATAGAGCTCTTAGGATCTTGCTTGTCTACCAGCGTTGTGATGGCAGTCACACTAGTGGGGGCTGGGTAGTCTACAAGCACATCCTTATTCAGGTCCCTGGTCGTTGGATTATCGAGACAGAGCATCGATACTCCGGAGTAGACTAGTGTGTACGCTTCTCATCCCAGTTGGGGAGATGGTCTGTCCCACAGCCGTCAGTACGTCGTACTGGAGATAGTATACAGGTGCTCGTTAGGTTACGGGTACACCGGACAGGACTCACAGGGAACTGTTGGTTGGTTTGATACCAGTCGTCAGTGAGCAGTTCCCAGGTGACATGAGTACAGCGTAGTCCGCAGACTTGACACTGCTACTTCGCCTCGAGTGTGTCCCACTGTTCTTAGATTGCTTCCCTACCACGACTCAAAGGAGTCGTGCAAACAGGTAGCAGTTGGGTGCAGTCCCGAGCACTTGGAGACAGTGGCGGTTAGACAGGATTCGTCCCTCCCGGTATTGGGAGTAGATATCGTGCTGTGTCAGAGAGCCATTACGCAAAGTCCCTGGCCAGGGCAAGCGAGATTTGCTGGTAGGTTCCAGTAGTTTCTCAGGGTGTAATGGGCTTCACTCCGACACGACTTATACCGCTATTAGGGGACTGACGCTTGCCGCCCCCCTAGGCCCGATATGCGATAGTCTTGGACGAACGGACCGGACTGTATGGAGATTGTCACATCAGACTCAGTAGGAGTTCGGATGGGTTTCCTCATCGGCCTTCTTATCGACAACTACCTGGGGACCGTTACGTACAGCTAGTGCCGCTTGCGGTCTGTGGTTAAACCCACTGCCAGCGTAGTAGTCGAGTCTCTAGAGTCCCACACAGAGAGTTTCCTACTCCAGGCGAAACGATATAGAGGTTGCATGGTTTTGCGACAAAGGGTTCGGACGCATACGTGCGTTTACGCACGTATGACTTTCGGACAGTTTTTACCAGTCGGCTTTGGTTTAAGCCAGTTACTGGTATCCGGTTATTGGATTTTTACAGTCTAAAGTTTTTCCGTATTTTTTACGGATTGGAGGGGCGTTCTCGTAATTGTACGAGAAGCTTCTAGAAGATGTGACTAAGGAGGTTTCTTTTGGATAAGAAAGTGAGTCATGGTGGTGATTCATTCATTTCATTAATGCACATTTATTGCTTAATGACTCATGCTAATGAATCACCACTAGATATTTCATGAAGCATGCTTATTCATTTCCTTTATTCATTTTTCTTAAAAAGAAATGCTTCATGATATATTATGATACACTCTCTCTCTTCTCTCATTATCATATCTCACATTCTCTCTCCTCAAGCTCTCATCTTCAAACCCTAATCCTTACACCTCATGAGTTGAGATCAAAGGATTAGTTAGACTAAACAATCCATAACCATCACTCTATATCATCCTTTCATCTTTGATTAGCAATCAAAGTTGATTAGTTACCTCAAGTTAGAGGTTTAGCTTGGAGTTTTGCTCTCGGGTGGATCGTCTACTACCTAGAGAAGGCCGAGGAGAACAAGGAGATCGTAAAGACGAAGGACTAGTTTCGATAGGTATAATCCCTTAACACTATAGTTTAGTATAGCTATGTGTTCGGTTATTAGTTGTTTAGCTTCGATTTAAGCGGTTAGTCGATGTTCGTTCTTTAAACTTGATCGTTTTTGAAAATTCCGCCTCCCCACAAGTACTGGGGTGTACTACATCGACTTACAGTGGTATCAGAGCCTCGCTAAACACTAAATAACTTGATTGCAAATTTATACGAATTTCGAACGGAAAAACGAAGCCGGAAAACCCTAAAAGTTTCAAGTTTCTGTCGAACTTAAAATGAAGTCCAAAAATTTTTCAGGTGTGTTCAGAAAGCATGAAATGGGTCCAGAAGAACACCCAAGAAATTAGAGCCCATGAATCGGCTAAAGAGCCGCGGAAGGGCGGCGGATCGCACCGATCCGCCGCGCTTCCGCGGCCGAGTTGCCGAGTCATGGACTCGTATTTCTTGTGTGGGTCCTCTCTAGTATTTGGGGTTTTCTGGAATGTTTAACTATTGCTCAGGTTACTGTTTAACAGAGCAGATTTTGGAGCAATATTGATGTTGTTTATTCGATCGAAATTGTACAGTATTTGCATATGGATTATATCTGTGATTGTTTAATGTGTTCGTAAACCTCCCCTAACTGCTAGTATGTCGGTTGGCAGGGGGTTGCACATTTCTGAAATGGTTATATCTGTTTGTGCATATAAACTGTATTGGACTGTTGTGGTGTATAGCCGGGGTATGCAATGGGTTATTGTTTAATTCATTTGTTGTAAATGTAAATTGTTGTAATATTATTTTTGCGGGGCACTTCCAGGTTGCGGTTGTAGCCACCGTTGTATTATTTCATTTTACTGTTTTTGCTCCTAGGACTGACCCAAGGTGGGGTACACAAACTGCCGGGCGGGTAGTTTGCCGTACCCATAGGGGTCGAGGGTGGGGTAACGGCTATTCATCACAACTGTGTAATCTGTCTTTTCTTGCAAGCTCGAAAGAAATACAGATTGCTTGCAAATCCAATATTGTTTATCTGTGTTCTGGAATGAATATCATTGCGTCAGACGAATGTAAAATATCTATATTTATGATAGCTATTTAGACGTCACTTATGTTTTACACCCGCGCTAGCCCAGCCCCCGCTCTGTCGTTAGTTAAGTAACCTAACGGGTGATGACGGGACCCAGTGGCGAATGCGGATGGCATAAGAGGACGTTGTATTTTCGTTGTTTTCTGCAATGATAGGTTAATGATGGGACGCATTATCTGTAATGCAAAGAAAACAAACCAAAGTTTAAATCGTTGGAACAATTTAAAAGAAACCACTCGGTTATTTTTAAAACAGATATTTTTAAATACGGAGACTTAACCACTCCTTTAAAAGCTATCAAGGTTCCTTCGATTATATCAAGTTCACTACGTTCACGGTTTCGCCAAAACCAGTCGTAGCCCTCCGTCATTTCTTATGGATAGTCAGTAGTATTCAAGCTATGCTTGTTGGCATACGTCAAGGCATAGTGTTTGGTAGCTGCTGGGGTATTCATTTGTTGCATAGATAGATGTGTTGGTTTGGGACAGTCGCATTACCTTGTTGGCATACGTCAAGGGTATATACGGGTGGGTTCAAATTAACAAGATAATGATGGGCAGAACTTGACATGTGACTTATGATTTGTTGGCATACGTCAAGGTCATAAGAGCATGGGGCAAAAACTTATATCGGGAATTTCTAAAGAAACTGAAATTTGCAAAGAGATGCATACCATTTGGAGTTTGATGAATGTTGGTAGGATTCCTTCAACATTATCATACGATGATATTTGGATCCCGATCCTACTGTGAGTATATGCTACTTATCAGGATATTCGTCACTTAACGATCAATGCTATAAACCTAGTAGGTGTCCAGAAAGGTGTCAGCGGGGTTACGCCCCCAGAGAAAAGAGGTTATTTAATTAAGGAACTTCGCGAAAGCGTTGGAAAACCTCCCTCGAAGTATCGACACTGGCCTGGCTGAACGGTTAAGCAAGTATTGTACGGTGAGAATAGTCCTGGCTAATTCTTCTTTTATGGTTTGAGGAAGGATTCGAGAAACAGTGGGAGCCATCCAGTTTAGATAAACTAAAAACCACTCTAAACTTGCAAGAGCATCATGCTAAAGTGTTTTCTTCTCTCTCTCCTAATTGCAGCGACCCTGAAAATGACTGGACTTAAGTTACTTTTAGAAAAGAATATACTGACTGGGCCAAACTATAAAGATTGGCTGCGGAATGTCAAAATGGCCTTGACCTATGACAAACTGGGGTACGTCCTCACCACTACGGCACCTGCTGTCCTTGGTCCCAAATCCAGCAATGCGGATAAGGAAATCCGCAAAACCTGGGATTTAGATTGCGCGAGAGCCAAGTGCATCGTGCTTGCCTCTATGAACAACGAACATCAGAGGAGGCACGAGGATATGTCTCTAGATGGCATATTTCTCCATACAAAGGAACTTTATGGAGAGCAATCTCGTATTGCAAGATACGAGACCTCGAAGAAACTATTTCGAGCGAGGTTGGCTGTCGGGTCATCGGTAGGTGAACATGTCCTACAGATGATCGGCTATATTGAGGAGCTCGCAGACCTTGGGACGACTTTGGATAATGAGCTCTATACAGACCTTATTCTCCAGTCCCTTCCTCCCACCTACGCCCAGTTTATCCTCAACTTCAACCTTCAAGGAAAAGAAGTTGAACTTGCGGAACTCCTGAACATGTTAAGGAGTGCAGAGGGCACCTTACAGAAGGTAAGGGAAACACCCGCTATGTTTGTTGGCGGTTCATCTTCTTCAGGGTCCAAGGCTAGGGCCAAAGGAAGGAAGAAGAAGGCCGCACCCAAACCTAGAGGAGGTGTTAGTAAGGTGGGAAAGAAGGGAAGGAAAAAGCTTGCAGCACCGGTAGTTGGCCAGGATGAGTGCTTCCACTGTCACAGGAAAGGGCACTGGAAGAAGGATTGCAAGGCGTGGAACGCCAAGAACCAGGAACCGAAGCAAGCTGTGGCTTCGACTTCAGGTGTGTTTGTAATTGAGAATTGTCTGTCAATCAACTCTACTTCCTGGGTATTGGATACCGGATCAGGATCTCATATTTGCAATTCATTGCAGGCACTGAGAAACCGTAGGGTGCTGAAGGAAGGTGATATGATCCTCAGGGTTGCTAACGGAGCTAGCGTGGGAGCTGCGTCCGTCGGGGATTATCACCTAGGATTGACGAGTGGACATATTTTGGTTTTGCATAACTGTTATTTTGTACCAAGCTTAACGTGTAATATCATATCAGTTTCCTTATTGTCAAATAAAGGTTATGATTTCACGTTTGTAAGAGATGTTGTTAACATCCACCTTAATCATGGCTTGATTGGGTCCGGTACTCTAAATAACGGCATATATGTTCTAAACCAACTCCAAATTTTCAATGTCCAGAACACACTAAAAAGAAAGTCTCCAGATTTAAATAAAGCTTTCTTATGGCATTGTAGACTGGGTCACATTAATGAGAGAAGGTTGACTAAGTTGCATAGAGAAGGATATTTAGACACGTTCGAATATCAATCTTATGACACTTGTCAATCCTGTCTCAAAGGAAAGATGACAAAGACTCCGTTTACTGGACAAGGAGTAAGAGCGAGCGAGCTCTTAGGACTCATACACAGTGATGTATGCGGTCCAATGTCTACACATGCAAGAGGTGGTTATTCCTACTTCATTACTTTTACAGACGATTTCTCTAGGTTTGGACATATCTTCTTGATGAAGCATAAATCCGAGGCCTTTGAGAAATTCAAGGAGTACAAGAGTGAAGCGGAAAACCAAACAGGCAAAAGTATTAAGACACTGAGATCTGATCGAGGTGGAGAATACTTAAGTGCCGAGTTCCTAGGTTACCTAAAAGAGAAAGGAATTCTCTCTCAGCTTACTCCTCCATACACTCCACAGCATAACGGTGTATCGGAGAGACGGAATCGAACCCTATTGGATATGGTACGATCCATGATGAGTAATGCTGAGTTACCGCGATCTTTCTGGGGGTATGCGCTAGAATCAGCGATACATCTTTTGAACAGAGTTCCAACCAAAACTGTGCCTACCACACCATATCAGATGTGGAGTGGGAAGAAACCCTATCTTCAGTACCTGAAGACATGGGGATGTCCAGCTTTTGTAAAAAAGCAGCATCCGGACAAGCTCGAGGCATGCTCAGTAGAGTGTAAGTTTGTGGGATATCCGAAGAACTCTACAGGATATTGTTTCTATTACGCAGAGGAACAAAAGGTTTTGTTTCTCGTCATACCCACTTCTTAGAAACTGAATTTTTGGAAAATCAGAAGAGTGGGAGCGTAGTAGAACTGGAAGAAATTCCAGAACCACAAACTGCTACTGAAAGTTTGGAAGAACCAGAGGTTCAAGAAGAACAGAACATTCCCGCACCCCTCCGCAGGAGTAGTAGGCCGTCTCATCCGCCTGAGAGATACTACGGTTTTCTCATTGATGGGGATAGAGAGGATTGCATCATAGATGATGATGAACCTACTGACTTCCGGCAGGCCATCCAGAGCGGCGACTCGGTACGATGGCTAGATGCAATGCGGACCGAGATGGAGTCCATGTACACCAACAAAGTATGGACTTTGGACTTTGCTCCAGATGGGGTAAAACCCATAGGATGCAAATGGATCTTCAAGAAAAAGATTGGTGTAGATGGACAGGTGGAAACCTATAAGGCTAGACTTGTTGCAAAGGGTTTTCGTCAAAG
Source organism: Agapanthus africanus (assembly GCA_030015575.1). Taxonomy (NCBI): domain Eukaryota; kingdom Viridiplantae; phylum Streptophyta; class Magnoliopsida; order Asparagales; family Amaryllidaceae; genus Agapanthus; species Agapanthus africanus. Next base: position 132,508,022 of record CM057340.1, on the reverse strand, counting down.
ACCTGGTTTGGACTATGACGAAACTTTTTCTCCAGTGGCTATGCTCAAATCCATTCGGGTCCTTCTCGCTATTGCTGCCTTCCATGATTATGAAATCTGGCAGATGGACGTAAAGACGGCTTTTCTGAATGGAAATTTAGAAGAGAGAGTCTATATGGATCAGCCAGAGGGTTTCAATCAGAGTGGGAGCAGCGGGAAAGTATGCAAGCTGCTTAAGTCCATTTATGGACTAAAGCAGGCATCGCGGAGTTGGAACATCTGTTTTGATGAGACAGTCAAAGAGTATGACTTTATCAAAAATCCAGATGAACCGTGCATATATAGTAAAGTTGTGGCCAGAAGTGTCGTATTCCTCGTCTTGTACGTGGATGACATTCTATTGATAGGAAATGACATTCCTATGCTACAATCTGTCAAAGGATTCTTGTCACACAGGTTCTCCATGAAAGACCTGGGTGATGCCTCTTACATTCTGGGGATCCGGATCTATCGTGATAGATCCAAGAGGATGTTGGGACTTTCGCAGTCCAGGTATATCGACACTGTACTGAAAAGATTCAGTATGGAAGATTCTAAGCGCGGTAATCTACCGGCTTGTCACGGAATCACCCTCTCCAAAGAGATGTCTCCCAAGACTGATTTGGAAAGGGAACGCATGTCTATTATACCCTACGCTTCTGCGGTAGGCTCTATAATGTATGCGATGTTGTGTACCAGACCAGATGTAGCTTACGCACTGAGCGTGGTAAGCCGGTATCAGTCTGACCCAGGGGAGAAACATTGGATAGCAGTAAAGAACATTCTCAAGTACCTGAGGAGGACTAAGGAGATGTTCTTGGTTTACGGCGGAAAAGACCTCAGGTTGGAGGCCTTTGCTGATTCCGGCTTCCAAAGTGATAAGGACGATTCCAAGTCCATGTCGGGTTATGTCTTTACCCTCAATGGAGGGGCGGTGTGCTGGAAGAGCTCCAAGCAGGACACCGTTGCTGACTCGACGATGGAAGCGGAGTATATTGCTGCTTGCGATGCCGCAAAAGAAGCAGTCTGGATGAAGAAGTTCCTAACAGAACTTCAGGTGGTTCCTACCATAGTTGATCCAATACCTCTGTATTGCGACAACAACGGAGCTATAGCTTTAGCGAAGGAACCAAGGTCCCATCAGAAGTCCAGACACATCTTGAGGCGGTATCACCTGATCAGGGAGATCATTGATCGTCAGGAGATCGAGGTTCGGAGAGTTGCTTCAGAAGAGAACATTGCTGATCCATTCACGAAGGCCCTTCCTCAGATTCAGTTCGAGAGGCTACTCGAGATCATTGGTCTGCGATATGCCAGTACATGGCCCTAGTGCAAGTGGGAGATTGTTAGTGTTTATGCCCTAGAAGGCCATTACTGTATCATACTAGCTTGTATATTACTTAATGGAAGCTTGGGATATTCACATGTATATAACAGTCTTGCTAAACATGGTAGTATGCTACTTGGTTTTTCTATCTTAATATGTGAGTGTACGTATTGATAGAGCTCTTAGGATCTTGCTTGTCTACCAGCGTTGTGATGGCAGTCACACTAGTGGGGGCTGGGTAGTCTACAAGCACATCCTTATTCAGGTCCCTGGTCGTTGGATTATCGAGACAGAGCATCGATACTCCGGAGTAGACTAGTGTGTACGCTTCTCATCCCAGTTGGGGAGATGGTCTGTCCCACAGCCGTCAGTACGTCGTACTGGAGATAGTATACAGGTGCTCGTTAGGTTACGGGTACACCGGACAGGACTCACAGGGAACTGTTGGTTGGTTTGATACCAGTCGTCAGTGAGCAGTTCCCAGGTGACATGAGTACAGCGTAGTCCGCAGACTTGACACTGCTACTTCGCCTCGAGTGTGTCCCACTGTTCTTAGATTGCTTCCCTACCACGACTCAAAGGAGTCGTGCAAACAGGTAGCAGTTGGGTGCAGTCCCGAGCACTTGGAGACAGTGGCGGTTAGACAGGATTCGTCCCTCCCGGTATTGGGAGTAGATATCGTGCTGTGTCAGAGAGCCATTACGCAAAGTCCCTGGCCAGGGCAAGCGAGATTTGCTGGTAGGTTCCAGTAGTTTCTTAGGGTGTAATGGGCTTCACTCCGACACGACTTATACCGCTATTAGGGGACTGACGCTTGCCGCCCCCCTAGGCCCGATATGCGATAGTCTTGGACGAACGGACCGGACTGTATGGAGATTGTCACATCAGACTCAGTAGGAGTTCGGATGGGTTTCCTCATCGGCCTTCTTATCGACAACTACCTGGGGACCGTTACGTACAGCTAGTGCCGCTTGCGGTCTGTGGTTAAACCCACTGCCAGCGTAGTAGTCGAGTCTCTAGAGTCCCACACAGAGAGTTTCCTACTCCAGGCGAAACGATATAGAGGTTGCATGGTTTTGCGACAAAGGGTTCGGACGCATACGTGCGTTTACGCACGTATGACTTTCGGACAGTTTTTACCAGTCGGCTTTGGTTTAAGCCAGTTACTGGTATCCGGTTATTGGATTTTTACAGTCTAAAGTTTTTCCGTATTTTTTACGGATTGGAGGGGCGTTCTCGTAATTGTACGAGAAGCTTCTAGAAGATGTGACTAAGGAGGTTTCTTTTGGATAAGAAAGTGAGTCATGGTGGTGATTCATTCATTTCATTAATGCACATTTATTGCTTAATGACTCATGCTAATGAATCACCACTAGATATTTCATGAAGCATGCTTATTCATTTCCTTTATTCATTTTTCTTAAAAAGAAATGCTTCATGATATATTATGATACACTCTCTCTCTTCTCTCATTATCATATCTCACATTCTCTCTCCTCAAGCTCTCATCTTCAAACCCTAATCCTTACACCTCATGAGTTGAGATCAAAGGATTAGTTAGACTAAACAATCCATAACCATCACTCTATATCATCCTTTCATCTTTGATTAGCAATCAAAGTTGATTAGTTACCTCAAGTTAGAGGTTTAGCTTGGAGTTTTGCTCTCGGGTGGATCGTCTACTACCTAGAGAAGGCCGAGGAGAACAAGGAGATCGTAAAGACGAAGGACTAGTTTCGATAGGTATAATCCCTTAACACTATAGTTTAGTATAGCTATGTGTTCGGTTATTAGTTGTTTAGCTTCGATTTAAGCGGTTAGTCGATGTTCGTTCTTTAAACTTGATCGTTTTTGAAAATTCCGCCTCCCCACAAGTACTGGGGTGTACTACATCGACTTACAATATTACTTTGCATTAACTAGTATCGGTTCACTTTAAATGGATTTTCTCGCTCGGGTGTGCACATTGTATATTCGATATAGTTTTGTGCACTTGCTTGTATCATGTTTGATGATACATACATTATGGTTAAGTGTTAAGAATTAAACTATAGTTAAGTGGGTGATTAGGGTTTTTGATTTCATTTTATTCATTTATCTTTTTGGAAAAAGAAAAGGCAAAATGAGGAAAATGGTTGCTTTCTTTTGTTCATTCATGAACCTTCATGAAGACTTTGACCAAATGACCATTTTGTCTCATGCTTAACCCTAACCACTCACTTAAACCTTAGTTAACTCTCTACATCTAACCATGGTTCATGATATGATAAGGATTGGTTTTTCTTTTCTTTTCTAATTAATCTTATCATATTATTATTCTTCTTCTTCCTTGCTTCAAGTGAAGAAAGCTTGCCTCCATCAATGGCAAGTGATGAATTTGAGTGAGAAATCCAAAACTAAAGTCTACCCACTTCCTATTTCTTCATCCTCTACCTCTTGCCAAGTAGTAGAGTGTGTTTTCTTCACAAGTTTCATGACTTGGTGAAGTGAGAGCTTGATCTTGCGATGCTTCGACGTAGATCATCTTCGGCATGGACATCGACGACCTAGCTTGCCCATTCTCCGATGAAGCCGACGCTAGAGCCCGGATTTGATTTGGACAGCGGAGACGACCTCATCTCGGAGCCGTGGAGGTGGAGGACCGGATCTACAAAGGTTGTATTTCCGATTCTTATAGTTAAGTGTTAACTAGTTAGCTTTTTCGCCTAGTTTTCTAGCAAACGATCCGTAGTCGGGTCTCTCGGCACCCGTAAAATTTTATAATGGCATGTTCGATGCCTTGTGAGACCTCATTAGGGTGCCTAGGAACCCTACAGTGGTATCAGAGCCTAGCTAGAGCCTTAGGCGAAGTCTAGACGGATTTTGAAACCCGAACGAACCCGAAAACCCAAACCCAAAATGCTCTCTGTACTTTTTCTAAAAACAGGGATTTTTCAGTATTAAAAATATGTAGAAATATCAGCAGGAAAATATAAGAGTAACTGTGCAATTCGTAACCCTAATTCCATTAAAGCGCCGCGCTTCCGCAGCACGAGCATGGCTCGTACGGCAGAAACGCGGCCTGTTTGTCGTTTTGTGTGGTGATGTCTGCACAGTAACTCCTATTTAACAGTGCTGGTTTTCCTGGGTATTTTTAATATTTATTCAAGTGTTGAATATTCTGGAGTTGTTTTGGGGATTCGGTGTTTCGATCGGGGTATCAAATTTTGTCTATTTGTCTTTCCGGATAATTTTTAGAATATGTTAAAAAGTTCGACCGGATATAAATACCCAATTTTTCCCCTGTCGGGAAATTTCCAAGTGTTGGATTTTTCCGTAGTTTAACGACGTTCTAAGTAGTGCAAGTAACTCGATGGTCCCTCTAGAAGACAACAAACCTTAACTCGATTATGTGACCGTCTTGAACTGCCCTTTGAACCTTCGGGTTTGGGGCAGTACGGCGTACCACATGTAAGGCGTTGGCTTGACCCTTCTACGGCTGGACCGTTGGTACTGAGGCACGAACTGAATGTTGTTAGACTTATTTCATGTGTTGATCTGTATCGGGAAAACTTGGGTGTTCGATTGTTCGATCGGAAAGTTTGACATTTTCTATTTATCCGGGATGGGATACAATAATTGGAATTCACAAATAGTTATGAGATAACTGAATGAATGTTATAAATCTAGCAGTTTAGTCTCACTTGATCGGTTGCCACGGAATTTTGATGTGATCAAAAGTCCGTCGCAATCACGTAGCGTACGCGGATACTCGCCGGGTAAACTTAATAGACAGCCTCACTCCATAGCCCCGACCAAGTGACTGTAGGAGAACCCCGTCGCCGAAAGCATCCGTTCGGGTGCTCGCGGCAGCGGTGTTCCGCCTTGGTGCACTTCGTCGACGGTAACGGGGGTGCGGCCGCCTACTAAAGTTTGCGACGAGCATTCGATCAGGATGTCGGGAATCTTGTTGAATTGCCTGACTTGATATTGAAAAGTGTTTTCGATTTTGAGACTAAAATGCGGGGTTTATAATTGTTAGGCATGCGATGTCTAAGTAATTCATTTGGTCAGGCATGCGATGTCTGAGGAGATTGCGGATTCCAACTGTTGTAGTTTTACACTTTCTTTTCTGTGACCGTAAGTGTAATATGTGATATCGCCGGTTTCGTTGCTATATGTCAACGACAATTGGGATGCGCATATTTACTTACGTTGATGACATGTGATGTTATGTGTTGCTGGATATGTTATATTGGATCGTCGTGTTCGAATAGCCGGGGGTTTTTATGTGAGATGAGTGTTTTTCATTTTCATTCATGTAAAAACTTGTATGTAATATTCTTTTATTGGGGCGCTTCCAGGTTGCGGAAGTAGTCACCATTTGTATATTATTTACTTTTCCGCACTAGGATAGACCCAAGGAGGAGGGCACAAGTAACCGGGTTCTGGAGTCCAGTGGGAGACCAACTCGAGGAGTCGAGGTCGGGTCTCCTAACTCCAGAATTGGTTGGGTTGCTTGCCGCTCTCGTAGGGGTCTAGGGGTGTGGGTTTGGCTATTCATCACGACCGTGGAATCCGTGTTTTATACTGGCTCGTATTGAAAACACGGACGTCCTAGTATATCCGATATTTCATATGATTCTTCTGCTGCGATATCTGTGATGTGATCATGTGATGTTCTGTGATAGATACAGTATATAGTATATATGATATATTATATAGACGTTACTTATGTTTCACACCCGCGCTAGCCCTGCCCCGCTCTGCCGTTAGTAACCTAACCTAACGGTGCACGAGGGGACATCGAGGCGAATGCGGATGGCATAAGTGTACGTCGTATTTATCTGTGATGTTTAGGTATTTAATGATGGGACTTCATTAATGTGATTAATGAAATAAAAGAAACCTAAGATGTTGGAGAATCGAATTTCAAAATAAAACAGGTAGCTACAGTTCTTGCTTTGCACAGCGGTATATATGATATATCCTGCACCTTATTCGATGAGGAAAGGACCGAGATCTCTTCACCGGGAGTGACTCCTTTAGCAATAACTGGCAGATGCTACACACTCGGTTTGTTTTTTGATTGCTTTTAAGAGTTTTTGCTTTGCACAGTGATATATATGATATATCCCGCACCTCATTCGACGAGGAAAGGACCGACGATCCCTTCACCGGGAGTGACTCCTTTAGCAAAACTAGAAAAGCCTCAAAAACACTCCATTTAAAAAATTCATTCGATCCTGCAACGATATCAAGTTCATTACGCAATAGGTTTTCAGAAAAACCTGTCGTAGCCCTCCGTCATTTCAGATAAGTACTAGTTAGTATTCGTGCTACGTTTGTTGACTATGTTAAGGCGTAGTGTGCGGTAGCTAATTAGTGCTTATCTGCATAAGCATATGATGCGATTGGATTAGGGTAGTCGTGCGACTTTGTTGACTATGTTAAGGGTCGTGCGGGTGGGTTTAATTCAATCGGGAAATGACGGGTTGAACTTGACTAGCACTTATGATTTGTTGACTATGTTAAGGTCATATAGCTGCTAGGGGTAAAACATTATCGGGGATTTCAAGTGTTGAAATTTGCAATGAGATTGCATACCTTCTATGAGATAGTTGGATCCCGATACCCGCTGCGAGTAAGAGTTACTCCTGGGAGAGTTTTATACATTACAATTAGCCGATCAAGTAGGTGTCTAGAAAGGTGTTAACGAGGTTACGCCTCTGGGAAAACGAGGTTTACATTAATTAGGTTCGTGCGAAAGCACGGGGGACATCCCTCAAAGTACCGACACTGGCCTGGCTGAAAGATTGGCGAACTTGTAGTGTGTAATTAATCCCGGCTAGTCTTTCCTTTTAGGGTTTGAAGGAAGATTTGATAAAAAGCAGTGGGAGCCATCCTGATTAGATAAAATAATAACCAATCTATTCTTGCAAGAGCGCACGCTGAGTGTTTTCTTCTCTCTCTCTCCTGGTAGCGACCATATCACGCCTTAATCAAGATAATAATACGGAATATTGACCGAACCCGCTTGTTATACTGAGCTGGGGAACGTTGGTCCCGCTCCAACTTATAATTGTTATAAGATCGAGCAGGAAATTGGGGATTACCAGAATTCCCGTGCCGCCCAAACGAAGAGAGTGCATGCTGATGCATCATCTTCGGGTGTGTTCATTACAGAGAACTGTTTCTCAGTATCCTTTACGTCCTGGGTATGTGATACCAGATCAGGATCCCAGATATGTAATCTGTTACATAGGGCTGCAGAAAGGTAGAGAACTGAGAACGGGTGATAAGTTTCATGAGGCAGAAAACGGGGCAAGTGTTGCAGCCAAGTCTGTTGGTCACTGTCACCCTGTATTACCAATACATTGATTTTGAACAAATGCTATTAGATACCGAACCTGATATACAAAATCATATCAGTCTCTTTAGTAGTAAAGAAATGATAAAATTTTGTATTGTTGGATAATGTTTTGAACATTTCCTATATCAAAAGTTGATCGGTTCAGGCACGTTATCTAAAAGCATTGCTGTTCTAAATCAAACTACAGTTCTTAGTATACAGAACACACACAAGAGGAAGAGTTCAGAACTGAACGAATTCTTCTTGAGGTATTGTAGACTAGGTCAGATCAATGTGACCCGACTAACTAGAGTTACATATAGATGCATATTTAAATCAGTTTGAATTTACATCTTGTGAAACTCGCCAGTCATGTCACAAAGATAAGATGACCATAGCTCCGTTTACTGGAAACAGAGAAAGAGTTAATGAACTCTTGGGACTAATACATGATGATGTATGTAAGGTCCCCTGTCTACACATGCCAGGACTGGTTCTTTATACTTCATTACGTTCTCTGATGATCTCTTTAGATTCAGACATATGTTCCTGTTGAAACACAAGTCCGAACCTTTTGAGATATTCACAGAATATAAGTTAGAAGTAGAGAACCAAAATACGGGTATAAGTATTATGTCCTTTGATGTGATCAAGGAGGAGAATACTTGAGCACGGAAATCCTGGACTATTCTAAAGGAGAATGAGATTCTCTCTCAGTATTACTCCTCCGTATACGCCATAGCACGATGGTATATCGGGGTGGAGCAATTACACCCTATGTGATAAGGTGTGCTCTATGATGAGTACTACTGAGTTACCTGTTTCCTTTTGGGGGTTATGCACTTATGAAGTTGCATACCTATTGAATAGGGTTCCAATCAAATCAGTTGCCTTCCACTTCATATTTGATATGATAAGGGAAGAGCCCATCTCTCAAGTTAGTTGAAATTTGGGGTTGTCCAGCCTATGTCTGAAAAGCAAATTCCGGACAAGCTCGAGGCAAGGTCTGTAATGTAGAACTGGAAAGGTTCCAGCTATAAAAACTAAAGCAGATGATTTGATACAACCAAAGGATTCAGTAGATTCCAACGAACCTCAGCCTCTCCGCCGATCTAGTAGGGTTCCTCACCCACCTGAGAGATACTTCGGTTTCTCTATGACAGTGGGAGCGAGGATTGCATCATGAGATGATGACCCAACTAGTTTCGAGCTGGCCATCAGGAGTGGGACTCTGTAAGAATGGCTGGATGTTTAGCGATCTGAGATGGAATTCTTATACACCAACAAAGTATGGACTTTGGTTGCAATATCTGAAGGGTTAAATCCCCATCAGGAGCAAGTATATCTTGAGAAGATTACTTGGTGTAGATGGAAAAGTTGAGACTTTCAAAGCTAGACTTGTTAAAGCTTTTCGTCATCGACCAGGCGTGGATTATGATGAAACCTTTTCAAGTGACTATGCTTAAGTCCATCCAGATCCTACTTGTCACGGCTACATACCATGACTGCGATATCTGGTGGTTGGGTGTCATGACTGCTTTTCTAAATGATGTTTTAGAAGAGTGCGTCTATAAGTACACAGCCAGAGGGCTTCGTAGACAGTGGGAGCAGCGGAAACGCGTGCAAGATGCTTTATAGGATAAAGCAGGCATCGCGGAGTTGGAACATCTGTTTTGATGGATAAGTCAAAGAGTTTGACATCATCAAAATGGTAGATGAACCTTGTATAAACAAAAAGGTAGTAGGGAGTATGGTGGTGATCCTCGTAGAGTACGTGGATGTCATGCTCATGATAGGGAAGGAGTTTCCTATGCTACGCTCAGTCAATCTCCGCTTATCACAATGATTCTCCATATAGGATCAAAGTGATACCTCCTAAATCCTCGATTTTGGATCTATGAGATAGATCTAATTGGAAATTAAGATACTCACTAGTTGTAGTGAGATGGTATCAATCGATCCTGGGGAGAATCGCTGGAAGGGTTCCAGTGTGATAAAGACGACTGAATGTCAGTCGCAGGCATTGCCTTTACCCTCAGTAAAGGGACGGTATGTTGGAAGAGTTCCAAGCTAGATACCGTGGCATACTAGACGATAAAGGCTGGATACATCGCTACTTAAGATGCTACCAAAGAGGCTGTCTGGGTGTATATTGGTTCATGAGATGAACTTAGTTCCTCCCATTGTGTGACAATGGAGTTGTGGCTTATGCCAAGGAACGTCCGTCCCATCAGTGATCCAGACATATTCTAAGGCAGTATCACTTGATCATGGAGATGGTTGATCTCCAGGGTGATCGAGGTTTGGAGAGTAGACTCAGAGGACAACACAGCGGATCCACTCACAAAGACCTTTTCCCAGAGAGAGACTTTCATGGGATGGTTGAGTATGAGATACTGCAACCACTGCTATCAGATGGCCCTAGTGCAAGTGGGAGATTGTTAGTTATATGTATGCCCTAGAGGCCATTACTATACATATGATGTATATTGTAGTGGATGCTGGGACATATATAGGGAGGACTTTCTTGCTCGAAATGATAGTATGCTATCTGGTTGATCTTTACCTTAACGTGTATACTGATTGTCTCTCTGTTACATGTTGGTAAAGCCCTTAGGATCTGTACTTGACTACCTGGACTATGATGAGGATCATACTAGTGGGGACATGGTAGTCCATAAGTACATCCTTCAAAGTCCCTAGTCGTGGGTGTATCGAGACGGGGCATCGATATACCAGAGTAGACTAGCGTATACCTTCTCGACCCATACAGATGGGCGATGGATGATCCCATATCCATTGGTGTTTGACATCAGAGATGATATACGGGTGCTCAGTAGAGACTGGGTACACTGGACGGACTCGCCGAGAACTCCCAGATGGTATTATACCTCACGTCAGATGGCAGTTCTCTGGTGACACTGGTACAGAGTAGTCTGTTGACCCGAGATCGTCATAGAGTCTTGTGTGGTTCCCACTGTGCTTTGATTTCCATCTTACCACGTCCAAGAGGGCATGCAAAACGGTGGTTTTTGGGTACAGTCCCGAGTCACATGGAGGCAATGAGCGATAGGAGGGGATTCGTCTCTCCCGGTATAGGGAGTTGATGTTGCACAGTGTTCGATTGGCTATAACAGGAAGTCCCTGGCCAGGGCTGCTCAGAGAATTGCTGGTAAGTGTTACCAGTAGTTTCTCGACCCGTTATGAGCCTCATATCGACACGACTTATCGAGCTATTGGGGTCTGACGTTTACCACCCCTAGGCAAGATATGCGACATATCAGACGATCAGACCGGACTGTACGGTAGTGTTACTGGTTGGATTCACTGGAGTGTGAGCGGGCTTGCTCGTTGATCTTCAGATCGCTCAATACCCGGGTGGCCGTTACGTTTAGCAGACCGCTTGCGGCTTGTGGGTGTTTGATATGATCATCACCTGCTGCCGGCGTATTGACGAGTCTTTAGAGTCCTACACAGAGGTTTCCTGGCTCAAGCGAAACGAAATAGGAGCGCATATGAGATATGTGCGGGACCGAGAATGATACCAGTATGTGATACTGTCTTCGATTCTCGCGATTTGTGACATTGATCGGTTATATGCGATATAGCCGGGTTATCGGATCAAGCGTTGATTCGATAAGTTGTTACTGTTGATATTAGTCGGTTATATGCGATATGACCGGATCGTTAAATCAAGTGTTGATTTAATGATTTAATGCATAATAATATATTTGATATATTACTTTGCATTAACTAGTATCGGTTCACTTTAAATGGATTTTCTCGCTCGGGTGTGCACATTGTATATTCGATATAGTTTTGTGCACTTGCTTGTATCATGTTTGATGATACATACATTATGGTTAAGTGTTAAGAATTAAACTATAGTTAAGTGGGTGATTAGGGTTTTTGATTTCATTTTATTCATTTATCTTTTTGGAAAAAGAAAAGGCAAAATGAGGAAAATGGTTGCTTTCTTTTGTTCATTCATGAACCTTCATGAAGACTTTGACCAAATGACCATTTTGTCTCATGCTTAACCCTAACCACTCACTTAAACCTTAGTTAACTCTCTACATCTAACCATGGTTCATGATATGATAAGGATTGGTTTTTCTTTTCTTTTCTAATTAATCTTATCATATTATTCTTCTTCTTCTTCCTTGCTTCAAGTGAAGAAAGCTTGCCTCCATCAATGGCAAGTGATGAATTTGAGTGAGAAATCCAAAACTAAAGTCTACCCACTTCCTATTTCTTCATCCTCTACCTCTTGCCAAGTAGTAGAGTGTGTTTTCTTCACAAGTTTCATGACTTGGTGAAGTGAGAGCTTGATCTTGCGATGCTTCGACGTAGATCATCTTCGGCATGGACATCGACGACCTAGCTTGCCCATTCTCCGATGAAGCCGACGCTAGAGCCCGGATTTGATTTGGACAGCGGAGACGACCTCATCTTGGAGCCGTGGAGGTGGAGGACCGGATCTACAAAGGTTGTATTTCCGATTCTTATAGTTAAGTGTTAACTAGTTAGCTTTTTCGCCTAGTTTTCTAGCAAACGATCCGTAGTCGGGTCTCTCGGCACCCGTAAAATTTTATAATGGCATGTTCGATGCCTTGTGAGACCTCATTAGGGTGCCTAGGACCCTACAGTGGTATCAGAGCCTAGCTAGAGCCTTAAGCGAAGTCTAGACGGATTTTGAAACCCGAACGAACCCGAAAACCCAAACCCAAAATGCTCTCTGTACTTTTTCTAGATACAAGAATATATAAATAACGAGTGTGAGTATGATACAACAGTAACCCATTTACCAAAGCAACCACTGAAAGGAATGTATGCCCCAAGCTGCTGATAATCCAAGCGGTAAAACCTGCAAGAAACTGTGGCACAACGGGGGTGAGTTGCCAACTCAGTGAATACAAGTAAATCACAAGGTAGAAATCGAAATGCACAACGATACCTAGGTCATAAGTATAGTACTATCATATCCTGTACTAATATAATATATAATATGCATATGTATCGTAAATGCAACTCTATCTATCACATGAACTCAAAATAGAATATATCATGCAACTAACCTGTATCTAGGTATAAGCCCATAAGTAGCCAAAAATATATATGTAAACCTCTTCCTTAAAATAGCCGCAGAATACATATGTCACGGCATAAAAGCAGACGTGATGGTATTAAGTATATAATAGGTATCTTATATTAAGATATACGTCCTGCTATTTTAGTAAAGAGTGTTAAGAGGTTTACAATTTAAAAGATCCTAATGTCATATCAGAAACGTCAAAATAATGAGACTATAGCTTGATTTTGAAATCCTTTTTATGTATGCAATTACCAGTAAAAAGATATGCAGGTACTGTCCCTCGGATCAGTCCTGGTCGGTTACAATAACTCATAACATAACCGAATACCTTATATAATAGCAACATATCAACATCTGGATGTCCAGTATCGACACCCGAAATCAGAAATCTCTCGTGTCCATCACCGACACGCAAATGCGGATATCGTCGACACCATCTCAACAGATGATCGCCACCCGATATCCCTGGCCCCGGTCGGTATCCCCTGGATATCCGCCGTGCCCAAATCAAACCCCGGTCAGTATCCCTTGGATATCTGCCATGCTCATCTCTATCTCCGGTATCGAGTATCCTCGCTAGGCTCCCCGTCTCTAATGCGGCTATCCAGCCCCTCGGTCTCAACTGGGTCCACCATGTATCTGTCTGTATACTCCCCCACTCAGACCGGCTAAGTAGAAAGTCCGTAATCGTATATCTCCTCCACTCGGTTTGGAATAAAGACAATTAGAAAATATCAAGCTCATGGTGGACGTCAACTCATCATATCCAAGGATAACAAGTAAAGAAAAGAATACTTGCATAAATCATTCTGATGATATATTATATATATACATATATAACAGCATCCCATACCACTGATATATATCATCAAATGTAAAACATCTAGAAAACTTATAAGAATCAAATATGAATACCCATAGTACTGGTATTCGAAATGTTTAACATGTAATACAGGTAAGACACGTAAATAAAATCAAACAAGTAATAAACGTAACAATCCTACTGTGTCATGGCAATACTAATGATGTGCAGTGTAGCATACACGTCTGTGCTTGTGCAGCATGGCAATCATTAGTATTTGTGCAAGTGTTCTATAAGTGTACATAGCATACTCGTATCGACATCTACATACGCATCATGTAGTATAACAGTCCAACAGTGACATGCCAGTACCAATGAGGTGTAGTGTAACATATGCGTGTTAGTTATATGTATGCCCTAGTGGCCATTACTCTACATAGAATGTATATTATAGTGGATGCTTAGACATATATAGGGAGGACTTTCTTGCTCGATATGATAGTATGCTATCTGGTTGCTCTTTGTCTTAACATGTTGACTTGTATACGTGATACTGTCTTGCTCACATGTTGACAAAGCCCTTAAGTTGTGTACTTGACTACCAGGACTATGATGGAGATCATACTAGTAGGGCCAAGGGTAGCCCACAAGTACACCCTTCAATTGTTCCTAGTCGTGGGAGTATCGAGACAGGGCATCGATGCTCCAGAGTAGACTAGCGTATACGCATCTTGACCCATATGGTGGGCGATGGATGATCCCATATCCATTGGTGTTTGACATCAAAGATGGTATACGGGTGCTTAATGGAGACTGGGTACACTGAACGGACTCGTCGAGAACTCCTAGATGGTATTATACCTATCGTCAGATAGCAGTTCACTGGTGACACTGGTACAGATTAGTCTGTCGATCCGAGATCGTCATAGAGTCTCGTGTGATTCCCACTGTGCTTTGATTTCCACCATACCACGGTCAAGAGATCGTGCAAAAAGGTGGTTTTTGGGTGCAGTCCCGAGTCACATGGAGGCAATGAGTGATAGGAGGGGATTCGTCTCTCCCGGTATTGGGAGTTGATGTTGCGCTATGCTCGATTGGCCATAACATGAAATCCCTAGCCAGGGTTGCTGAGATTTACTAGTAAGTGTTATCAGTAGTTTCTCAAACTGTTATGGACCTTGCATCGGCATGAGTTATCAGGCTATTGGGGTCTGACGTTTTACCACCCCCAGGCGATGATATGCGACATATCTGACGAAGAGACCAGACTGTACGGTAGTGTTACTGACAGGCTTTTGCAGGAGTTAGAGCGGGCTTGCTTGCTGATCTTCTGATCGTTCAATACCCGGGCAGCCGTTACATCCAGCTAATACCGCTGACGGCTTGTGGGTGCTTGATGTGATCATCACCTCCTGTCGGCGTATTGACGAGTCTTTAGAGTCCTACACAGAGGTTTCACTAGCTTAGGCAAAACGAAGTAGGAGCACATATGTGATATGTGCGGGACCGAGATTAATATGAGTTTGTGATACCGTATTCTTTTCTCGCGATATAAAGTATCGATCGGTTATATGTGATATAGCCGGGTTATCGAATCAAATGTTGATTCAATAAGTCGATACAGTATCGGTCAGTTATATGCGATATAGCCGGGTTATCGAATCAAGTGTTGATTCGATACAATGATAAAAATAATATTAGTCGGTCATATGAGATATAACCGGATTATTAAATCAAGTGTTGATTTAATGATTTAATGTATAATTATATATTTTATATATTAATTTACATTAACTAATATTACCTGACTTAAACATTTATTTTTCTCACATGTGCACACTTAATATATATGTGATATATATTAATTGTGTTTTATTTTGTGTCATGGTTGATGATACAAGTTACATGGGTGTATGGGACTTACACCATGATAAAGATAATGTAGGGTTTATTTATTTAGTGTAAATCAATTATTAGTTGGATAATGGTCACATGGCATGATCCTTCGAGAAGCTTGGAGACCCATTGACTAGTCCACTAGTTTTGTTTTATACTAGATATTTTGTTAACCCAACCATTATCTTAACTCATGGTTAAATCTCTACATGAGACATTAGATATTTTCTCACCCATGACTGCCATTCTCTCTCAGAACATTATCTCTCTTCATCTTCCTCTTCAAAGCTCAAGAGCTCTCTAGCTCTTGATCAAGTGAGAAACCCTAGTGTGAAAATTAATTCCAAAGTGAGCAAAAATCCTACTTCATCATTCTCTACTAGATTAGCACTTTAGTATAGGGTGTTAGCTTCACTAATCCCACATTAGTGAAGAGGGTAGTTTAGGTTAGTGTCTCCTCGACGTAGATCATCTTCGGCCTCGAAGACTTCAAGCAAGATCGTTGCTTTCTTATCATGGAGCCATTCAAGAGTCTACAAGATCATTTCATCGTAGCGAAGGGACTACTACATGGAGCTATTGAAGTGAAGGACCGGTCTACAAAGATTGTATTCCTCATTCACTTAGTTGTTAAGATGTTAACATTGCTTAATTGCTTAAATTTCTAGTTAAAGATTCTTGATTAGAGTTATTTAGAACGACAAAAATTTAAAAATGGCATGGACGATGCCTCCCGAAACCTTGCTGCCGTCCTAGGTAACCCTACAGTGGTATCAGAGCCAAGCTAGAAATTTAAACGATGTTTGTTAGATTACGAAACCGAAACTGCTCCGAAACTTGAAAATCCAAAACTGCAGTTTCTGTCGATTTTTAAAGTTCTCAATTTTTTTTAAAACAACTACAGAATGTTGTATGTGATATAACATGAACACTGGAAAAATTTAAGGCATTTTGGAGAAAATTTGGCCGGCCACCATACCCTTGATCTCGGCCCAAATCCAAGCTCTGCCTCTGAAATTTTGCCTGTGTTCCAGTCTCTGGGTTTTGATTTTTTAGGTGTTGTTTGTTTTTGCTAAATGTGCATGTGATGTTAACTTTCTGCAAAAGAAACTCGGAGTGTTTCGTAGTCGTAATTCTAACATGTATTTGGGTTATTTAGATGATGTTAAAAGGTTTGAACGGATATCAATAACCCAGTTTTTCCCGCTGGAAATTTTCCAAGTGTTGGACTTTTTTCAAGTTTAAAATTTTCAGAAAATCTTGCATGCGATTCTGTGGACCCTCTAGAAGAACGAGACTTTAACTCTATTATATGACCGTCAGAACCGCCATCAAACCCTATGGTTTGTAGTGGTTCAGTGGTGCCACATGTGAGGCATTGGTTGACCCTTCTACGGCTGGTTCATAGGAGCTGCGGCAGTTTCTGGGTACTTTTTGAACTCCGCTCAAGTGTTGAGCTTATTGGGAAATTTTGGGTGCTTGATTATTCGATCGAAAAATTTAACTTTGTCTAGCTATCTTTGATTGTGATAAAATATTTGGAATCAAAAATTAGTTATGAGATAACTAGTTTGAATTTTATAAATCTACCAATTTAGTCTCATTTGATCGGTTGCCACGGGATTTTGATGTGATCAAAAGTTCGTCGCAATTACGTATTGTACGCGGATACTCGCCGGGTAACCTTACTAGATAGCCACACCCCATAGGCTCGACCAAGTGACTGTAGGAGAACCCCGTAGCCAAAAGCATCCGTTCGGGTGCTCGCGGCAGCGGTGTTCCGCCTTAGTGCACTTCGTCGATGGCATCGGGGGTGCGGCCATCTACTAAAGTTTCCGACGAGCATTTGATCAGGTTATCGGGAATCTTGTTGAATTACCCAACAGGTTATTGAAAACTGTTTTCAATATTGAGACTAAAATGCGGGGTTTATAATTGTTAGGCATGTGATGTCTAAGGAATTCATATGTTGGGCATGAAATCCAAAGTATGTGATACATTGGATTTATGATGTCTAAGGTGGTTGCTGATTCCAATTGTTGTAGTTTCTCACTTTCTTTTCTGCGACCGTAAGTGTAATATGTGTTGTATCGCCGGTTTCGGTGCTATATGTCAACGACAACTGGGATACGCATATTTACTTACGTTGATGACATGTGATGTTATGTGTTGCTGTGATATGTTATATTGGATCGTCATATTTGAATAGCCGGGGTTTTTTTTGTGTGAGATGAGATTTTTTCATTTTCATTCATGTAAAAGCTTGTATGTAATATTCTTTTATTGGGGCACTTCCAGGTTGAGGATGATGTCACCATTGATGTATATTATTTACTTTTCCGCATTAAGATAGACCCAAGGTGGGGAACATAAGTAACAGGGTTCTAGGGTCCAGTGGGAGACCATCTCGAGGAGTCGAGACCGGGTCTCCTAACTCTAGAATTGGTAGGGTTGCTTGCCACTCTCGTAGGGGTCTAGGGATGTGGGTTTGGCAATTCATCGCGACAGTGGAATCCGTGTTTTATACTGGCTTAAATTAAAACACGGAATTCCTAGTATATCCAATATTTTATATGTGATTCTTCTGCTGCTGTTATTCTCTGATGTGATCACTAGATATTCTGAGATGAATGCCTATATTATATATATGAGATATAATTAATATTGTTGCTTTCGTTTCATATGTGATACTTGTGAAGCATAATTAATGGGACTTCATTAATGAGATTAATGAAATAAAAGAAACTTAAGGATATTGTAGAAACTTGTTTTAAAAACTGGTAGCTCTAGTTCTTGCTTTGCATAGCGGTATTCCTTGTAGAATATCCAACACCTTATTCGATAAGGAAAGAGCCGAGATCCCTTCACCGGGAGTGACCTCTTTAGCGAAACTAGCAGATGCTACAAACTCTGATTGTCTTTTGATTGCTTTTATAGTTTTTGCTTTGCATAGTGGTATTTGTGAAATATCCTGTACCTTATTCGATAAGGAAAGAGCCGAGATCCCTTCATTGGGAGTGACCTCTTTAGAAAAACTAGTAAAAGCCTAAAAAATACTCCTTTTTCAAAATTACTCAATTCTACAACGATATCAAGTTCATTACGCTCATGGTTTTCGTAAAAACCTGCGTAGCCCTCCGTTATTTCAGATAAGTGCTATTTTAGTATTCGTGCTGCGGTAGTTTATCCTCCATCAAGACGTAGTGTATGGTAGCTGATTAGTGCTTATCTGCTAGCATATGATGCGATTGAATTAGGGTATTCGTATGACGTTGTTTGGCCCCCGTCAAGGGTCGTGCGAGTGGGTCTAATTCAATCAAGAAATGACGGGTTGAACTTGACTAGCGGACTATGGGTAGTTTGTCCTCTGTCAAGGTCAAAGAACGCTAGGGGTAAAAACCATTATCGGGAATTCTAAGTGTTGAAATTTGCAATGAGATTGCATACCTTCTATGAGATAGTTGGATCCCGATACCCACTGCGAGTAGAGTTACTCTTGGGAGAGTTTTACACATTACAATTAGCTGATCAAGTAGGTGTCTAGAAAGGTGTTAACGGGGTTACGCCCCTGGGAAAATAAGGTTTATTTTAATTAGGTCTGTGTGAAAGCACAGGGAACCTCCCTCAAAGTACCGACATTGGCCTGGCCGAAAGATTGGCGAACTTGAAGGGTGTAATTAATCCCGGCTAGTCTTATCTTTTAGGGTTTGAAGGAAGATTTGATAAAAACAGTGGGAGCCATCCTGATTAGATAAAATAATAACCAATCTAATCTTACAAAGAGCGCACGTAGAGTGTTTTCTTCTCTCTCTCCTGGTAGCGACCATGTCACGCCTTAATCAAGATAATAATAGGGATGCATTGACCAAACTATCTTATTATACCGTTCTTGAGAACATTGGTTCCACTCTATCTTATAATTATTATAAGTCCGAGCAGGAAATAGGGGAATATCCAGATTCCCATGCCACCCAATCGAAGAAAGTGCATCTTGATGCATCTTCTTCAGGTGTGTTCATTACCAAGAGCTGTTTCTCAGAATCCTCTGCGTCTTGGGTATGTGATACCGGATCAGGATCCCACATATGTAATCTATTACATGGGCTACATAAAGGTAGAGAACTGAGATTGGGTGACATATCTCTATGTGTTAGAGAATGGTGCAATTGTTGCAGCCAAGTCAGTTGGAAAATATCACCTT
Source organism: Agapanthus africanus (assembly GCA_030015575.1). Lineage (NCBI taxonomy): Eukaryota > Viridiplantae > Streptophyta > Magnoliopsida > Asparagales > Amaryllidaceae > Agapanthus > Agapanthus africanus. The sequence goes on along the minus strand of CM057340.1, from coordinate 132,488,352 downwards.
GTATTTATACATTGATTCTGAACGAATGTTATTACATACCGAACCTGATATATAACATCACATCAGTTTTTTTATTCAGTTAAAGAAGGATATAATTTTGTATTGGAGGAAAATGTTGTGAAGATTCTGCTGAATCAAGAGTTGATTCGATCAGGAACGTTATATAATAGCATATACGTTCTAAATCACACCACAGTTCAAAGTGTATATAATACACACAAGAGGAGTAGTTCAGAAATGAACGAATCCTTCTTGAGGCATTATAGACAAGGTCATATCAATGCGACACGACCGGCTAAGTTATATAAGGATGAATATGAGAATCTGTTCGAATTTTTCATCTTATGCTACTTGCCGATCTTGTCTCAAAGGTAAAATGACCTATACTCCATTAATTGGAAACAGAGAAAGAATTACCGAACTCTTAGGACAGATACATGATGATGTATACGGTCATATGTCTACAAATGCCGGGCTTGGTTCTTCGTACTTCGTTGTATTCATCGACTATCTCTCAGGATTCGGACATATGTTCATGTTGAAACACAAGTCTGAAACTTTTGAGAAATTTAAGAAATATAAGCTTGAAGTTGAAAAACCAAACGGGTAGAAGTATTGAAGTCCTTCGATGTGATCGAGGAGGAAAATACTTGAGCATGGAATTCCTGGATTTTCTAAAAGGAGAATATGATTCTCTCTCAGCTTACTTCTTCGTATACACCACAGCATAATGGTGTATCGAGACGGAGGTATCGCACCCTATAAGATATGGCCCGCTCTATGATGAGTACTGCTGACTTACCTATTTCCTTTTGGGGTTATGCACTTGAGAAGCCGCATACCTATTGAATGGGGTTCCATCCAAATCAGTGCCTACCACTCCATATGAGATATGAAATGAGAAAAGACCATGTCTTAAACGAGTTAAGATATGGGGTTGTCCGGCCTATGTTGAAAAGAAAAATCCGGACAAACTCGAGGCAAGGTCAGATCTGTATAAGTTTTTTAGGATATACTAAACATTAGTGAGGGAATATCTTCTACCACTCTGAGGAGTAAAAGGTGTTTTGTTTCTCAGCATGCCACCTTTTTAGAAAAGGAATTTCTTATGAAGAATTTAGTGATCATGAGGTATAACTGGAAGGAGTTCCAGCTTGACAAATTAACAGCTAATGATTTGGTGAAACCAAAGGATTCAATAGTCTCCAACGAACCTCAGCCTCTCCGCGAATCTGGTAGGGTTCCTCATCTACTTGAGAGATACTACGGTCTTCTCGGTGACAGTGGGAGCGAGGATTATATCATGGTTGGTGATGGCCCAACTAGGTTCAGGCAGGCCGTCATGAGTGAGGACTCTATGAAATGGCTTGATGCTTTGCGATCAAAGATGGAATCCATGTACACCAACGAAGTATGACTTTGCATGTTGCACCTGAAGGGGTAAAACCCATTAGAAGCAAATGGATCTTGAGAAGATTCTTGGTGTAAATGGAAAAGTTGAGACTTTCAAAGCTATGCTTAAGTCCATTAGGATCAATGCAAGCATCGCGGAGTTGGAACATCTATTTTGATGTGGCAGTCAAAGTGTTTGACTTCATCAAAAAGGTAGATGAACCTTGTATATACAACAAGGCTGCAGAGAGTGAGGTTGTCTTACACGTATTGTACGTAGATGACATACTCTTGATAGGAAATGGTTTCCTATGCTACACTCGGTCAAGCTCCTCTTATCACAAGGATTCTCAATAGAAGATCGGAATGATACCTACTACATCTTGTGGAATTTGATCTATGGTGATAGATCTAATTGGATGTTGGGAGTGTCCCAAATCCAGGTACATTAACACCATACTAAAGGGGTTTAGTATGGAGGATTCTAAGCGTGGTGGTTCTCCTACTACCTCAGGAATCACTCTCTCCAAAAGATGTCTTCCGAGACTGATTTGGAGAGAGCTCGCGTGCAAGGGATACCCTATGCTTCGGCAATAGGCTCTATCAAAGTATGCGATGTTATGTATCAGACCAGATGTAGATGACTCACTAAGTATAGTGATCAGGAATCAATCAGATCTTGGGAGAATCACTGGACAGCTATGGAAGACATTCTTAAGTACTTGAGAAGCACTAAAAGAAAGTTCTTGGTTCTAGCTTCAAGAGTGATAATTTCGACTGAAAGTCAGTCACAGGCATTGTCTTTACCCTCAGTGGAGGGACGGTATATTGGAAGAGTTCCAAGCTAGATACCGTGGTATACTAGACGATAAAGGCTGAATACATTGCTACCAATGATGCTACCAAAGAGGTTGTCTAGACATTACTTGTTCATGAGATGAGCAAGGTTCCTACCATTGAGCGTCCAATAACTGTTATTGTGACAACAATGGAGTTGTGGCTTTGGCCTAGGAACACCGGTCCCATCAGCAATCCAGACATATTCTGAGACTAGTATCACCTGATCAGGGAGATGGTTGATCTCCAACGGATCGAGGTTAGGAGAGTTGATACAAAGAAAAACACGGCGGATCCACTCACCAAGGCCTGCTTTCCCAAATACTGATTGAGAGATTTTAGGGTGGTTGAGTATGAGATACTACAACCAGTGCTATATTGTTGAGTATTGGATACTACAACAGATGACCTTAGTGCAAGTGGGAGATTGTTAGTTATATGTATGCTCTAGATGCCATTACTGTACATGGGATGTATATTGTAGTGGATGCTTGGACATATATAGGGAGGACTTTCTTGCTCGATATGATAGTATGCTATCTGGTTGCTCTTGTTCTTAACATGTTGACTTGTATACGTGATGCTGTTTTGCTCTCACATGTTGACAAAGCCCTTAGGTTGTGTACTTGACTACCAGGACTATGATGGAGATCATACTAGTAGGGCCAAGGGTAGTCCACAAGTACACCCTTCAATTGTTTCTAGTCGTGGGAGTATCGAGACAGGGTATCGATGCTCCAGAGTAGACTAGCGTATACGCATCTTGACCCATATGATGGGCGATGGATGATCCCACATCCATTGGTGTTTGATATCAAAGATGGTATACGGGTGCTTAGTGGAGACTGGGTACACTGAATGGACTTGCCGAGAACTCCTAGATGGTATTATACCTATCGTCAGATAGCAGTTCTCTGGTGACACTGGTACAGATTAGTCTGTTGACCTAAGATCGTCATAGAGTCTCGTGTGATTCCCACTGTGCTTTGATTTCCACCATACCACGGTCAAGAGATCGTGCAAAAAGATGGTTTTTGGGTGCATTCCCGAGTCACATGGAGGCAATGAGAGATAGGAGGGGATTCGTCTCTTCCGGTATTGGGAGTTGATGTTGCGCTATGCTCGATTGGCCATAACATGAAATCCCAGGCCAGGGTTGCTGAGATTTACTAGTAAGTGTTATCAGTAGTTTCTCGAACCGTTATGGACCTTGCATCGGCATGACTTTTCAGGCTATTGGGGTCTGACGTTTTACCACCCCCAGGCGATGATATGCGACATATCTGACGAAGAGACCAGACTGTACGGTAGTGTTACTGACAGGCTTTTACAGGAGTTAGAGCGGGCTTGCTTGCTGATCTTCTGATCGTTCAATACTCGGGCAGCCGTTACGTCCAGCTAGTACCGCTGACGGCTTGTGGGTGCTTGATGTGATCATCACCTACTGCCGGCGTATTGACGAGTCTTTAGAGTCCTACATAGAGGTTTCACAGACTTAGGCAAAACGAAGTAGAAGCATATATATGATATGTGCGGGACCGATATTAATACGAGTATGTGATACCGTATTCTATTCTCGCGATATAAAGTATCGATCGGTTATATGTGATATAGCCGGGTTATCGAATTAAATGTTGATTCCATAAGTCGATACAGTATCGGTCGGTTATATGCGGTATAGCCGGATTATCGAATCAAGTGTTGATTCGATACAATGATACAAATAATATTAGTCGGTCATATGAGATATAACCGGATTATTAAATCAGGTGTTGGTTTAATGATTTAATGTATAATTATATATTTGATATATTAATTTACATTAACTAATATTAGCTCACTTAAAAATTTATTTTTCTCACATATGCACACTTAATATATATGTGATATATATTAATTGTGTTTTATTTTGTGTCATGGTTGATGATACAAGCTACATGGGTGTATGAGACTTACACCATGATAAAGATAATGTAGGGTTTATTTATTTAGTGTAAATCAATTATTAGTTGGATAATGGTCACATGGCATGAAGCTTTGAGAAGCTTGGAGACCCATTGACTAGTCCACTAGTTTTGTTTTATGCTAGATATTTTGTTAACCCAACCATTATCTTAACTCATGGTTAAGTCTCTGCATGAGACATATTAGATATTTTCTCACCCATGGTTGCCATTCTCTCTCAAAACATTATCTCTCTTCATCTTCCTCTTCAAAGCTCAAGAGCTCTCTAGCTCTTGATCAAGTGAGAAACCTTAGTGAGAAAATTAATTCCAAAGTGAGAAAAAATCCTACTTCATCATCCTCTACTAGATTAGTACTTTAGTATAGGGTGCTAGCTTCACTAATGCCACATTAGTGAAGAGGGTAGCTTGGGTTAGTGTCTTCTCGACGTAGATCATTTTCGGCCTCGAAGACTTCAAACAAGATCGTTGCTTTCTTCTCATGGAGCCATTCAAGAGTCCGCAAGATCATTTCATCGCAGCGAAGGGACTTCTACACAGAGCTATTGAAGTAAAGGAACGGTCTACAAAGGTTGTATTCATTCACTTAGATGTTAAGATGTTAACATTGCTTGATTGTTTAAATTTCTAGTTAAAGATTCTTAGTTAGAGTTATTTAGAACGACAAAAATTTAAAAACGGCATGGACGATACCTCCCGAAACCTTGCTGCCGTCCTAAGTAACCCTACAATGCGTATGCGTTCGTGCAACATAATACTCATTGGTAGTTGTGCAGTGTTCTATCGGAGTGTACGTTTCACGGAAACATATAACATCGATAATATATCGCGAACATGTAAAGTAAATTTAAACGTAACTATTAAAGTAACTACTTGCTATGAGCTATACCATTATTTTTGAAAATGGAACGAAACGTTGGTTTTGAAATAAGGAAGCTACCTTGGGTTAAAATAGATATTCATTTTAGAAATTGGCATCGCATCTTTGTCCTTTATCATTAAAAAGTGAAACGAAACGTTAGTTTTTAAAAGAGTATAGCTCACTCAAGTATTACGTCCTAAAACGGAATAAAATATAACTCTACGATTCTTAAGGAAACTTTACCGTTATTCAGCATGCTAATCTCGTCATCACTAGTACGGTATGATTTCTCGTACAATACCTCACATTATCACTATAAACACATAAATACTATACTAGATGCAACATATATTAATGCCAATAACTTGAATTAATCACTAAGAACTAACTAAATATCATTGCTATCTTATCTATAAGGTTGCAGGGGTGCTATACGCCATCCACCCGACTTCCCCCATAGATGTAAATCTACTCACCAACTTATCGAGCTCGTCGAATCCACGATTGCTATGTCCATCAGCTCCGTCTCGGAAACCTTCGCGATCGTACCTACAATCATAGTTATGAAATATCGACGTAAATATCATATCAAAATCAAAACAACGAGCTAAGCATCCATAGGTTAGAACCTACAGCTTACCTACTCCAGAAACGATCAATTGCCCCTGAATTTAACGTACGAACGTCAACATTTCAGTTGCAGTACAAAAATACGAAAAACCCGTATCGGATTATCGGAAACTTGATAAAACCCTTATTAAATCATTACCAGATTTCTCTATATGAATACTGAAACAAATCAAATAATACCATGGCTTATAACATACCCAAACAAAACTACAGAAGAAAAACCAACACCAAAACCCGGCGGCACCGATCAAAACAGGAATGTCGCCGGACTTATCTAGAAGATAGAGGCTCGGGCTGTAGGGTTCCTAGGCACTCTCAAGAGGTCTCACAAGGCATCAACCATGCCAATTTCAAATTTTATGAGTGCCGAGAAACCCTAATACGGATCGTCGACTAGATTTTTAGGCGAAAAGATAAACTAGTTAACGACTTAACTAAAGGAGAGAGGCTACAACCTTTGTAGATCCGGTTCTCCACTTCCTTAGCTCCACGCAGGCGTCCTCTCGCTGTCCATCTCGAATCCCGGACTCAATCGTCGGCTTCATCGGAGAAATGGACGGGCTAGGTCGTCGGCTTCGTGCCGAAGATGATCTACGTCGAGGTTACACAAGATCAAGCTCCAACTTCACCAAGTTGTGAAACTTGTGAAAAAAACACCCTATACTACTTGGAAAGAGGTAGAGGGTGAAGAAATAGGAGGTGGGTTCACTTTAGAATTGGATTTCTCACTTGTTTACTCAAGATGCCATTAATGGTGGCAAGCTTTTCTTCATGAAGATGAAGAAGAAGATGAAGCTAGAATATGATAAGTGTTAATCAAAAATAGAAAAGAAAATAGATACTTATCATATACTAACTATGGTAGAGTGTAGAGAATAGACCATGGTTACTTGGAATGGTTAGGGTTAAGCAAGAAGACAAGAATGGTTACAAAGTCAAAGCTTCATGAAGCTTCAACTAGAAACAAAGAAAGCCACCATTCTCTCCAAAATCTTTTCCAAATAAATGAATAAATAAATAAATGAATAAGCAAAACCCTAATCATCTTTTTAACCATGGTTTGATTCTTTACACTTAACCAATTAAACATGCATCATCAAACATGATACAAACATGTGCACAAAAGTATATCACATATACAACTTGCACATCAAGTGAGAAAGTCCATTTAAAGTGAACCAATACTAGTTAATGCAAAGTAATATATCAAATATATAATTATACATTAAATCATTAAATCAACACTTGATTTAACGATCCGGTCATATCGCATATAACCGACTAGTATCCTATGTATCGGCTTATCGAATCAATCCTTGATTCGATATCTAGGTTATATCGAATATAACCAATCGATACATTCATCGCGAGAATAGAATACGGTATCACATACACGCATTATTCTCGGTCCTGCACATATCTCATATGCGCTCCTATTTCGTTTCGCTTGATCCAGGAAACCTCTGTGTAGGACTCTAAAGACTCGTCAATACGCCGGTAGCAGATGATGATCATATCAAGCACCTACAAGCCGCAAGCGGTCTGCTAAACGTAACGGCCATCCGGGTATTGAGCGATCAGAAGATCGATGAGCTAGCCCGCTCACACTCCTGTGAATCCTACCAGTAACACTTACCGTACAGTCCGGTCTGTTCGTCTGATATGTCGCATATCAAGTCTAGGGGTGGTAAACGTCAGACCCTAATAACCGATAAGTCGTGCCGATGTGAGGCTCATAACGGGTCGAGAAACTACTGGTAACACTTACCAGAAAATCTCTGATCAGCCCTGGCCAGGGACTTCCCTGTTACGGCCAATCGAGCACTGCGCAACATCAACCCCCAATACCGGGAGAGACGAAACCCCTCCTATCGCTCATTTCCTCCATGTGACTCGGGACTGTACCCAAAGACCACCGTTTTGTACGCCCTCATGGACGTGGTAAGGTGGAGATCAAAGCACAGTGGGAATCACACAAGACTCTATGACGATCTCGGGTCTACAGACTAACCTGCACAAGTGTCACCTGAGAACTGCCATCTGACGTGAGGTATAATACCATCTGGGAGTTCTCGGCGAGTCCGTCCAGTGTACCCAGTCTCCACTGAGCACCCGTACACCATCTCTGATGTCAAACACCAATGGATATGGGATCATCCATCGCCCATCTCATGGGTCGAGAAGCGTATACGCTAGTCTACACTGGTATATCGATGCCCTGTCTCGATACACCCACGACTAGGGACCTTGAAGGATGTACTTATGGACTACCATGTCCCCACTAGTATGATCTGCATCATAGTCCAGGTAGTCAAGTACACATCCTAAGGGCTTTATCAACATGTAACTATAAGACAGTTTAAAGAGACCAGTATACATGTTAAGATAAAGAGCAACCAGATAGCATACTATCATATTGAGCAAGAAAGTCATCTCTATATATGTCCAAGCATCCAATATAATATACATCATCTGTACAATACTGGCCTCTAGGGCATACATACAACTAACACGGGCTTTAGTTGAAGTCTCCTAGTGGTCTCATGATATTTATAGTATTGTTAGTTTTCCTAGTGATTACACCTAATGGTTCCAGATTCAAATTCAGTATGCTAAATATCACAAAACACCAGCTTTTGTAATATTGCAAATCAAAACAGATTATAACCAGAATTGATATTTGAAAAGAAGGAAAGAATTATACCCATAGAGATGATTCACAAGAGAACACCAGCTCAAGAATTGCTTATAGAAGCATCTAGGGTTTGTAGTGGATCAAACTTGATGAGGTGCACAAGTTGATGAAGGGGTTAAGATTTTCTTCATTAGGATTGATGAACACTTGGGAATTTTTCTTGTTTTGGAGTTGAAGAAATTAGTTGTGTTCAGTTTAGAAAAGCTAAAAGAATTTTCTAAGTATTGTGAGAAGATAAGGTGAGAGATGTTGGGTTTGTGTAGAGAAAGCATGAGGTGGAGGGTTGTGAGATGGAAGTGTCATGGTGGAAGTAGGAGGTGTAAAATGTGAAGGAGGAGGTGGAGGATTGTGAGCATGGGTGAGGTATGTTGAGGGTGAGGGTTTTGCCTAGGTTAATATAACTAACCATGATTAAAAGAATGCAATAATTAAAGAAAAATTCTTTTTCTCTTAATTAAATCCTTCGTGTCACAAAATCTAAATCCATGTTTTTAAAAGAAACACAATACTTTTTATAACACTTAAATACCATTATCTTATAATAACATCTCATGTCATGTTTAGAACAATTAAAATATCATTTTTATGATATCATACCTTTTCTTCATATTTACCAAAATAATTACATTTTTACGGATATAATTCCGATACCAAAAGTTGTATGTGATATCACTTTTATAAACTCATTATTTTTATATTTAAAATTATAAATTAATATTTATAATTTTCCAAAATGTTACATCAGGACAGTTGATGCAGTTGTAAGTACAGTCATCCTTGATCAATAGCATTAAGGCAGCACATTCGCATGACCCTAGATTGCAGAAGTTTCGAGGACAAGAGGAAGCGGGACTTCGAATAGATTTTTTGATTCATGAAGATAGCTCGTTAAGATATGGAAGTCGTTTGTGTGTGCCTAAAGGAGATGTTCGTGGAGAAGTCATGAAGGAGGCTCATAGTTTCGTATATTCAGTACATCCGGAAGGCACGAAGATGTATAGAGATTTATGACAACATTTCTGGTGGGAAGGTATGAAAAGGGAGATTGCTCGCTACGTATCGAAGTGCTTGGTGTATCAGTAAGTTAAGGCTGAATATCAAAGGGTAGCTCGTTTGTTGCAACCACTTCCGATTCCTTAATAGAAGTGGGTACATATAACCTTGGATTTCGTGACGACCTTACCACGGAGTCCAAAGGGCAAAAATACAGTTTGGGTGATTGTCGATCGATTGACCGAGGTGGCTCATTTCATACCATTTCATGTTGGTCAGTCGACGGAGGATTTGGCAGATTGGTACATGCAGGAGATTGTGAGATTGCATAGAGTACCCGTGGGTATCATTTCTGATCGTGATACGTGGGAGCTGGGTTGTCCATAAGCATATCCTTAAATGTCCCTAGTCGTGGGAGTATCGAGACTGGGCATCAGTACTCTAGAGTAGACTAGTGTATGCTTATCGAGACCCCGACGAAGGGCGTTGGCCGGTTTTAGCCATTGGTGTTAGTTAGTCACCTAAGATAGTATACAGGTGCTCATTGGGTTATGAGTACACTGGACGAACTCGCCGGGAACATGCCAGTTGGTATTATACCTATTGTCAGATAGCAGCTTCCAGGTGACATGTGTACAGTTTAGTCTGTCGACCTGAGATCGTCATTTGTTGTAGGGTTCCTAGGCACTCTCAAGAGGTCTCACAAGGCATCAACCATGCCAATTTCATATTTTACGGGTGCCGAGAAACCCTAATACGGATCGTTGACTAGAAATTTAGGCGAAACAGTAAACTAGTTAACATCTTAACTAAAGGAGAGAGGCTACAACCTTTGTAGATCCGGTTCTCCACTTCCTTAGCTCCACGTAGGCGTCCTCTCGCTGTCCATCTCGAATCCCGGACTCAATCGTCGGCTTGATCGGAGAAATGGGCGGACTAGGTCGTCGGCTTCGTGCCGAAGATGATCTACGTCGAGGCATCACAAGTTCAAGCTCCGACTTCACAAATTTGTGAAACTTATGAAGAAAACACCCAAAACAACTTGGCAAGAGGTAGAAGGTGAAGAAATAGGAGGTGGGTTCACTTTAGAATTGGATTTCTCACTTTAGAACTCAAGTTGCCATTGATGGCATCAAGCTTTCTTTCTTGAAGAAGATGAAGAAGAAGAAAGAATATGATAAGTTTCTTATTTAAAAAAGAAACTAATATGAATACTTATCATATACTAACCATGGTCAAGTGTAGAGATTAAACTAAGGTTAGTTGGAATGGTTAGGGTTAAGGATGAGATAAGAATGGTGGACTTTGTCAAAGCTTCAAGAAGCTTCAACATAGAAACAAAATAAGCCACCATTCTCAATAATATCCAAAATGAATAAATAAATAAATAACTAAGTAAATAATCAAAACCCTAACCATTCATATAACCATGGTTTAATCTTTACACAAACCCAAGTGAGCAAGTATCATCAAACATGATACAAACAAGTGCACAAAAAATATATCACATATACAATGTGCATCAAGTGAGAAAATCCTTTTAAAATGAACCACTACTAGTTAATGCAAAGCAATATATCAAATATATAATTATACATTAAATCATTAAATCAACACTTGATTTAACGATCCGGTCATATCGCATATAACCGACTAGTATCCTATGTATCGGCTTATCGAATCAATCCTTGATTCGATATCTAGGTTATATCGCATATAACCAATCGATACATTCATCGCGAGAATGAAATACGGTATCACATACACGCATTATTCTCGCTCCCGCACATATCTCATATGCGCTCCTATTTCGTTTCGCTTAAGCCAGGAAACCTCTGTGTAGGACTCTAAAGACTCGTCAATACGCCGGTAGCAGATGATGATCATATCAAGCACCCACAAGCCGCAAGCGCTCTGCTAAATGTAACGGCCACCCGGGTATTGAGCGATCAGAAGATCGACGAGCAAGCCCGCTCACACTCTTGTGAATCCAACCAGTAACACTTACCGTACAGTCCGGTCTGTTCGTCTGATATGTCGCATATCAAGTCTAGGGGTGGTAAACGTCAGACCCCAATAACCGATAAGTCGTGCCGATGTGAGGCTCATAACGGGTCGAGAAACTACTGGTAACACTTACCAGCAAATCTCTGATCAGCCCTGGCCAGGGACTTCCCTGTTACGGCCAATCGAGCACAGCGCAACATCAACCCCAATACCGGGAGAGACGAAACCCCTCCTATCGCTCATTGCCTCCATGTGACTCGGGACTGTACCCAAAGACCACCGTTTTGCACTCCCTCATGGACGTGGTAAGGTGGAGATCAAAGCACAGTGGGATCACACAAGACTCTATGACGATCTCGGGTCTACAGACTAACCTGCATAAGTGTCACCTGAGAACTGCCATCTGACGTGAGGTATAATACCATCTGGGAGTTCTCGGCGAGTCCGTCCAGTGTACCCAGTCTCTACTGAGCACCCGTACACCATCTCTGATGTCAAACACCAATGGATATGGGATCATCCATCGCCCATCTCATGGGTCGAGAAGCGTATACGCTAGTCTACACTGGTATATCGATGCCCCGTCTCGATACACCCACGACTAGGGACCTTGAAGGATGTACCTATGGACTACCATGTCCCCACTAGTATGATCTGCATCATAGTCCAGGTAGTCAAGTACACATCCTAAGGGCTTTACCAACATGTAACTATAAGACAGTTTAAAGAGACTAGTGTACATGTTAAGATAAAGAGTAACCAGATAGCATACTATCATATCGAGCAAGAAAGTCATCTCTATATATGTCCAAGCATCCAATATAATATACATCATCTGTACAATACTGGCCTCTAGGGCATACATACAACTAACAATCTCCCACTTGCACTAGGGCCAGCTGCTGTAGTATCGCATACCGAGCATCCCGAAGAGTCTCTCAAACTGTATCTGGGGAATGGCCTTCGTGAGTGGATCCGCCGTGTTGTCCTTCGTGTCAACCCTCCTGACCTCGATCTCCCGGCGATCAACTATCTCCCGGATCAGGTGATACCGCCTCAGAATATGCCTGGATCGCTGATGGGACCTAGGTTCCTTGGCCAAAGCCACCGCTCCATTGTTATCGCAATACAAAGGTATTGGATGCTCAATGGATGGAACCACTCCAAGTTCAGTAATGAACTTCTTGATCCAGACAGCCTCTTTGGCAGCATCGTTGGCAGTGATGTATTCAGCCTCCATCGTCGAGTCTGCCACGGTTTCCTGCTTGGAACTCTTCCAGCTAACCGCCCCTCCGTAAAGGGTAAAGACAAAGCCCGACTGCGACTTAGAGTCGTCCTTATCACTCTGGAAGCTCGAATCGGTAAAGGACTCCACTTGGAGTTCTCCGTTACCATACACCAAGAGCATCTCTTTAGTCCTTCGTAAGTACTTGAGAATGCTCTTCACAGCTGTCCAGTGACTCTCTCCAGGATCAGCTTGATACCTGCTCACTATACTTAGTGAGTATGCAACATCGGGTCTGGTACATAGCATCGCGTACATGATAGAGCCTACAGCCGAAGCATAGGGTATCCCTTGCATGCGAGCTCTCTCCAAATCAGTCTTGGGAGACATCTCTTTGGAGAGAGTGACTCCAGAGATCGTGGGCAAGTTCCCACGCTTGGATTCTTCCATACTAAACCTCTTTAGTATGGTGTCAATGTACCTGGATTGGGACAATCCCAATATCCGTTTGGATCTATCTCTATAGATCCTGATTCCCAATATGCAGGAGGCATCACCAAGATCTTTCATCGAGAATCTTTGTGATAAGAAGAGCTTGACCGATTGCAGCATAGGAATATCATTTCCTATCAAGAGTATGTCGTCCACGTACAATACGAGGAAGACAACCTTACTCTCTGCTACCTTCCTATAGATACAAGGTTCATCTGGGTTTTTGACGAAATCAAACTCTTTGATAACGACGTCAAAGCAGATGTTCCAACTCCGCGATGCTTGCTTTAATCCATAAATGGATTTAAGCAGCTTGCACACCTTGCCGCTGCTCCCACTGTCTACGAAGCCCTCTGGCTGAGTCATGTACACGCACTCTTCTAAATCACCATTTAGAAAGGCGGTCTTAACATACATTTGCCAGATTTCGTAATCATGATATGCAGCGATGGCAAGCATGATCCGGATGGATTTAAGCATAGCCACTGGAGAAAAGGTTTCGTCATAGTCCACACCTGGTCTTTGACGAAAACCTTTTGCAACAAGTCTAGCTTTGAAAGTCTCCACTTTCCCATCTACACCAATTTTCTTCTTGAAGATCCACTTGCTCCCAATGGGTTTTACCCCTTCAGGAGCAACTTCCAAAGTCCATACTTTGTTGGTGTACATGGATTCCATCTCGGACCGCATAGCATCCAGCCATTTCACTGAGTCCCCACTCGTGATGGCCTGCTCGAAGCTAGTTGGGTCATCATCCTCCATGATACAATCCTCACTGCCACCATCAATGAGAAAACCATAGTATCTCTCAGGTGGTCGAGAAACCCTACTAGATCGGCGGAGAGGCTGGGGTACGTCGGGCACCACTGAATCCTCTGGTTCTACTAAATCATTAGTTGCAGTTTGTGGTGCTGGAACCTCTTCCAGCTCTACCTCTTTGCCATTAATTTCTTTTGCAAGAAATTCCCTTTCCAAAAAGGTGGCATGTTGAGCAACAAACACTCTTTGTTCCTCAGCTTGGTAGAAAAAATATCCTTGAGAATTCTTAGGATATCCCACAAACTTGCAAAGGACTGATCGTGCCTCGAGTTTGTCCGGATTTTGCTTTTTGACATAGGCCGGACAACCCCATATCTTAATTCGTTTAAAATATGGTCTCTTCCCACTCCATATCTCATATGGTGTGGTAGGTACAGATTTAGACGGAACCAGATTCAATAGGTATATGGCTGTCTCAAGCGCATACCCCCAAAAGGAAATAGGTAACTCAGCATTGCTCATCATTGAACGCACCATATCTAATAGGGTGCGATTCCTTCGCTCCGATACACCGTTGTGCTATGGTGTATAAGGAGGAGTAAGCTGAGAGAGAATCCCATTCTCTTTTAGATAGTCCAGGAATTCACTGCTTAAGTATTCACCTCCTCGATCAGATCGAAGAATCTTAATACTTTTGCCCGTTTGGTTCTCTACCTCGTGCTTATATTCTTTGAATTTCTCAAAAGCTTCAGACTTGTGTTTCAACAGGAACACATGCCCGTATCTAGAGAGATCGTCAGTGAATGTAATGAAGTAGGAAGAACCATTTCTGGCGTGTGTAGACATAGGACCGCATACATCACTATGCACCAGTCCCAAGAGTTCAGTAACTCTTTCTCCGTGTCCCGTAAATGGAGTTTTGGTCATTTTTCCTTTGAGACATGAATGGCAAGTGTCATAAGATGATAATTCGAATGAATTCAAATATCCATTCTTATGCAACTTAGCCAGTCGTGTCTCATTGATATGGCCAAGTCTACAGTGCCACAAGAAGGATTCGTTCATTTCTGAGCTTTTCCTCTTGTGTGTGTTTTGTATATTGAAGACTGTATTTTGATTGAGAATGAATATGCCATTATGTAGCGAGCCTGATGCAATCAACTTTTGATTTAGGAATATGTTCATAACATTATCCTTTACTACAAAATTATATCCTCCTTTACTTAATAAAGAAACTGATATAATGTTGCACATCATGTTCGGTATATAATAGCACTCATTCAGGACTAGTGTATCACCATTTGGTAATACCAGGTGATATATGCCAACTGCTTTGGCTGCAACATTTGCCCCATTCCCTACTTGAACGGAATGATCACCTTTTCCCAGTTCTCTACCTTTTCGTAGCCCATGTAACTGCTTACATATATGGGATCCTGATCCGGTATCTAATACCCAGGACGTAGGGTGAACTGAGAAACAGTTCTCAATAACAAACACACCCGAAGAAGGTGCATCATCATGCACGTTCTCCGTTTGGGCGGCGTGAGAATCTAGATATTCTCCTGTTTCCTGTTCAGTCTTATAACATTTATAAGATAGAACGGGTCCAACGTTCCCCTGCACAGTATAACATGCGGGTTCGGTCAATACATCCATATTATTATCTTGATTAAGGCATGAAATGGTCGCTACCTGGAAAGAGAGAGAAGAAAACACTTTAGCGTATGCTCTTGCAAGATCAGATTGGTTATTATCTTATCTAATCAGGATGGCTCCCACTGCTTTTTATCAAATCTTCCTTCAAACCCTAAAAGGAAAGACTAGCCGGGATTAATTACACACTACAAGTTCGCCAATCTTTCAGCCAGGCCAGTGTCGGTACTTTGAGGGAGGTCCCCCGTGCTTTCGCACGAACCTAATTAATGTAAACCTCGTTTTCCCAGAGGCGTAACCTCGTTAACACCTTTCTAGACACCTACTTGATCGGCTAATTGTAATGTGTAAAACTCTCCCAGGAGTAACTCTTACTCGCAGTGGGTATCGGGATCCAACTATCTCATAGAAGGTATGCAATCTCATTGCAAATTTCAACACTTGAAATTCCCGATAATGCTTTTGCCCCTAGCGATCTATGACCTTGACTAAGTCAACAAACCATAAATCGCAAGTCAAGTTCAACCCGTACATTTCCCGATTGAATTAAACCCACCCGTACGACCCTTGACTGAGTCAACAAGGCCGTGCGAATGCTCTAATCCAATCATATCTCATGTTGTTACAGATAAACATAATTTAGCTACCATACACTATGCCTTGACTAAGTCAACAAACATAGCACGAATACTAAATAATATCTATCTGAAATGACGGAGGGCTACGCGGGTTCTTTCAGAAAAAACCATGAGCGTAATGAACTTGATATCGTTGTAGAATCAAATGAAGTTTTGAAATGGAGTGATTTTGAGGCTTTTCTAGTTTTGCTAAAGGGGTCACTCCCGGTGAAGGGATCGTCGGCCCTTTTCTCGTCGAATGAGGTGCAGGATATATCATATATATCACTATGCAAAGCAGAAACTATAGAAGCAGTCAAAAGCAAACCGAGTGTGTAGCATCTGCCAGTTATTGCTAAAGGAGTCACTCCTGATGAAGGGATCTCGGTCCTTTCCTCATCGAATAAGGTGCAGGATATATCACATATACCGCTATGCAAAGCAAGAACTGTAGCTACCTGTTTTGTTAAAAATTTGATTCTACAACATCATAGGTTTCTTTTCTTTCATTAATCACATTAATGAAGTCCCATCATTTAAATACCTAAACATCACAGATAAATACGACGTACACTTATGCCATCCGCATTCGCCTCGATGTCCCCTCGTGCACCGTTAGGTTAGGTAACTAACGACAGAGCAGGGCAGGGCTAGTGCGGGTGCAAAACATAAGTAACGTCTATATAATATATCATATATACTATATAAAGTATCTATCACAGAACATCACATGATCACATCACAGATATCGCAGCAGAAGAACCATATGAAACATTGGATATACTAGGACGTCCGTGTTTTCAATACGAGCCAGTATAAAACACGGATTCCACGGTCGTGATGAATAGCCAATCCCACACCCCTAGACACCTACGAGAGCGGCAAGCAACCCTACCAATTCTAGGGTTAGAAGACCCGGACTCGACAACTCGAGTTGGTCTCCCACTGAACCCTAGAACCCGGTTACTTGTGCTCCCCTCCTTGGGTCTATCCTAGTGCAGAAAAGTAAATAATATACAAAGGGTGACAGCTTCCGCAACCTGGAAGTGCCCCAAATAAAAGAATATTACATACAGGTTTTTACATGAATGAAAATGAAAAACACTCATCTCACATAAAAACCCCCGGCTATTCGAACACGACAATCCAATATAACATATCCAGCAACACATAACATCACATGTCATCAACGTAAGTAAATATGCGCATCCCAATTGTCGTTGACATATAGCAACGAAACCGGCGATATCACATATTACGCTTACGGTCACAGAAAAGAAAGTGTAAAACTACAACAGTTGGAATCCGCAACCTCTTTAGACATCATATGCCTAATCAAATGAAATACTTAGACATCACATGCCTAACAGTTATAAACCCCGCATTTTAGTCCCATTATCGAAAACTCTTTTCAATATCAAATGAAACTAAACCGTTAGATTTATATCATTCATTCAGTTATCTCATAACTGTTTGTGAATTCCAATTATTGTATCCCATTCCGGATAAATAGAAAATATTAAACTTTCCGATCGAACATTCGAACACCCAAGTTTTCCCGAAACCGTCCAACACATGAAATAGGTTCAAAGACATTCACTTCATGCCTCAGTACCAACGGTCCAGCCGTAGAAAGGTCAAGCCAACGCCTCACATGTGGCACGCCATACTGCCCCAAACCCGAAGGTTCAAAGGGCAGTTCAAGATGGTCACATAATCGAGTTAAGGTTTGTTGTCTTCTAGAGGGACCATCGCGTTACTTGCACTACTCAGAACGTCCTTAAACCACACAAAAATCCAACACTTAGATATTTTCCGGCAGGGGAAAAGTTGGGTATTTATATCCGGTCGAACTTTTTAACATATTCTAAAGTCATCCGGAAATACACAAAGACGAAATTTGATAATCCGATCGAAACATCGAAGCTCTAAAACACCCCAGAAAATTCAACTCTTGAATAAATATTAAAAATACCCATAAAACTCAGCTGCTGAAATGATGAATTACTGTGCAAAGGAGGAGGGATGACGTCATCATTAGGCCGCGGAACCGTCGCAGAAGCCATGCTTCTGCCGCGGTTCCGCCACACACTATACTGTTCATTGGAAAAAATTTGCACCGTAATTCTTAGAATTCCCTGCTGAATTTTTTAAGCATTTTTAATCTAGAAAAATCCAAGTTTTTAGAAAAAGTCCAGAGAGCAAGATGTGTTAGGGTTTCGATGTGTAATCGGGTTACAAACGTCGTCTAGACTTCGCCTAAGGCTCTAACCTGGCTCTGATACCACTGTAGGGTTCCTAGGCACTCTCAAGAGGTCTCACAAGGCATCAACCATGCCAATTTCATATTTTACGGGTGCCGAGAAACCCTAATACGGATCGTTGACTAGAAATTTAGGCGAAACAGTAAACTAGTTAACATCTTAACTAAAGGAGAGAGGCTACAACCTTTGTAGATCCGGTTTTCCACTTCCTTAGCTCCACGTAGGCGTCCTCTCGCTGTCCATCTCGAATCCCGGACTCAATCGTCGGCTTGATCGGAGAAATGGGCGGACTAGGTCGTCGGCTTCGTGCCGAAGATGATCTACGTCGAGGCATCACAAGTTCAAGCTCCGACTTCACAAATTTGTGAAACTTGTGAAGAAAACACCCAAAACAACTTGGCAAGAGGTAGAGGGTGAAGAAATAGGAGGTGGGTTCACTTTAGAATTGGATTTCTCACTTTAGAACTCAAGTTGCCATTGATGGCATCAAGCTTTCTTTCTTGAAGAAGATGAAGAAGAAGAAAGAATATGATAAGTTTCTTATTTGAAAAATAAACTAATATGAATACTTATCATATACTAACCATGGTCAAGTGTAGAGATTAAACTAAGGTTAGTTGGAATGGTTAGGGTTAAGGATGAGATAAGAATGGTGGACTTTGTCAAAACTTCAAGAAGCTTCAACATAGAAACAAAATAAGCCACCATTCTCAATAATATCCAAAATGAATAAATAAATAAATAACTAAGTAAATAATCAAAACCCTAACCATTCATATAACCATGGTTTAATCTTTACACAAACCCAAGTGAGCAAGTATCATCAAACATGATACAAACAAGTGCACAAAAAATATATCACATATACAATGTGCATCAAGTGAGAAAATCTTTTTAAAATGAACCAATACTAGTTAATGCAAAGCAATATATCAAATATATAATTATACATTAAATCATTAAATCAACACTTGATTTAACGATCCGGTCATATCGCATATAACCGACTAGTATTATATGTATCGGCTTATCGAATCAATCCTTGATTCGATATCTAGGTTATATCGCATATAACCAATCGATACATTCATCGCGAGAATGAAATACGGTATCACATACACGCATTATTCTCACTCCCGCACATATCTCATATGCGCTCCTATTTCGTTTCGCTTGAGCCAGGAAACCTCTGTGTAGGACTCTAAAGACTCATCAATACGCCGGTAGCAGATGATGATCATATCAAGCACCCACAAGCCACAAGCGGTCTGCTAAACGTAACGGCCACCCGGGTATTGAGCGATCAGAAGATCGACGAGCAAGCCCGCTCACACTCCTGTGAATCCAACCAGTAACACTTACCGTACAGTCCGGTCTGTTCGTCTGATATGTCGCATATCAAGTCTAGGGGTGGTAAACGTCAGACCCCAATAACCGATAAGTCGTGCCGATGTGAGGCTCATAACGGGTCGAGAAACTACTGGTAACACTTACCAGCAAATCTCTGATCAGCCCTGGCCAGGGACTTCCCTGTTACGGCCAATCGAGCACAGCGCAACATCAACCCCAATACCGGGAGAGACGAAACCCCTCCTATCGCTCATTGCCTCCATGTGACTCGGGACTGTACCCAAAGACCATCGTTTTGCACGCCCTCATGGACGTGGTAAGGTGGAGACCAAAGCACAGTGGGAATCACACAAGACTCTATGACGATCTCGGGTCTACAGACTAACCTGCACAAGTGTCACCTGAGAACTGCCATCTGACGTGAGGTATAATACCATCTGGGAGTTCTCGGCGAGTCCGTCCAGTGTACCCAGTCTCTACTGAGCACCCGTACACCATCTCTGATGTCAAACACCAATGGATATGGGATCATCCATCGCCCATCTCATGGGTCGAGAAGCGTATACGCTAGTCTACACTGGTATATCGATGCCCCGTCTCGATACACCCACGACTAGGGACCTTGAAGGATGTACCTATGGACTACCATGTCCCCACTAGTATGATCTGCATCATAGTCCAGGTAGTCAAGTACACATCCTAAGGGCTTTACCAACATGTAACTATAAGACAGTTTAAAGAGACTAGTGTACATGTTAAGATAAAGAGTAACCAGATAGCATACTATCATATCGAGCAAGAAAGTCATCTCTATATATGTCCAAGCATCCAATATAATATACATCATCTGTACAATACTGGCCTCTAGGGCATACATACAACTAACATTTGTCTCGTGTGAGTTCCCACTGTGCTTTGATTACTACCCTACCACGGCTCAAAGGAGTCGTGCAAACATGTTTTAGTTGGGTACAATCCCGAGCCATATGGAGGAAGTGAGTGGATCGTCGGGGAATCGTCTCTTCCGGTATTGGGGGTCGATGTCGCGCAGTGCACGGGCGGCCATCACCAGAAATCCTTGGCCAAGGTAGTCGAGAATTACTGATCTAGGATCAGTAGTTTCTCAGGTGGTGATGGGTTTCATACCGACACTAAATGTCACGTTATTAGGGTTCTGACTTTATCCACCCCTTTAGACTCGATATGCGATACTCTTAGACGAACATGCCGGACTGTACAGAGATTGTCATTGTCAGGCTCAGTAGGGGTACGGATGATTTGCTTGTTGGTCTTCTTTTCGCTCAATACCTGGGTAGTCGTTACATACAGCTAGTGCCACTGACGTGCTTGTGGTTAAACCCATTGCCAGCGTATTGACGAGTCTTTAGAGTCCTACACAGAGGATTTTCACGGTTCAGGCGATATGGTGTAGAAGACGTATGTTGGTACATACAGGTGTCCGATTAAATATGTGTACAGGCTGCACAGACTTTAATCGGACGGTTGATAATACTAGCGGCTTAGAATTAATCTGGATTATTAAATCGGGTTTTGATTTAATAATTTATATATGTATATATGTGTGTGTGTGTGTGTGTGTATGTATGTATTCTAGTGTTATTGTTCACTATTCATTTTCTCTCTTGGCTATTCGTATTTTTGTATGAATATGCGTATATGTATTTCGATACGTGTACCGGGTTGTATTCCGTATTTATATGGAATAGCTTCTAGAAGATGGCCACCTCATTAATTGATTTTCATTTTAGAGAATCAATTTAGGAAATGAGGTGGAGGGTGAGTTGGCATGAGCATGGGCCTGGCATGTAGAGAGGCATGGCTCTCATTTGTTTATTAGAAAATTGGAGAAGATATTTTCATTTCATGGTTGTAAATTGTTGGAGCTATATTTTTTACATGCTATCCAAGTATTTTTCCTTCACTTGAGGATTCTCTTGTTGTAACGTTTTAGAAAAATCGTTATGTGAATTTCTCCGTTTTTGGGTAAAATTGTCGGTATTTTCCGTTTTAAACCGACTGTGATCAAACGACCATATAGACTTGCCAGCACCTAGTTTAGCTAAAATAAAGCTAGTGCGCAAGCTTTGGAGGTATATGGGACGTTTTGGTTCAATTAGAATTTTTTCCAATTTTAATATTATTTTAATGCAGTATTCACATTTTGGGAAATTTTTCTTAAGTGATCTTTTCAACATTTAAGTTTGAGTTAATTCAACCTCCACTTAATATCTAGATATTTGTTTGGAGATATGGATTTAAAATTCAAAGAATAAGAAAAGAATTGAGAGAGGTGCATGCATGTGTGCGTGAATGCATTAAGTGTGCATTTATTGTTGGAAATTACTAGGAAACCCTAATCTAAACTCCATTCTTCTCTCTTGGCCGAGCACCATCCTCCCCTTCTGCTCTTGATCAATTCCTTTCTATTCTTGCATCAATCCAAGCCAATAAATCTCCAAAATTCCCAAAATTTATCACAAAAATACCTCAAGTCTTGTTTTTTTGCTCTTTGATCACTTGGAACTAGGAAAGCTTGGATCTTGTGAGCTAAAGTTGATAGGTATTATCCCTAGTCTGTTATTTATGAGTTTTTATGTTGTTTAGCTCGTTGGTTATTGTTTAGAACATGTTAGATATCGATTTGTGAAATATCGTATTTTTTTGTCCTTTTTGAGTCTCTGTGAACTGCTATGACCTGGATTTCGTACAGAAAAATTAAACAAAATTATAGTGATATACTAGTGACCCTGGAGCACCACCTAAGACACGAGACACACCCCACCGGCATGGGTCGGCGACCCTTTGAAGAATTCCGGCGACGCCGGCTATGGGGGGAGGTGATGGGGTTTGGTTTTTGTGGGTAGTTGTCAGCTGTTGGTTAGGGGTGTTTAGTACTGTTTACATTTTTAGTATTTACTGTATGAAAAATCTGGGATCGTTTTCCTATAATATAGTATTTTGTGTCCGCGCGATACGTTATACGACACGGATCATGCACTTTGTGTGGTTTTGCTCTTAAGTTGTTTTCGTCGTGTCGCTACGAACGTTAGCCACAATACGAACACTTGAGAGTATGTTTTGTGTTATGTTGGTTAAATATAGTGTGTGCGTGTTTTGGGTCTATTATTAATATATACTTGCTTTATTGTTTTGATGTGGTAGGTTCGCAGGAGGGGACTTCGGACACTGCTACCAGGGGAAAACGAGTGGTTGGTTTCACTTCGCCAGGAGCGTTGGTGAGTAGATTTAACATCTACAGGGGAATCGCCCGCATGGCATTATACGTCTGGACTAGAAATGACTTGAATTGTCACATATTCTATGTCATATTTAGGATTGCGCATTCACCCTACTACTTAGTTAATTGTTGTGCTTGGACTAGTATCCTTAGGACACTGCACTATTATTGATGGCTTATGTCGCACGGGCACTGTTTGCATGCCACTCACACCGTCAATAATTGCCATGACACGCACAACACCCTTATAGATATGATGTTGTTTGATTAGGGTCATTGATTCATAATCTTTATGCACATGATTTATAGCATACCTGTATACCTACATGCTTATACATATGCTCTGGCATGCTTACCTTCTAGTTAACCATATACCTATAGGGTAGTGTACCATTAGTGATAGGTATATACACATGTGAGACATAGCTACATGTGCTTCTGGCATACATACTTACATATGGACACATATATCTTGCTATACCGACATGGTTACGTATACTTTGTTATAGCTACATGTTCACCTGTCTATATTGTTGCAGTTAAATAGTTGTTTTCCTTTATTTGCTCATATTACTGTTTCATATTGCATATACCACATTCATAGATGTCATATGATGTTCTCTGATATTTTTACTTCTATGTATATATAACAGTGGAATGGGATGCTGTTATATATGCCTATACACATATATTAGTGGAATGGGACGCTAATATGTGTGTATTGATTCATGCATTCATACGTATTCACTACTTGATATTTTCTGGATTAGAGGACCGTGGTTGTTTCATGAAATTATGCATTATTTGAAAAACCCGGTTCCTCTTGATATGATATTTCTGCAGCCACCATGAGTTTATCAGTTCTGATTATATACCCGATTCGAGGAGTGGTAGGCACCGTCGGCGGGTACATGGTGAGGCCCGGAGGTATCCCGGGGCAAGAAGATTGATGGACCTTACCGATTGAGCCTGGCAGGGGAACCATACACTCCGATGACATTACCAATGACTCGGCGGTTATCGTGGGGATACCGATGGGAGTCATGTACGTATGGATACGTCGAGAGACGAGGGTCAGAGCTAAGCACTCGGGCTTTTCGGTATAGCCTATGATATGTACCTATCAGGGGGCCAGTCATGGTAACAGCACCTGATAGATCAGTATTTCTGTGTCGATGCTTGACACTTGTTTCATGATATTTTGGGTGTCGATGTTAGACACTCACCTTATATGAAACTTACTTGATACTGATATTGTACACACAGGATATGTGGGATATACTGTGTAGGGTTCCTAGGCACCCTAATGAGGTCTCCCAAGGCATCAACCATGCCAATTTCAAAATTTATGGTGCCGAGAAACCCTAATACGGATCGTTGGCTAGATGTCTAGGCGAAAAAGAAACTAGTTAACACTTAACTACAAGAATACGGAAATACAACCTTTGTAGATCCGGTCCTCCACCTCCACGGCTCCGTGATGAAGTCATCTCCGCTGTCCAAATCAAAATCCGGGCTCTAGCGTCGGCTTCATCGGAGAAAGAGCGGGCAAGGTCGTCGGCTTCGTGCCGAAGATGATCTACGTCGAGGCATCGCTAGATCAAGCTCCAACTTCACCAAGTGATGAAACTTGTGAAGAAAACACACTCTACTACTTGGCAAGAGGTAGAGGATGAAGAAATAGGAAGTGGGTTCACTTTAGAATTGGATTTCTCACTCATTTCATCAATCCACCATTGATGAAGTGAAGCTTTCTTCATTGAAGAAGATGAAGAAGAAGAAGAAAGTGTTATGATAAGTTAATTTAAAATCAAAAGTAAATCAATACTTATCATAACATTAACTATAGTCAAGTGTAGAGAATTAACCAAGGTTAGTTGAATGGTTAGGGTTAGGAGAAGAAGACAAGAATGGTAGCTTTGGTCAAACCTTCATGAAGTTTCAACTAGAAACAAAGAAAGCCACCATTCTTCTCTTTAATCCTTTCTAAAAATAAATAAATAAATAAATAAGATAAGGAAAACCCTAATCATTAACTTAACCATGGTTTAATCTTTACACTTAACCAAGTTAACATGCATCATCAAACATGATACAATTAAGTGCACAAAAATATATCGCATATACAATGCGCACATCCGAGTGAGAAAATCTATCTTAAAGTGAACCGATACTAGTTAATGTAAAGTGATATATCAAATATATAATTATACATTAAATCATTAAATCAACACTTGATTTAACGATCCGGTCATATCGCATATAACCGACTAGTTTCAACAGTAACAACTTATCGAATCAACACTTGATCCGATAACCCGGCTATATCGCATATAACCGATCAATGTCACAAATCGTGAGAATCGTATACAGTATCACATACTGGTATCATTCTCGGTCCCGCACATATCTCATATGCGTTCCTATTTCGTTTCGCTTGAGCCAGGAAACCTCTGTGTAGGACTCTAAAGACTCGTCAATACGCCGGCAGCAGATGATGATCATATCAAACACCCACAAGCCGCAAGCGGTCTGCTAAACGTAACGGCCACCCGGGTATTGAGCGATTAGAAGATCGACGAGCAAGCCCGCTCACACTCCAGTGAATCCAACCAGTAACACTACCGTACAGTCCGGTCTGATCGTCTGATATGTCGCATATCTCGCCTAGGGGTGGTAAACGTCAGACCCCAATAGCTCGATAAGTCGTGTCGATATGAGGTCTATAACAATTCAAGAAACTACTGGTAACACTTACCAGTAAATCTCAGCAACCCTGGCCAGGGATTTCCGGTTATAGCCAATCGAACACAGCGCAACATCACCCCCTTTACCGGGAGAGACGAATCCCCTCCTATCGCTCATTGCCTCCATGTGACTCGGGACTGTACCCAAAAACCACCGTTTTGCACGCCCTCTTGGACGTGGTAAGATGGAAATCAAAGCACAGTGGGAACCACACAAGACTCTATGACGATCTCGGGTCAACAGACTACTCTGTACCAGTGTCACCAGAGAACTGCCATCTGACGTAAGGTATAATACCATCTGGGAGTTCTCGGCGAGTCCGTCCAGTGTACCCAGTCTCTACTGAGCACCCGTATATCATCTCTGATGTTAAACACCAATGGATATGGGATCATCCATCGCCCATCTGTATGGGTCGAGAAGGTATACGCTAGTCTACTCTGGTATATCGATGCCCCGTCTCGATACACCCACGACTAGGGACTTTGAAGGATGTACTTATGGACTACCATGTCCCCACTAGTATGATCCGCATCATAGTCCAGGTAGTCAAGCACACATCCTAAGGGCTTTACCAACATGTAACAGAGAGACAATCAGTGTACACGTTAAGGTAAAGAGCAACCAGATAGCATACTATCATGTCGAGCAAGAAAGTCCTCCCTATATATGTCCAAGCATCCACTACAATATACATCCTATGTATAGTAATGGCCTCTAGGGCATACATATAACTAACAATCTCCCACTTGCACTAGGGCCATCTGATAGCAGTGGTTGCAGTATCTCATACTCAACCATCCCATAAAAGTCTCTCTCTTGGAACAGGCCTTTGTGAGTGGATCCGCTGTGTTGTCCTCTGAGTCTACTCTCCTAACCTCGATCTCCCTGGAGATCAACTATCTCCATGATCAGGTGATACTGCCTTAGAATATGTCTGGATCACTGATGGGACCTGCGTTCCTTGGCATAAGCCACAACTCCATTGTCACACAATGGGACGAATATAGTTCATCTTATGAACCAATATACACCCAAACAGCCTCTTTGGTAGCATGTTAAGTAGCGATGTATCCTGCCTTTATCGTCTAGTGTGCCACGGTATCTAGCTTGGAACTCTTCCAACATACCGTCCCTCGATTGAGGGTAAAGACAATGCCTGTGACTGACACTCAGTCGTCTTTATCACCCTGGAACCTTTCCAGTGATTCTCCCCAGGATCGGTTGATACCATCTCACTATAACTAGTGAGAATACTAACATCCAATTAGATCTATCTCATAGATCCAAAAACCCAGGATTTAGGAGGTATCATTTTGATCTTATGTGGAGAATCATTGTGACAAGCGGAGATTGATCGAGCGTAGCATAGGAAACTCCTTCTCTATCAAGAGTATGTCATCCACGTACTCTACGAGGATCACTACCATACACCCTACTACCTTTTTGTTTATACAAGGTTCATCTACCATTTTGATGATGTCAACTTCTTTGACTAACTCATCAAAACAGATGTTCCAACTCCGCGATGCCTGCTTTATCCTATAAAGCATCTTGCATACGTTTCCGCTGCTCCCACTGTCTACGAAGCCCTCTGGCTGTGTACTTATAGACGCTCTCTTCTAAAACATTATTTAGAAAAGCTGTCATGACACCCAACCACCAGATATCGTAGTCATGGTCTGTAGCCGTGGCAAGTAGGATCTGGATGGACTTAAGCATAGATCCTGGAAAAGGTTTCATCATTATCCACGCCTGGTCGATGACGAAAACCTTTAACAAGTCTAGCTTTGAAAGTCTCAACCTTTCCAAGTACACCAAGTAATCTTCTCAAGATATACTTGCTCCTGATGGGAATTTAACCCTTCAGATATAGCAACCAAAGTCCATACTTTGTTGGTGTATAAGGATTCCATCTCAGATCGCTAAGCATCCAGCCATTCTTACAGAGTCACACTCCTGATGGCCAGCTCGAAACTAGTTGGGTCATCATCTCATGATGCAATCCTCGCTCCCACGGTCATAGAGAAACCGAAGTATCTCTCAGGTGGGTGAGGAACCCTACTAGATCGGCGGAGAGGCTGAGGTTCGTTGGTATCTATTGAATCCTTTGGTTCTACCAAATTATCTGCTATAGTTTGCATAGCTGGAACCTTTCCAGTTGTACATAACAGATCTTGCCTCGAGTTTGTCCGGATTTTGCTTTTAGACATAGGCCGGACAACCCCAAATCTTAACTAGCTTAAGACATGGGCTCTTCCCATACCATATCATATATGAGGTGGTAGGCAACTGATTTGATTCAAACCCTATTCAATAGGTATGCAGCTTCTCAAGCGCATAACTCCCAAAAGGAAAAAGGTAACTCAGTAGTACTCATCATAGAGAACACCTTATCATATAGGGTGAGATAGCTCCGCCCCGATATACCATCGTGCTATGGTGTATACAGAGGAGTAATGCTGAGAGAGAATCTCATTCTCCTTTAGAATAGTTCAGGAATTCCGTGCTCAAGTATTCTCCTCCCTGATCACATCAAAGGACATAATACTTATACCCGTATTTTGGTTCTCTACTTCTAACTTATATTCTGTGAATATCTCAAAAGGTTCAGACTTGTGTTTCAACAGGAACATATGTCTGAATCTTGAGAGATTATCAGAGAACGTAATGAAGTATAAAGAACCGGTCCTGGTATGTGTAGACTGGGGACCTACATACATCATCATGTATCATCCCAAGAGTTCACTAACTCTTTCTCTGTTTCCAATAAACAGAGCTAGTGTCATTATATCTTTGTGACATGACTGGCAAGTTTCACAAGATGTAGATTCAAACTGATTTAAATATGCATCTACATGTAACTTCAGCTAGTCGGGTCACATTGATCTGACCTAGTCTACAATACCTTAAGAATGATCTGTTCATTTCTGAACTCTTCCTCTTATGTGTGTTCCATATACTAAGAACTGTAATTTGATTTAGAACATCAATGCTTTTAGATAACGTGCCTGAACCGATCAACTTTTGATATAGGAAATGTTCAAAACATTATCCAACAATACAAAATTATATCCTTTCTTTACTAATAAAGAGAGAGATATGATTTTGTATATCAGGTTCGGTATCTAATAACATTCGTTCAGAATCAATGTATTGGTAATACAGGGTGACAGTGACCAACAGACTTGGCTGCAACTCTTGCCCCGTTTTCTGCCTCATGAAACTTATCACCCGTTCTCAGTTCTCTACCTTTCTGTAGCCCTATGTAACAGATTACATATCTGGGATCCTGATCTGGTATCACATACCCAGGACGTAGAGGATACTGAGAAACAGTTCTGTATAATGAACATACCCGAAGATGATGCATCAGCATGCACTCTCTTTGTTTGGGCGGCACGGGAATTATGGTAATCCCCAATTTCCTGCTCTGTCTTATAACAATTATAAGTTGGAGCGCGACCAACGTTCTCCAGCTCAGTATAACAAGCGGGTTCGGTCAAATATCCGTATTATTATCTTGATTAAGGCGTGATATGGTCGCTACCAGGAGAGAGAGAGAAGAAAACACTCAGCGTGCGCTCTTGCAAGAATAGATTGGTTATTATTTTATCTAATCAGGATGGCTCCCACTGCTTTTTATCAAATCTTCCTCCAAACCCTAAAAGGAAAGACTAGCCGGGATTAATTACACACTACAAGTTCGCCAATCTTTCAGCCAGGCCAGTGTCGGTACTTTGAGGGAGGTCCCCCGTGCTTTCGCACGAACCTAATTAATGTAAACCTCGTTTTCCCAGAGGCGTAACCTCGTTAACACCTTTCTAGACACCTACTTGATCGGCTAATTGTAATATGTAAAACTCTCCCAGGAGTAACTCTTACTCGCAGCGGGTATCGGGATCCAACTATCTCATAGAAGGTATGCAATCTCATTGCAAATTTCAACACTTGAAATTCCCGATAATATTTTGCCCCTAGCACCCTATGACCTTGACGGAGGTCAACAAACCATAGGCTACTAGTCAAGTTCAACCCGTCATTTCTTGATCGAATTAAACCCACCCGCACGACCCTTGACGGAGGTCAACAAGGCCGCACGACTACCCTAATCCAATCTGCATCATATGCATAAGCAGATAAATACTAGTTAGCTACCGCACATTACGCCTTGACGGAGGTCAACAAACGTAGCACGAATACTAACTACCACTTATCTGAAATGACGAAGGGCTATGACAGGTTTTTCTGAAAACCTATTGCGTAATGAACTTGATATCGTTGTAGGATCGAATGAATTTTGAAATGGAATGTTTTTGAGGCTTTTCTAGTTTTGCTAAAGGAGTCATTCCCGGTGAAGGGATCGTCGGTCCTTTCCTCGTCGAATGAGGTGCGGGATATATCATATATATCACTGTGCAAAGCAAAAACTCTTAAAATCAATCAAAAGACAAACCGAGTGTGTAGCATCTGCCAGTTATTGCTAAAGGAGTCACTCCCGGTGAAGGGATCTCGGTCCTTTCCTCATCGAATAAGGTGCAGGATATATCACATATACCGCTGTGCAAAGCAAGAACTGTAGCTACCTGTTTTATTTTGAAATTCAATTCTACAACATCTTAGGTTTCTTTTATTTCATTAATCTCATTAATGAAGTCCCATCATTTAAATACCTAAACATCACAGATAAATACGACGTACACTTATGCCATCCGCATTCGCCTCGATGTCGCCTCGTGCACCGTTAGGTTAGGTAACTAACGGCAGAGCGGGGCAGGGCTAGCGCGGGTGTAAAACATAAGTAACGTCTATATAATATATCATATATACTATATACTGTATCTATCACAAAACATCACATGATCACATCACAGATATAGCAGCAGAAGAAACATATGAAATATTGGATATACTAGGACGTCCGTGTTTTCAATACGAGCCAGTATAAAACACGGATTCCACGGTCGCGATGAATAGCCAAACCCACACCCCTAGACCCCTACGAGAGCGGCAAGAAACCCTACCAATTCTAGAGTTAGGAGACCCGGACTCGACTCCTCGAGTTGGTCTCCCACTGGACTCCAGAACCCGGTTACTTGTGCCCTCCTCCTTGGGTCTATCCTAGTGCGGAAAAGTAAATAATATACAAAGGGTGACAACTTCCGCAACCTGGAAGTGCCCCAATAAAAGAATATTACATACAAGTTTTTACATGAATGAAAATGAAAAACACTCATCTCACATTAAAACCCCCGGCTATTCAAACACGACGATCCAATATAACATATCCAGCAACACATAACATCACATGTCATCAACGTAAGTAAATATGTCCATCCCAATTGTCGTTGACATATAGCAACGAAACCGGCGATATCACATATTATACTTACGGTCACAGAAAAGAAAGTGTAAAACTACAACAGTTGGAATCCGCAACCTCTTTAGACATCACATGCCTAATCAAATGAATTCCTTAGACATCGCATGTCTAACAATTATAAACCCCGCATTTTAGTCTCAAAATCGAAAACACTTTTCAATATAAAGTCGGGCAATTCAACAAGATTCCCGACATCCTGATCGAATGCTCGTCGCAAACATCAGTAGGCGGCCGCACCCCCGACGCCGTCGACAAAGTGCACCAAGGCGGAACACCGCTGCCGTGAGCACCCGAATGGATGCTTTCGGCGACGGGGTTCTCCTACAGTCACTTAGTCGGGGCTATGGAGTGAGGCTGTCTATTAAGTTTACCCGGCGAGTATCCGCGTACACTACGTGATTGCGACGGACTTTTGATCACATCAAAATTCCGTGGCAACCGATCAAGTGAGACTAAATTGCTAGATTTATAACATTCATTCAGTTATCTCATAACTTCTTGTGAATTCCAATTATTGTATCCCATTCCAGATAAAATAGAAAATGTTAAACTTTTCGATCGAACATTCGAACACCCAAGTTTTCCCGATACAGGTCAACACATGAAACAAGTCTAAAAACATTCAGTTCGTGCCTCAGTACCAACGGTCCAGCCGTAGAAGGGTCAAGCCAACGCCTCACATGTGGCACGCCGTACTGCCCCAAACCCGAAGGTTCAAAGGGCAGTTCAAGACGGTCACATAATCGAGTTAAGGTTTGTTGTCTTCTAGAGGGTCCATCGCGTTACTTGCACTACTTAGAACGTCGTTAAACTACGGAAAAATCCAACACTTGGAAATTTCCCGACAGGGGAAAAATTGGGTATTTATATCCGGTCGAACTTTTTAACATATTCTAAAATTTATCCGGAAAGCCACATAGACAAAATTTGATACTCTGATCGAAACACCGAATCCCCAAATCAACCCAGAAAATAAAACTCTGGAATAAATATTAAAATATTCCCAGGAAAACCAGCACTGACTATTATTGATTATGGTGCAAATTTCGATGAACAATACGACAAAACGGCCGCGGACCCGCCGCACGAGCCATGCTCGTGCCGCGGATCCGCGGCGTAATGATGGAATTAGGTCATCAAAATTCACCGTAACTCTTAGATATCCCTGCTGGTTTTTCTGCATATTTTTAATTTGGAAAAAACCACGATTTTAGAAAAATTCCAGAGAGCTATTTTGGGTTCTAATTTTCTGTTCGATCGGACTTCAAATTGCGTCTAGACTTCGCCTAAGGCTCTAGCTAGGCTCTGATACCACTGTAGGGTTCCTAAGCACCCTAATGAGGTCTCCCAAGACATCAACCATGCCAATTTCAAAATTTATGGTGCCGAGAAACCCTAATACGGATCGTTGGCTAGATGTCTAGGCGAAAAAGAAACTAGTTAACACTTAACTACAAGAATACGGAAATACAACCTTTGTAGATCCGGTCCTCCACCTCCACGGCTCCGTGATGAAGTCATCTCCGCTGTCCAAATCAAAATCCGGGCTCTAGCGTCGGTTTCATCGGAGAAAGAGCGGGCAAGGTCGTCGGCTTCGTGCCGAAGATGATCTACGTCGAGGCATCGCTAGATCAAGTTCCAACTTCACCAAGTGATGAAACTTGTGAAGAAAACACACTCTACTACTTGGCAAGAGGTAGAGGATGAAGAAATAGGAAGTGGGTTCACTTTAGAATTGGATTTCTCACTCATTTCATCAATCCACCATTGATGAAGTGAAGCTTTCTTCATTGAAGAAGATGAAGAAGAAGAAGAAAGTGTTATGATAAGTTAATTTAAAATCAAAAGTAAATCAATACTTATCATAACATTAACTATAGTCAAGTGTAGAGAATTAACCAAGGTTAGTTGAATGGTTAGGGTTAGGAGAAGAAGATAAGAATGGTAGCTTTGGTCAAACCTTCATGAAGTTTCAACTAGAAACAAAGAAAGCCACCATTCTTCTCTTTAATCCTTTCTAAAAATAAATAAATAAATAAATAAGATAAGGAAAACCCTAATCATTAACTTAACCATGGTTTAATCTTTACACTTAACCAAGTTAACATGCATCATCAAACATGATACAATTAAGTGCACAAAAATATATCGCATATACAATGCGCACATCCGAGTGAGAAAATCTATCTTAAAGTGAACCGATACTAGTTAATGTAAAGTGATATATCAAATATATAATTATACATTAAATCATTAAATCAACACTTGATTTAACGATCCGGTCATATCGCATATAACCGACTAGTTTCAACAGTAACAACTTATCGAATCAACACTTGATCCGATAAGCCGGCTATATCGCATATAACCGATCAATGTCACAAATCACGAGAATCGTATACAGTATCACATACTGGTATCATTCTCGGTCCCGCACATATCTCAGATGCGCTCCTATTTCGTTTCGCTTGAGCCAGGAAACCTCTGTGTAGGACTCTAAAGACTCGTCAATACGCCGGCAGCAGATGATGATCATATCAAACACCCACAAGCCGCAAGCGGTCTGCTAAACGTAACGGCCACCCGGGTATTGAGCGATCAGAAGATCGACGAGCAAGCCCGCTCACACTCCAGTGAATCCAACCAGTAACACTACCGTACAGTCCGGTCTGATCGTCTGATATGTCGCATATCTCGTCTAGGGGTGGTAAACGTCAGACCCCAATAGCTCGATAAGTCGTGTCGATATGAGGTCTATAACAATTCGAGAAACTACTGGTAACACTTACCAGTAAATCTCAGCAACCCTGGCCAGGGATTTCCGGTTATAGCCAATCGAACACAGCGCAACATCACCCCCTATACCGGGAGAGACGAATCCCCTCCTATCGCTCATTGCCTCCATGTGACTCGGGACTGTACCCAAAAACCACCGTTTTGCACGCCCTCTTGGATGTGGTAAGATGGAAATCAAAGCACAGTGGGAACCACACAAGACTCTATGACGATCTCGGGTCAACAGACTACTCTGTACCAGTGTCACCAGAGAACTGCCATCTGACGTAAGGTATAATACCATCTGGGAGTTCTCGGCGAGTCCGTCCAGTGTACCCAGTCTCTACTGAGCACCCGTATATCATCTCTGATGTCAAACACCAATGGATATGGGATCATCCATCTCCCATCTGTATGGGTCGAGAAGGTATACGCTAGTCTACTCTGGTATATCGATGCCCCATCTCGATACACCCACGACTAGGAACTTTGAAGGATGTACTTATGGACTACCATGTCCCCACTAGTATGATCCGCATCATAGTCCAGGTAGTCAAGCACACATCCTAAGGGCTTTACCAACATGTAACAGAGAGACAATCAGTGTACACGTTAAGGTAAAGAGCAACCAGATAGCATACTATCATGTCGAGCAAGAAAGTCCTCCCTATATATGTCCAAGCATCCACTACAATATACATCCTATGTATAGTAATGGCCTCTAGGGCATACATATAACTAACATACTGATATTGTACACACAGGATATGTGGGATATACTGATATTGTACATACATGATATATGAGATATACTTGATGTTGGACATTCAGGATATATGAGATTTACACGATATGAGAGCCAATTTGGGGGTTGATTTGTGGAAATTGGGAATTAGATTGTCTTGTTGGATTTTGGTCCTACCACGAGGTTAGGATTTCCGTGGAAATGACATGTTTTATTCCATACTCCACATTTATTGTTGATGCACTGTTTCATGTATTGGTAGTACCTGATAGAGTACCTTCCATGACTGTTGCATTTACATACCATTATTTGCATTGCTTCATGTATTAGTTGTACCTGATAGAGTACTTTATATGATTATTGCACGCCGATTGTCATATTATTGCTTCGTGTATTAGTAGTACCTGCTAGCGTACCTTTCATGTTTGATGCATTATATATGACCTTTCATTGCTATTAAATACTTATGTTAGATTCGTGCTGTACGTACATACTCACGATTAGCTGTATATGTTATTTACTATTCATGAGTTGGCAACTCACCCCCTTTGTGCCACAGTGTTTGCAGGTGTTCCTCAGGAAGTCAGAGGCCGGGCTATTTCCATCCATCGTATCATCTTTTGCTGCGGATGCCGCTTCGCCTGACAGTGTGCAGTTTTGCTTAGGTAGGTTTTGCGGTTATCCAATATTGCTGTTTTTGTATTCATTGTATCCTGTACTCTCCATCTACCATTATCTTGTATGACTTAGACTTGATGTGAGGACGATATTGTATATTATTTTGTGATATGGAGGCTTTTATGCAGTTTTATTTATATCGTCTCTATCTTCGCTACGACGTCGTATATCTATTATGGTGGTTGTTTTCCGCCTTTTGGCATTGATTTGCTCCCGTTGGGGATACTTTACTTTATATTTATGTTGTACCCATTTTGGGGGCTTGTTTTACAAAGGAGATGCTGCCAAAATTTTAAGGAATAAAAGTGAGACTTTAAAGAATTTGGGTTTTGATTTCAAAGGTTTTGAAAATACTATTATCACTTTCTTATTATTTTTGATGGTTTAGATTTCTGGGTTTTGGCTTTCTTTTACTGCGTTACGCCTGTAGACGTTGCGTAGTATTAGGGCCGTCACGTGCCAATTTCGGGTCGTGACAAAGTTGGTATCAGAGCGCTAGGTTTTGTCTTTCGAAGTGTAGGATGACCTTGCTATGATGGAGTAGGTAGCTTAAAGCTGAGTAACGTAGTGTGTGTATGTCCGCGGCATACTCACGACGCGGTACTCCACCTAAAGTGACCTAAGTACAAATTGCTTGAAATTCCTTCCTTGATGATACATATCCTTGTGATTCGATTTCCGTGTTCTTGTCGAATCTTATCTCTATTTATAGCTTTGCCGCCGATGACTATGGGGACTCAGAGTGATGCAGTGAGGGCCGAGGTCAGGATTGACTCAGGTAGGACGAGGACTGACCAGGATAGTACGCTCGTTGCACAGGAGCAGCCAGATCCGCCTTCGACAGATTATCTCGCTAGGCTTGTGGCAGATATGCAGGACATGCGCCAGACGATGAGTTCATTGGTTGAGGCCATTCGAGCGCAGCGACAGGAGGTTGTCACCCCTGTTACCCAGTTGTTCCTTGCGATCAGCACACAGCTTTCCGTCACCTACACAGCACCAGTGGATGCAGCCCCAGTTGACGAGACACGTCTTCCGGAGACTTTAGGAGTTTCGGATCAGAGGAGGGCTCATGCAGGTGTACCAGCCCATAGACAGAGGTTCAGTCATCGTGACAGGTTTCGTGCACGTCATGGGAGTATAAGAGGCTTGAGGCGAGGACATTCGTCTAGCTCTTATCCCCAGGATGGTCAGCAGTTTTCTTCCGGATGTTATCGGTGCTGGAGTTTGGATCATTGGGTTCGAGTTTGTACTGAGCCACGTAGTCGCGAGGTAGCTATACCCCAGAGAGGAGGATTTCAGCCTGTTACGGGTAGAGGACAGACTCGGGAGTTTGCTTCTACTCATCGGGACGCGCGGGCGTCCAATGCTGAGTTTTCAGGTATTCTAAATCTGCATGTTCTTTTGTTTCGTAGGTTTGTTTTTGGTTAGGATCAGGTCATCACTGTTGCGGGTTCGGAGTGATGTCATTCCGAAGTCGGCTTTTGTGCGTGCTACAGGCTTTATGTGTTTTGGCGGTGTCGTTGGACTCACCAGTGCCCTAGCAGCAATTGTGTATGTGATGAACCTGATTTCTTTGGGCCGTTCCTTGAGCAGTTTTTGTTGTGTCATTGATGACATCCTGGTCAATTCCAAGAGTCGTGAGGAACAGGAGTAGCACTTGAGAATTTGTTTTGCAGACATTGGGAGAGTGCCAGCTGTTTGTTAGATTCTCGGAGTGTTCCTTCAGGCTTATTTGTGTTGACTCCTAGGTCTTGTAGTTACGAGAGACGGTTTTCGTATGGTTTCGAGGAGGATTGAGGCCGTACAGCTTTGACCCATACTTATATCCGGGACAGAGGTCCGCAGATTTTTGGGCTTAGCAGGTTTTTACCGCCGTTTCATGTAGGATTGCTTGTGTATCGCTGCACCGTTGACTGAACTGACCGGGTAGGAGGTTCTTTTCTGTGGACTGAGGCATGTGTGTGGAGTTTTCAGCAGTTGGAGATTCGGTTGGCAACTGCATCAGTTCTTTCTTTGCTTCTGGTTCGGGCGACTTTGTTGTTTAACTGTGATGTTTCGCGAGTGGGGCTCGATTGTGTACTAATGTGACACTATAGAGTTATCGCTTTTACTTCCCGACAGTTGGAGGAAGTACTAGTAGGATATCCCACTCATGATCTGGAGATGGCCGCGGTGGTCTTGCGTTGGAAAATTGGAAACACTATCTGTTCGGAGAGTCGTGTAAGATTTTCACGGACCACCAGAGCTTAATATACATCTTCCTGCAGCGGGTTCTGATTGTTGAGATAGTCTTCTGTAGATTTACAGTTCTTGTGCGATCGTTGAGTACAGCTTAAGTTCGCCTCTACTGAGGGGACAACTTGCTCATGTCCATGCCCAACCACTTTTCCTTAATCGTTTTCGTGAGGCACAGCCCACCGATACTCGTTGTCTGCGATACTTGAGTGTGTTCGGCAGGGTAAGATTCGGAGTCCTTGATTTATGACTTGGTGTGTGCTACGTTTAGGGGCGCGTTTGGGTGTACCTGTTGATGGGTAGAGACGCGAAATCCTAGAGCAGGCACATCAGTCAGCTTTCTATATTCATTCAAGTTCCACCATTGTGTGACGTGACTTGTGAGGTAGTTACGGGTGGACAGGGATGAAGAGTGATGTTTCGGATTTTGTTTCAAGATGTCTGTCTGGTTGTGTGCTAAGGTTGAGCATTTAAGACCGGCTGGAGAGTTGCAATCTTTAACTGTTCCGGAAAGGGAATGGGAGCAGATCTCCATGATTTTCATTGGGGTGTCTACCCAGGTCTAGACAGGGTGTGACTCCATTTGGGTGTTTGTTGACCGGTTATTCTCAGTTTGCTCAGTTGTTCTTTGTTGAGTTTGTGCGTTGCATGGAGTTCCTTCATGCATTGTATCCAAAAGAGGTACCTTGTTCGCTGGCCATAGTTGGCAGGAGCTTCAGGAATCCTTGGGTACTGGTTGAGCTTTAGCTCCGCTTTTTCATCTGTGGGACGATGGTCAGTTGAGCGGGCTATACAGACTCTGGAAGTTATGCTGGTGCATACGTACTTGTTGTTGTCGACAGTTGGGATCGTCACTTGCCATTGCTGGAGTTTTCCTTCGATAGCTGTTATCAGAAGACATTCCAATTGGCAACCTTTAGGTTTTGTTGTTAGGTCGTGTCGATCGCCATTCTGTTGTTCTGACACTGCGTAAATAGGATTTTGGACCCCAGCTAGTCTAGAGGCTTCGGAAATGATCCAGTTGGTTCAGGTCAGGATGATGACAGTCCTGTGCGGACAGAGGTCTTATGCCGACCATGGTGGTCGCAGGCTTGAGTTCGCAGTAGGAGATCATGTATTCCTAAGGATTTCCGATGAATGACGTGTTGAGTTTTGGGAAGCTCCCCAGGATTGTAGGTCCTTTGAGATCTTTTTAGCGAGTTAGTTCTGTTGCTTATAACTTGGCACTTCCGCCCAGATTATTGAGTTTTCACCCTTATTCCTTGTGTCGATACTTTGCAAATACCTTCATGACCTTTTCACATGATTCAGCATCAGACCATTAACTTTGACGCGATCTTTTCGTTCACCGGCAGCCAATTGTGTTAGTGGCTCGGCAGGTGGAGAAATTTCGGTCAAGGGTCTTGCCATCTGTGGAGAGTTTTCTTGGACGTAGCCATATAGTGAGGTGGTCACTTGGGAGGCTGCGAGCGAGATAGGAGACTTAGTAATCTTTCCTTGAAGGTACGCATAGCGAGAATTTTAAATTCGGGGACGAATTTTTATAAGGGGGGAGATTGTAACGTTTTAGAAAAATCGTTATGTGAATTTCTCCGTTTTTGGGTAAAATTGTCGGTATTTTCTATTTTAAACCGACTATGATCAAACGACCATATAGACTTGCCAGCACCTAGTTTAGCTAAAATAAAGCTAGTGCACATGCTTTGGGGGTATATGGGACGTTTTGGTTCAATTAGAATTTTCCCAATTTTAATATTATTTTAATGCGGTATTCATATTTTGGGAAATTTCTCTTAAGTGATCTTTTCAACATTTAAGTTTGAGTTAATTCAACCTCCGCTTAATATCTAGATATTTGTTTAGAGATATGGATTTAAAATTCAAAGAAAAAGAAAAGAATTGAGAGAGGTGCATGCATGTGTGCGTGAATGCATTAAGTGTGCATTTATTGTTGGAAATTACTAGGAAACCCTAAACTCCATTCTTCTCTTTTGGCCGAGCACCATCCTCCCCTTCTGCTCTTGATCAATTCCTTTCTATTCTTGCATCAATCCAAGCCAATAAATCTCCAAAATTCCCAAAATTTATCACAAAAATACCTCAAGTCTTGTTTTTTTGCTCGTTGGTCACTTGGAACTAGGAAAGCTTGGATCTTGTGAGCTAAACTTGATAGGTATTATCCCTAGTCTGTTATTTATGAGTTTTTATGTTGTTTAGCTCGTTGGTTATTATTTAGAACATGTTAGATATTGATTTGTGAAATATCGTATTTTTTTGTCCTTTTTGAGTCTCTGTGAACTGCTGGATTTCGTACAGAAAAATTAAACAAAATTTTAGTGATGTACTAGTGACCCTGGAGCACCACCTGAGACATGAGACCCACCCCACCGGCATTGGCCACCGATCCTTTGAAGAATTCCGGCGACGCCGGCTATGGGGGGAGGTGATGGGGTTTGGTTTTTGTGGGTAGTTGTCTGCTGTTGGTTAGTGGTGTTTGGTACTGTTTACTTTTTTAGTATTTACTGTATGAAAAATCTGGGATCGTTTTCCTATAATATAGTGTTTTGTGTCCACGCGATACGTTATACGACACGGATCGTGCACTTTGTGTGGTTTTGCTCTTAAGTTGTTTTCGTCGTGTCGCTACGCACGTTAGCCACAATACGAACACTTGAGAGTATGTTTTGTGTTATGTCGGTTAAATATAGTGTGTGCGTGTTTTGGGTCTATTATTAATATATACTTGCTTTATTGATTTGATGTGGTAGGTTCGCAGGCGGGGACTTCGGACACTGCTACCTGGGGAAAACGAGTGGTTGGCTTCACTAAGCCAGGAGCGTTGGTGAGTAGATTTAATATCTACAGGGGAATCGCCCGCATGGCGTTATGCGTCTGGGCTAGAAATGACTTGAATTGTCGCATATTCTATATCATATTTAGGATTGCGCATTCACCCTACTGCTTAGTTAATTGTTGTGCTTGGACTAGTATCCTTAGGACACTGCACTATTATTGATGGCTTATGTCGCACGAGCACTGTTTGCATGCCACTCACACCGTCAATAATTGCGATGACACGTACAACACCCTTATAGATATGATGTTGTTTGATTAGGGACATTGATTCATAATCTTTATGCACATGATTTATAGCATACCTGTTTACCTACATGCTTATACATATGCCCTGGCATGCTTACCTGCTAGGTAACCATATACCTATAGGGTAGTGTACCATTAGTGATAGGTATATACACATGTGAGACATAGCTACATGTGCTTCTGGCATACATACTTACATATGGACACACATATCTTGCTATACCGACATGGTTACGCATACCTTGTTATAGCTACATGTTCACTTGTCTATATTGTTGCAGTTAAATAGTTGTTTTCCTTTATATGCTCATATTACTGTTTCATATTGCATATACTATATTCATAAATGTCATATGATGTTCTCTGATATTTTTACTTCTATGTATATATAACAGTGGAATGGGACGCTGTTATATATGCCTATACACATATATTAGTGGAATGGGACGCTAATATGTGTGTATTGATTCATGCATTCATACGTATTCACTACTTGATGTTTTCTGGATTTGAGGACCGTGGTTGTTTCATGAAATTATGCATTATTTGAAAAACCCGGTTCCTCTTGATATGATATTTCTGCAGTCACCATGAGTTTTATCGGTTCTGATTATATACCCGATTCGAGGAGCGGTAGGCACCGTCTGCGGGTACATGGTGGGGCCCGAAGGTACCCCGGGGCAAGAAGATTGATGGACCTTGCCGATTGAGCCTGGCAGGGGAACCATTCACTCCGTTAATATTACCAATGACTCGGCGGTTATCGTGGGGATACCGATGGGAGTCATGTACGTATGGATACGTCGAGAGATGAGGGTCAGAGCTAGGCACTCGGGCTTTTCGGTATAGCGTATGATACGTACCTATCAGGGGGCTAGTCGTGTTGACAGCACCTCATAGATCAGTATTTCTGTGTCGATGCTTGACACTTGTTTTATGATGTTTTGGGTGTCGATATTAGACACTCACCTTATATGAAACTTACTTGATACTGATATTGTACACACAGGATATGTGGGATATACTGATATTGTACACACAGGATATGTGGGATATACTGATATTGTACACACACGATATGTGGGATATACTGATATTGTACATACATGATATATGAGATATACTTGATGTTGGACATTCAGGATATATGAGATTTACACGATATGAGAGCCAATTTGGGGGCTGATTTGTGGAAATTGGGAATTGGATTGTCTTGTTGGATTTTGGTCCTACCACGAGGTTAGGATTTCCGTGGAAATGACATGTTTTATTCCATACTCCACATTTATTGTTTATGCACTGTTTCATGTATTGGTAGTACCTGATAGAGTACCATCCATGACTGTTGCATTTACATACCATTATTTGCATTGCTTCATGTGTTAGTTGTACCTGATAGAGTACTTTACATGATTATTGCACGCCGATTATCATATTATTGCTTCATGTATTAGTAGTACCTGCTAGCGTACCTTTCATGTTTGATGAATTACATATGACCTTTCATTGCTATTAAATGCTTATGTTAGATTCGCGCTGTACGTACATACTCGCGATAACCTGCATATGTTATTTACTATTCACGAGTTGGCAACTCACCCACTTTGTGTTAGTTATATGTATGCCCTAGAGGCCATTACTGTACATTGGATGTATATTGTAGTGGATGCTGGGACATATATAGGGAGGACTTTCTCGCTCGACATGATAGTATGCTATCTGGTTACTCTTTACCTTAACGTGTATGCTGATTGTCTCTCTGTTACATGTTGGTAAAGCCCTTAGGATGTGTACTTGACTACCTGGACTATGATGCGGATCATACTAGTGGGGACATGGTAGTCTATAAGTACATCCTTCAAAGTCCCTAGTCGTGGGTGTATCGAGACGGGGCATCGATATACCAGAGTAGACTAGCGTATACCTTCTCGACCCATACAGATGGGCGATGGATGATCCCATATCCATTGGTGTTTGACATCAGAGATGATATACGGGTGCTCAGTAGAGACTGGGTACACTGGACGGACTCGCCGAGAACTCCCAGATGGTATTATACCTCACATCAGATGGCAGTTCTCTGGTGACACTGGTACAGAGTAGTCTGTTGACCCGAGATCGTCATAGAGTCTTGTGTGGTTCCCACTGTGCTTTGATTTCCATCTTACCATGTCCAAGAGGGCGTGCAAAACGGTGGTTTTTGGGTACAGTCCCGAGTCACATGGAGGCAATGAGCGATAGGAGGGGATTCATCTCTCCCGGTATAGGGGGTTGATGTTGCGCTGTGTTCGATTGGCTATAACAGGAAATCCCTGGTCAGGGTTGCTGAGATTTACTGGTAAGTGTTACCAGTAGTTTCTCGAACAGTTATAGACCTCATATCGACACGACTTATCGAGCTATTGGGGTCTGACGTTTACCACCCCTAGGCGAGATATGCGACATATCAGACGATCAGACCGGACTGTACGGTAGTGTTACTGGTTGGATTCACTGGAGTGTGAGCGGGCTTGCTCGTCGATCTTCAGATCGCTCAATACCCGGGTGGCCGTTACGTTTAGCAGACCGCTTGCGGCTTGTGGGTGCTTGATATGATCATCACCTGCTGCCGGCGTATTGACGAGTCTTTAGAGTCCTACACAGAGGTTTCCTGGCTCAAGCGAAACGAAATAGGAGCGCATATGAGATATGTGCGGGACCGAGAATAATGCGTGTATGTGATACCGTATTCCATTCTCGCGATGAATGTATCGATTGGTTATATACGATATAATCTAGTTATCGAATCAAGGATTGGTTCGATAAGCCGATGCATTGAATACTAGTCGGTTGTGTGCGACATGACCGAATCATTGAATCAAGTGTTGATTTAATGATTTAATGCATAATTATATATTTGTTATATTACTTTGCACTAACTAGTATTGGTTCACTTTAAACGGATTTTCTCACTTGGTTTGTGCGCATTATATATGTGATATGATTTGTGCACTTGCTTGTATCATGTTTGATGATACATGCTTTTTGGTTAAGTGTAAAGTATTAAACCTTGGTTAATGAAATGGTTAGGGTTTATTATTTGTTATTCATTTATCTTATTTAATTATCCATTTATTTTTGATAAATGAATAAAAGAAAATGAAATGAAATGGTGGCTTTCATTTGTTGTTTTCATGAAGCTTCATGAACACTTTGACTAAGTGACCATTTTGTCTCTAGCTTGACCCTAACCAATCCTTTAACCATGATTGATTCTCTACA
Source organism: Agapanthus africanus (assembly GCA_030015575.1). Taxonomy (NCBI): domain Eukaryota; kingdom Viridiplantae; phylum Streptophyta; class Magnoliopsida; order Asparagales; family Amaryllidaceae; genus Agapanthus; species Agapanthus africanus. The sequence goes on along the minus strand of CM057340.1, from coordinate 132,444,420 downwards.
CATTACCATGGTTAATGATATGATAAGTATTCATTTTTATTATTCCTTTTAATTAACTTATCATATCATTATCTTCTTCTTCTTCATCTTCATGAAGAAAAACCTTCCTCCATCAATGGCAACTCTTGAAAAAGAGTGAGAAATCCAATTCTAAAGTGAACCCACTTCCTATTTCTTCATCCTCTACCTCTTGCCAAGTAGTAGAGTGTGTTTCCTTCATAAGTTTTCTTGACTTGGTGAAGTTGGAGCTCGATCTAGCGATGCCTCGACGTAGATCATCTTCGGCACGTCGTCGATGACCTAGCCCGCTTCTTCTCCGATGAAGCCGACGCTAGAGCCCGGGATTGTATGAGGACAGCGAGGAGACTTCATTGCGGAGCTATGGAGGTGGAGCACCGGATCTACAAAGGTTGTATTTCCGTTTCCTTATAGTTAAGTGTTAACTAGTTACTTTCTCGCCTAAACATCTAGCCGGCGATCCGTAGTTTAGGGTTTCTCGGCACGTTAAAATTTGAAATTGGCATGGTTGATGCCTTGTGAGACCTCATTAGGGTGCCTAGGAACCCTACAGTGGTATCAGAGCCTAGCTAGAGCCTTACGCGAAGTCTAGACGGAGTTTGGAGTCCGAACGAACCCGAAAACCCATTTCAAAAATGCTCTCTGTCCTTTTTCTAAAAACAGGGATTTTTGTGAATTAAAAATTGCCAAAAAATTTAGAAGGGAAACCTATGAGTTACTGTGAAGCACGTGGCTCTAAATCGATCAAAGAGCCGCGGAACCGCGGCCCCACCCTGGTTTTCGCGGCGGTTCCACGGCCTTGTTGGCGATTTAGGTCACGTGTCTTGCACAGTAATTCTTTTGTCTTAGTGCTGAGTCTTCTGGAAATTGTTATATTTTATTCAAGAGTTGAATTTTCTGGGGTTGTTTTGGGGATTCGGTGTTTCGATCGGAGTATCAAATTTTGTCTATGTGGCTTTCCGGATAAATTATAGAATATGTTAAAAAGTTCGACCGGATTTAAATACCCAATTTTTCCCCTGTCGGGAAATTTCCAAGTGTTGGATTTTTCCGTAGTTTAACGACGTTCTAAGTAGTGCAAGTAACGTGATGGTCCCTTTAGAAGACAACAAACCTTAACTCGATTATGTGACCGTCTTGAACTGCCCTTTGAACCTTCGGGTTTGGGGCAGTACGGCGTGCCACATGTGAGGCGTTGGCTTGACCCTTCTACGGCTGGACCGTTGGTACTGAGGCACGAACTGAATGTTTTTAGACTTGTTTCATGTGTTGAGCTGTATCGGGAAAACTTGGGTATTCGATTGCTCGATCGGAAAGTTTAACATTTTCTATTTTATCTGGAATGTGATACAATAATTGGAATTCACAAGGAGTTATGAGATAACTGAATGAATGTTATAAACATAGCAGTTTAGTCTCACTTGATCGGTTGCCACGGAATTTTGATGTGATCAAAAGTCCGTCGCAATCACGTAGCGTACGCGGATACTCGCCGGGTAAACTTAATAGACAGCCTCACTCCATAGCCCCGACCAAGTGACTGTAGGAGAACCCCGTCGCCGAAAGCATCCGTTCGGGTGCTCGCGGTAGCGGTGTTCCACCTTGGTGCACTTCGTCGACGGTACCGGGGGTGCGGCCGCCTACTAAAGTTTGCGACGAGCATTCGATCAAAATGTCGGGAATCCTGTTGAATTGCCCGACTTGATATTGAAAAGTGTTTTCGATAATGAGACTAAAATGCGGGGTTTATAATTGTTAGGCATGCGATGTCTAAAGAATTCATTTGGTCAGGCATGTGATGTCTGAAGTGGTTGCGGATTCCAACTGTTGTAGTTTTACACTTTCTTTTCTGTGACCGTATGTGTAATATGTGATATCGCCGGTTTCGTTGCTATATGTCAACGACAATTGGGATGCGCATATTTACTTACGTTGATGACATGTGATGTTATGTGTTGCTGGATATGTTATATTGGATCGTCGTGTTTGAATAGCCGGGGGGTTTTTATGTGAGATGAGTGTTTTTCATTTTCATTCATGTAAAAACTTGTATGTAATATTCTTTTATTGGGGCACTTCCAGGTTGCGGAAGTTGTCACCTTTTGTATATTATTTACTTTTCCGCACTAGGATAGACCCAAGCAGGGGAGCACAAGTAACCGGGTTCTGGAGTCCAGTGGGAGACCAACTCGAGGAGTCGAGTCCGGGTCTCCTAACTCTAGAATTGGTAGGGTTACTTGCCGCTCTCGTAGGGGTTTAGGGGTGTGGGTTTGGCTATTCATCACGACCGTGGAATCCGTGTTTTATACTGGCTCGTATTGAAAACACGGACGTCCTAGTATATCCAATATTTCATATGATTCTTCTGCTGCGATATCTGTGATGTGATCATGTGATGTTCTATGATAGATACATTATATAGTATATATGATATATTATATAGACGTTACTTATGTTTTACACCCGCGCTAGCCCTGCCCCGCTCTGTCGTTAGTTACCTAACCTAACGATGCACGAGGGGACATCGAGGCGAATGCGGATGGCATAAGCGTACGTCGTATTTATCTGTGATGTTTAGGTAATTAAATGATGGGACTTCATTAATGTGATTAATGAAATAAAAGAAACCTAAGATGTTGTAGAATCGAATTTCAAAATAAAACAGGTAGCTACAGTTCTTGCTTTGCACAGAGGTATATGTGATATATCCTGCACCTTATTCGATAAGGAAAGGACCGACGATCCCTTCACCGGGAGTGACTCCTTTAGCAATAACTGGCAGATGCTACACACTCGGTTTGTCTTTTGATTCCTTTTAAGAGTTTTTGCTTTGCACAGTGATATATATGATATATCCCGCACCTCATTCGACGAGGAAAGGACCGACGATCCCTTCACCGGGAGTGACTCCTTTAGCAAAACTAGAAAAGCCTCAAAAACACTCCATTTCAAAATCATTTGATTCTACAACGATATCAAGTTCATTACGCAAAAGGTTTTCAGAAAAACCTGTCGTAGCCCTCCGTCATTTCAGATAAGTACTGGTTAGTATTCGTGCTACGTTTGTTGACTATGTTAAGGCGTAGTGTGCGGTAGCTAATTAGTGCTTATCTGCATAAGCATATGATGTGATCGGATTAGGGTAGTCGTGCGACTTTGTTGACTATGTTAAGGGTCGTGCGGGTGGGTTTAATTCAATCGGGAAATGACGGGTTGAACTTGACTAGCACTTATGATTTGTTGACTATGTTAAGGTCATATAGCTGCTAGGGGCAAAATATTATCGGGAATTTCAAGTGTTGAAATTTGCAATGAGATTGCATACCTTCTATGAGATAGTTGGATCCCGATACCCGCTGCGAGTAAGTGTTACTCCTGGGAGAGTTTTATACATTACAATTTGCCGATCAAGTAGGTGTCTAGAAAGGTGTCAACGAGGTTACGCCTCTGGGAAAACGAGGTTTACATTAATTAGGTTCGTGCGAAAGCACGGGGGACCTCCCTCAAAGTACCGACACTGGCCTGGCTGAAAGATTGGCGAACTTGTAGTGTGTAATTAATCCCGGCTAGTCTTTCCTTTTAGGGTTTGAAGGAAGATTTGATAAAAAGCAGTGGGAGCCATCCTGATTAGATAAAATAATAACCAATCTATTCTTGAAAGAGCGCACGCTGAGTGTTTTCTTCTCTCTCTCTCCAGGTAGCGACCATATCACGCCTTAATCAAGATAATAATACGGATTATTGACCGAACCCGCTTGTTATACTGAGCTGGGGAACGTTGGTCCCGCTCCAACTTATAATTGTTATAAGACAGAGCAGGAAATTGGGGAATACCAGATTTCCCGTGCCGCCCAAACGAAGAGAGTGCATGCTGATGCATCATCTTCGGGTGTGTTCATTATACAGAACTGTTTCTCAGTATCCTCCGCATCCTAAGTATATGATACCGGATCGGGATCCCAGATATGTAATATGTTACATAGGGCTACAGAAAGGTAGAGAACTGAGAACGGGTGATAAGTTTCATGAGGCAGAAAATGGGGCAAGAGTTGCAGCCAAGTCTGTTGGTCACTGTCACCCTGTATTACAATACATTGATTCTGAACGAATGTTATTAGATACCGAACCTGATATACAAAATCATATCAGTCTCTTTATTAGTAAAGAAATGATAAAATTTTGTATTGTTGGATAATGTTTTGAACATTTCCTATATCAAAAGTTGATCGGTTCAGGCACGTTATCTAAAAGCATTAATGTTCTAAATCAAACCACAGTTCTTTGTATACGGAACACACACAAGAGGAAGAGTTCAGAAATGAACGAATCCTTCTTGAGGTATTGTAGACTAGGTCATATCAATGCGACCCGACTAGCTGAAGTTACATATAGATGCATATTTAAATCAGTTTGAATTTACATCTTGTGAAACTCGCCAGTCATGTCACAGAGATAAGATGACCATAGCTCCGTTTATTGGAAACAGAGAAAGAGTTAGTGAACTCTTGGGATGATACATGTTGATGTATGTAAGGTCCCCTGTCTACACATGCCAAGACCGGTTCTTTGTACTTCATTACGTTCTCTGATGATCTCTCGAGATTCAGACATATGTTCCTGTTGAAACACAAGTCCGAACCTTTTGAGATATTCACAGAATATAAGTTAGAAGTAGAGAACCAAAATACGGATATAAGTATTATGTCCTATGATGTGATCAAGGAGGAGAATACTTGAGCACGGAATTCCTGGACCATTCTAAAGGAGAATGAGATTCTCTCTCAGCATTACTCCTCTGTATACACCATAGCACGATGGTATATCGGGGCGGAGCAATTACACCCTATGTGATAAGGTGTGCTCTAAGATGAGTACTACTGAGTGACCTATTTCCTTCTTGGGGGTTATGCACTTATGAAGTTGCATACCTATTGAATTAGGTTCCAATCAAATCAGTCGCCTACCATTTCATATGTGATATGATAAGGGAAGAGCCCATATCTTAAGTTGGTTAAGATTTGGGGTTGTCCGGCCTATGTCTAAAAGCAAAATCCGGACAAGCTCGAGGCAAGATCTGTTATGTAGAACTGGAAAGGTTCCAGCTATACAAACTACAGCAGATGATTTGATAAAACCAAAAGATTCAATAGTTTCCAACGAACCTCAGCTTCTCCGCCGATCTAGTAGGGTTCCTTACCCACCTGAGAGATACCTTGGTTTCTCTATGACAGTGGGAGCGAGGATTGCATCATGAGATGATGACCCAACTAGTTTCGAGCAGGCCATCAGGAGTGGGACTCTGTAAGAATGGCTGGATGCTTAACGATCTGAGATGGAATCCTTATACACCAACAAAGTATGGACTTTGGTTGCGATATCTGAAAGGTTAAATCCCCATCAGGAGCAAGTATATCTTGAGAAGATTACTTGGTGTAAATGGAAAAGTTGAGACTTTCAAGTTAAAGGTTTTCGTCATCAACCAGGCGTGGATAATGATGAAACCTTTTCAAGTAGCTATGCTTAAGTCCATCCAGATCCTACTTGTCACGGCTACATACCATGACTACGATATCTGGTGGTTGGGTGTCATGACTGCTTTTCTAAATGATGTTTTAGAAGAGTGCGTCTATAAGTACACAGCCAGAGGGCTTCGTAAACAGTGGGAGCAGCGGAAACGTGTGCAAGATGTTTTATCTGATAAAGCAGGTATCGCGGAGTTGGAACGTCTGTTTTGATGCGTTAGTCAAAGAGTTTGACATCATCAAAATGGTAGATGAACCTTGTATAAACAAAAAGGTAGTAGGGAGTATGGTGGTGATCCTCGTAGGGTACGTGGATGACATACTCTTGATAGGGAAAGAAGTTTCTTATGCTACGCTCGATCAATCTCCGCTTATCACAATGATTCTCCATATAGGATAAAAGTGATACCTCATAAATCCTGGGTTTTGGATCTATGAGATAGATCTAATTGGATGTTAGGATTCTCACTAGTTGTAGCGAGATGGTATCAATTGATCCTGGGGAGAATCACTGGAAGGGTTCCAGGGTGATAATGACGACTGAATGTCAGTCACAGGCATTGTCTTTACCCTCAATCGAGGGACGGTATGTTGGAAGAGTTCCAAGCTAGATACCGTGACATACTAGACGATAAAGGCAGGATACATCGCTACTTAAGATACTACCAAAGAGGCTGTTTGGATGTATAATGGTTCATGAGATGAACTATGTTCCTCCCATTGTGTGACAATGGAGTTGTGGCTTATGCCAAGGAACGTCCGTCCCATCAATGATCCAGACATATTCTAAGGCAGTGTCACCTGATCATGGAGATGGTTGATCTCCAGGGAGATCGAGGTTAGGAGAGTAGACTCAGAGGACAACACAGCGGATCCACTCACAAAAGCCTGTTCCCAGAGAGAGACTTTTATGGGATGGTTGAGTATGAGATACTACAACCACTGCTACAGATGGCCCTAGTGCAAGTGGGAGATTGTTAGTTATATGTATGCCCTAGAGGCCATTACTGTACATTGGATGTATATTGTAGTGGATGCTGGGACATATATAGGGAGGACTTTCTCGCTCGACATGATAGTATGCTATCTGGTTACTCTTTACCTTAACGTGTATGCTGATTGTCTCTCTGTTACATGTTGGTAAAGCCCTTAGGATGTGTGCTTGACTACCTGGACTATGATGCGGATCATACTAGTGGGGACATGGTAGTCCATAAGTACATCCTTCAAAGTCCCTAGTCGTGGGTGTATCGAGACGGGACATCGATATACCAGAGTACACTAGCGTATACCTTCTCGACCCATACAGATGGGCGATGGATGATCCCATATCCATTGGTGTTTGACATCAGAGATGATATACGGGTGCTCAGTAGAGACTAGGTACACTGGACGGACTCGCCGAGAACTCCCAGATGGTATTATACCTCACGTCAGATGGCAGTTCTCTGGTGACACTGGTACAGAGTAGTCTGTTGACCCGAGATCGTCATAGAGTCTTGTGTGGTTCCCACTGTGCTTTGATTTCCATCTTACCACGTCCAAGAGGGCGTGCAAAACGGTGGTTTTTGGGTACAGTCCCGAGTCACATGGAGGCAATGAGCGATAGGAGGGGATTCGTCTCTCCCGGTATAGGGGGTTGATGTTGCGCTGTGTTCGATTGGCTATAACAGGAAATCCCTGGCCAGGGTTGCTGAGATTTACTGGTAAGTGTTACCAGTAGTTTCTCGAACAGTTATAGACCTCATATCGACACGACTTATCGAGCTATTGGGGTCTGACGTTTACCACCCCTAAGCGAGATATGCGACATATCAGACGATCAGACCGGACTGTACGGTAGTGTTACTGGTTGGATTCACTGGAGTGTGAGCGGGCTTGCTCGTCGATCTTCAGATCGCTCAATACCCGGGTGGCCATTACGTTTAGCAGACCGCTTGCGGCTTGTGGGTGCTTGATATGATCATCACCTGCTGCCGGCGTATTGACGAGTCTTTAGAGTCCTACACAGAGGTTTCTTGGCTCAAGCGAAACGAAATAGGAGCGCATATGAGATATGTGCGGGACCGAGAATAATGCGTGTATGTGATACCGTATTCCATTCTCGCGATGAATGTATCGATTGGTTATATACGATATAACCTAGTTATCGAATCAAGGATTGGTTCGATAAGCCGATGCATTGAATACTAGTCGGTTGTGTGCGACATGACCGAATCATTGAATCAAGTGTTGATTTAATGATTTAATGCATAATTATATATTTGATATATTACTTTGCACTAACTAGTATTGGTTCACTTTAAACGGATTTTCTCACTTGGTTTGTGCGCATTATATATGTGATATGATTTTGTGCACTTGCTTGTATCATGTTTGATGATACATGCTTTTTGGTTAAGTGTAAAGTATTAAACCTTGGTTAATGAAATGGTTAGGGTTTATTATTTGTTATTCATTTATCTTATTTAATTATCCATTTATTTTTGATAAATGAATAAAAGAAAATGAAATGAAATGGTGGCTTTCATTTGTTGTTTTCATGAAGCTTCATGAACACTTTGACTAAGTGACCATTTTGTCTCTAGCTTGACCCTAACCATTCCTTTAACCATGATTGATTCTCTACACATTACCATGGTTAATGATATGATAAGTATTCATTTTTATTATTCCTTTTAATTAACTTATCATATCATTATCTTCTTCTTCTTCATCTTCATGAAGAAAAACCTTCCTCCATCAATGGCAACTCTTGAAAAAGAGTGAGAAATCCAATTCTAAAGTGAACCCACTTCCTATTTCTTCATCCTCTACCTCTTGCCAAGTAGTAGAGTGTGTTTCCTTCACAAGTTTTCTTGACTTGGTGAAGTTGGAGCTCGATCTAGCGATGCCTCGACGTAGATCATCTTCGGCACGTCGTCGATGACCTAGCCCGCTTCTTCTCCGATGAAGCCGACGCTAGAGCCCGGGATTGTATGAGGACAGCGAGGAGACTTCATTGCGGAGCTATGGAGGTGGAGCACCGGATCTACAAAGGTTGTATTTCCGTTTCCTTATAGTTAAGTGTTAACTAGTTACTTTCTCGCCTAAACATCTAGCCGACGATCCGTAGTTTAGGGTTTCTCGGCACGTTAAAATTTGAAATTGGCATGGTTGATGCCTTGTGAGACCTCATTTGGGTGCCTAGGAACCCTACACTTTGTGCCACAGTGTTTGCAGGTGTTCCTCAGGATAGTCAGAGGCCGGGCTATTTCCATCCATCGTATCATCTTTTGCTGCGGATGTCGCTTCGCCTGACAGTGTGCAGTTTTGCTTAGGTAGGTTTTGCGGTTATCCGATATTGCTGTTTGTGTATTCATTGTATCCTATACTCTCCATCTACCATTATCTTGTATGACTTAGATTTGATGTGAGGACGATACAACAACAACTGAGCCTTTTATCCCATGCATATGGGGTAGGCTACATGAACCAACATGAGAATCACGTCGGGTCCAGCACATAAATCCTCTGCCTCCACTCACTCCTATCGAACAATATATTTTCATTGAGTCCTTTGGCAACCATATCATTTCGTATCACCTCCATCCATGTTTTCTTCGGTCTCCCTTTTGCCATTTTGCCATTGCCCATATCGAGAGTATCTATTCGTCGGACCGGTGCTTCCATAGGTCTGCGTCGCACATGACCAAACCATCTTAGCCGGTTTTCCCGCATCTTCTCCTCCACAGGTGCGACACCAACTTTTGTACGAATATCCTCATTTCGCACCTTATCTTTTCTAGTGTTACCACACATCCAACGAACCATGCGCATCTCCGCTACGTGCATCTTCTGTGTATGATGCTTCTTAGGAGCCCAGCATTCTGTACCATATAATAAGGCAGGCCGAATAGCGCTCCGATAAAACTTCCCTTTCAATTTTAACGGAAAGTTACGATCACACAAAATCCCTGTTGCACTCCTCCATTTCAACCAACCAGCTTGGATCCTTTGATTAACATCACTATCGATCTCCCCATTCTTTTGGATGATGGAACCTAGATATCTAAACTGGTCGCTCGGTGATATCTCTTGCCCTTCCAATGTTATACCAATATGGTTTTGACTTCTCTGGTTACTAAATTTGCAATGCATAAATGCTGTCTTGGACCTGCTCAATCTGAATCCCCGAGATTCCAATGTTTGCCTCTATAATTCCAATTTGGCATTAACCCCTGCTTTCGTCTCATTTACTAGAACAATATCACCAGCGAATAGCATACACTAAGGTACCTCATCTTGGATAGTTCTAGTAAGCTCATCCATCACGATGGTAAACAGGAATGGACTTAATGCAGATCCTTGATGTAAACCAATAGTAATCGAAAAATCACTCGTTAAGCCGCCGCAAGTTCTGACATTTGCCACTACTCTATCGTACATATCCTTGATTATGTCAATATACTTTACGGGGAAGCCCTTCTTCATCATTGTCTCCTATAATAACTCTCTAGGTACCTTGTCGTACGCTTTTTCTAAATCAATAAATATCATATGCAAATCTCTTCTCTTCTCTCGAAAACGCTCGATAAGTTGATGAAGCAAATGAATAGCCTCTGTCATTGATCGTCCAGGCATGAACTCAAACTGGTTTTCTGTTATCTTAATATCCTTCCTTAGCCTGTGTTCAATCACTCTCTCCCAAAGTTTCATGGTGTGACACATAAGTTTTATTCCCCGGTAGTTTGAGCAACTTTGAATGTCACCCTTGCTCTTGTAGATAGGTACAAGGATACTTTTTCTCCATTCATTTGGCATCTTTTTTGTCTGCCAAATCTTATTAAACAGATCTGTCAGCCATTTAACGCCTATTTCTCCTAAGCATCTCCAAATCTCGATAGGAATCCCGTCAGGGCCAACCGCTTTTCTTAAACTCATTCTGTTCAAAGCTTCTTTAACCTCAGGTAGTCTTATTTTACGCATGAAATCACGGTTTATATCTTGAGATTGAATGACAAGTCCATCCATATTCTTAGTAAAGCTCTCATTGAACAATTTGTCAAAATAATCTCTTCATCTTTCCTTGATATCCTCATCTCGAACTAAAACCTTCTGATTTTCATTTTTGACACACTTCACCGCACATAAGTCTCTAGTCTTCCTTTCCCGCATCCGAGCAATCCGGTATATATCATTTGCAGCCTCTTTAGTGTCTAATTTCTCATACACCTCCTTGTAGACCTTAGATTTAGCTTCCCGAACAGCTTTCTTAACTTCCTTTTTAGCCATTTTGTACTTCTCAAATCTCTCCACATCTCTACTTTTCTTCAAATTTTTATAAGAATCCCTTTTAATTTTAATAGCAGCCTTTACATTTTCATTCCACCATGATATGTCCTTAGATGGTGGAGCACCACCTCTCGACTCACCAAGTAGATCTCTATCTACCTTCTTGATACAACTAGCCATTTTGTTCCATGTTTTGTCTGGATCATTTTCGGACTGCCAATCCGCTTCTTGGACTACACGATCTATAAAAGCCTTTTGGTTACCTTCTTTCAATCGCCACCATTTAATTCTAGGCTCTACCTTACGTCTAATCTTCCTAGGTTCTCTTCTAAATCAAAAATCTAGAACTAAAAGTCTATGTTGAGTGGTTACACTCTCACCTGGCACTACTTTACAGTCGATACAATAACCTCTATCTATTCTTCTCGTCAGAAAAAAGTCTATTTGACTAGCACTTGATCTGCTCCTAAAAGTGATAAGGTGGGACTCTCTTTTCCTAAACCAGGTGTTTGCTAAGATCAAGTCATAAGATAAGGCAAAATCTAGAATCGAGTCACCTACTTCATTCCTTTGTCCGAAACCAAAACCTCCATGGATAGTATCAAACCCACTACGACTAATATCTACATGTCCATTAAGATCACCACCAATAAATAACTTCTCTCCACTAGGTATACTTTGCACCACCTCGTCTAAATCCTCCTAGAATAGATGCTTACTAGCGTCATCAAGACCTATCTGTGGTGCATAAGCACTAATAACATTAAGGATCTCTCCACCTAGAATAAGCTTAATCAGTAAAATTCTATCACCTTTTCTCCTAATCTCAACTACATCCTCAAGCAACCGTCTATCTATGATTATGCCTACCCCATTACGATTTTTATCTCTACCCGTATACCAAAGCTTATAACCCCAAGGCTCTATGACTCTACTTTTTTTACCTACCCACTTAGTTTCTTGCAAACACATAATACCAACTCTCCTCCTAATCATCACCTCCACTAATTCTATTAGTCTACCCGTAAGGGAACCTATGTTCCAGGAAGCTAGACGGATCCTATGAAACCCTTGCTTATTTGTCACTACACCCGGGGTCCGATGTAGCACGCCGTTTCTGGACGACGACCCTTGCTTATTTGTCACTACACCCGGGGTGCGATGTAGCGCGCCGTCTCTGGACGACGACCCTTGCTTATTTGTCACTACACCCCGGGTCCGATGTAGCGCGCCGCATCTGGACGACGACCTAGAAGCCCTTGCATACTTAACACTACACCCGGGATCCGATGTAGCGCGTCGCTGAGTAGGGGACGCCCCAACGATATTCTTATTATGGTTCATGTCATAGAATGTGACAAAGTTTTACGTTGGCTGTCACAAGCCTACCACAACCCTCGCCCTTTCTCATCCGGACTTGGGATCGGCAACGGTGGGTTTTTTGATGTGAGGACGATATTGTATATTATTTTGTGACTTGGAGGCTCTTATGCAGTTTTATTTATATCGTCTCTATCTTCGCTAAGGCGTCGTATATCTGTTGTGGTGGTTTTTTTCCGCCTTTTGGTATGGATTTTCTCCCGTTGGGGATACTTTACTTTATATTTATGTTGTACCCATTTTGGGGGCTTGTTTTACAAAGGAGGTGCTGCCAAAATTTTAAGGAATAAAAGTGAGACTTTAAAGAATTTGGGTTGTGATTTCAAAGGTTTTGAAAATACTATTATCACTTTCTTATTATTTTTTATGGTTTAGATTTCTGGGTTTTGGCTTTCTTTTACTGCGTTACGCCTGTAGACATTGCGTAGTATTAGGGCCGTCACGTGCCAATTTCGGGTCGTGACACTTCTCTCTTAAGAGACTTAGCCATTTTCCATATTTGCTCATGCCATTGTTTTCCTCACCCCTCATTCTTCTTCTTGAGTTGCTCTTTAGAGCATTTTGATGAGAAAAAAATTATAATGAGATAATCCTATACCTCCATTCTCCATTGCTAGTAACTTTGGAGCATCAGTTGCCTTGCTAGGTAAGGCTGAAGCTTGCGCCGTTTCCCTCGGCTGGATCATTGTAGATGGAGGAAGACCGGCAACCAAATTCGATCTGCGACCACTAGGAGCTTGGGATGATGGTTAAAGACCCGAAGGACTTGGTTCATTCGGTATAACCATATAACTCTTCTTTATATGTTTGCTAGTATAGGGTTAAGGGTAGATCCGGGTATCGGGTTGTGGTAGCGCCAGTTTTGAAAATTTTTGTTCCGCATTTGGCCACGGTTTGATGTCCGGTGCGCTGCCGTAACCCAACATAGCTATGGTAGTATAGTAATCAAAGTATATGTAGGGTTACCTAGCACGACAACAAGGTTTCGGAAGCCATCGTCCATGCCATTTTCAAATTTTTGCCATGCTACATTAGCCTAACCCTAGAATCTTAACTTGAGAATTAGACAATACAATATGTAAGCTACTTTACAACTAAGTGAACAAAGAATACAACCTTTGTAGACCGGTCCTTCACTTCAATAGCTCCGTGTAGTAGTCCCCTCGCTCCAAGTAGTGATCTTCCGGACTCTAGAGTGGCTCCACAAGATGAAAGGAACAAGTTTGGACGAAGTCTTCGAGGCCGAAAATGATCTACGTCGAGGAGACACCAACCCAAGCTACCTCTTCACTAATTAGGGATTAGTGAAGCTAACATCCTAAACTAAATGGCTAATCTAGTAGAGGATAATGAAGTATGATTTTTGCTCAGTTTAGAATTAATTTTCTCACTCTATTTCTTCATCTTGAGAAAGCTAGAGAGCTCAATGAAGAAGATGAAGCAAATAATAGATGAGAGAGTGAATGGCAACCATGGGTGAGATAATATCCCATATAACTCATGTAGAGACTTAACCATGGCTAATGAGAATGGTTGGGTTAATAAATATCTTAAGTAAAACAAAATTAGTGGACTAAGTCAATGGATCTTTAAGCTTCTACAAGCTTCATGCCATGTGACCAATTTCCAACTAATTTGGATTTACTTTAAATAAATAAACCTCACATTATCATGAGTATGGTGTGAGTCTCATACACTCATGTAGTGTGTATCATCAAGCATGACACAAAAAAGAAAACACAATTAATATATATCACATATATATTAAGTGTGGACATGTAGGAAAAAGAAATGCACAAGTGAGCAAATATTAGTTAATGTAAATTAATATATCAAATATATAATTATAAATTAAATTATCAAATCAACACTTGATTCAATAATCCGGCTATATCATATATAACCGACTAGTATTATATGTATCATCTTATCGAATCAACACTTGATTCGATAACCCGGCAATATCACATATAACCAACCGATATCACATATCACGAGAATAGAATACGGTATCACATACTCGTATTAATTTCGGTCCCGCACATATCACATATGTGCTCCTACTTCGTTTTTCCTGAGCCAGTAAACCTCTCTGTAGGACTCTAAAGACTCGTCAATACACTGACAGTAGGTGATGATCATATCAGGCACCCATAAGCCGTCAGCGGTACTAGTTGGACGTAATTGCTACCTGGGTATTGAGCGATCAGAAAATCAACAAGCAAGCCTGCTCAAACTCCTGTAAAGCATGTCAGTAACACTACCGTACAGTCTGGTCTCTTCGTCTGATATGTCGCATATCCAGTCTAGGGGTGGTAAACGTCAGTCCCCAGTAACCGATAAGTCATGCCGATGTGAGGCTTATAACGGGTCGAGAAACTACTGATAACACTTACCAGTAGATCTCTGCATCATCCCTGGCAAGGGACTTCCTGTTATAGCCAATCGAGCACAGCGCAACATCAACCCCCAATACTGGGAGAGATGAATCCCCTCCTATCGCTCATTGCCTCCATGTGATTTGGTACTGTACCCAAAAGCCACCGTTTTGCACGTTCTCTTGAACGTGGTAAGGTGGAACTCAAAGCACAGTGGTAATCATACAAGACTCTATGACGATCTCGGGTCTACAGACTAACTTGTACCGGTGTCACCAGAGAACTGCTATCTGATGATAGGTATAATACCAACTAGGTGTTCTTGGCGGGTCCGTTAAGTGTACCAAGTCTCCACTGAGCACCCATATATCATCTTTGATGTCAAACACCAATGGATGTGGGATCATCCATCACCCATCATATGGGTCAAGAAGCATATACGCTAGTCTAATATGGAATTTCGATGCCCTGTCTCGATACACCCTTGACTAGGAACAATTATAGGATTTACTTGTGGACTACCCTTGGCCCCACTAGTTTGATCTCCATCATAGTCTTGGTAGTCAAGTACACATACTAAGAGCTTTATCAACATGTGAGAGTAAGATAGTATCACAATACAAGTCTATATGTTAAGAAAAAGAGCAACCAGAAAGCATACTATCATGTTGAGTAAGAAAGTCCTCTCTATATATGTCCAAGCATTCACTATAATATACATCATATGTACGATAATGGCCTCTAGGGCATACACATAACTAACAATCTCCCACTTGCACTAAGGCCAGTTGTTGTAGTTTCTCATACCCAACATCTCGAAGGGTCTCTCAAATTGTATCTGAGGTATGGCCTTTGTGAGTGGATCCGCCGTGTTGTTCTTCATGTCAACTCTCCTGACTTCGATTTCCCGGCGATCAACTATCTCCCGGATCAGGTGATACCGCCTCAGAATATGCCTGGATCGCTGATGGGAGCTGGGTTCCTTGGCCAAAGCCACTGCTCCATTGTTATCACAATACAGAGGTATTGGATTCTCAATGGACGGAGCCACACCAAGTTCGTTGATGAACTTCTTCATCCAGACAGCCTCTTTGGCAGTATCGTTGGCAGCGATGTATTTAGCCTCCATCATCGAGTCTGCCACGGTTTCTTTCTTGGAACTCTTCTAGCAAACCGTCCCTCCATTGAGGGTAAAGACAAATCCCAAGACCGACTTAGAGTCGTCCTTATCACTCTAGAAGCTCGAATCGGTAAAGGACTCCACTTGGAGTTCACCATTACCATACACCAAGAACATCTGTTTAGTCCTTCTCAAGTACTTGAGAATGTTCTTCACAGCTGTCCAGTGATTCTCTCCAGGATCTGCTTGATACCTACTCACTACACTTGGTGAGTATGCTACATCGGGTCTGGTACATAGCATCACGTACATGATAGAGCCTACTGCCGAAGCATAGGTTATCCCTTGCATGCGAGCTCTCTCCAAATCAGTCTTGGGAGACATCTCTTTGGAGAGAGTGAGTCATGAGATCGTGGGTAAATTCCCACGCTTGGATTCTTCCATACTAAACCTCTTTAGTATTGTGTCAATGTACCTGGATTAGGACAATCCCAGTATCCGTTTATATCTATATCTATAGATCTTAATCCCCAAGATGTAGGAGGCATCACCTTGATCTTTCATTGAGAATCTTTGTGATAAGAAGAACCTGACCGAGTGCAGCATAGGAACATCATTTCCTATCAACAGTATGTCATCCACGTACAATATGAGGAAGACCACCTTACTCTCTGCCACATTCTTGTATATACAAGGTTCATCTACATTTTTGACGAAGTCAAACTCTTTGACTACGACATCAATACAGATGTTCCAACTCCGCGATGCTTGCTTCAACCCGCAGATGGATTTAAGCAGCTTGCACACCTTCCCGCCGCTCCCACTGTCTATGAAGCCCTCTGGCTGAGTCATGTACACGCTCTCTTCTAAATCACCATTTAGGAAGGCAGTCTTAACATCCATTTGCCAGATTTTATAGTCATGGTATGTAGTAATGGCAAGTAGGATCCGGATGGACTTAAGCATAGCCACTGGAGAAAAAGATTTCATCATAATCCACACCTGGTCGTTGACGAAAACCTTTTGCAACAAGTCTAGCTTTGAAATTCTCAACTTTTCTATCTACACCAAGTTTTTTCTTTAAGATCCACTTGCTCCCGATGGGTTTTACCCCTTCAGGAGTATCTTCTAAAGTCCATACTTTTTTGGTGTATATGGATTCCATCTCAGACCGCATTGCATCCAGCCATTTCACAGAGTCCCCACTCGTGATGGCCTGCTCGAAGCTAGTTGGGTCATCATCTTCCATGATACAATCCTCGCTCCCACCATCAATGAGAAAACCATCGTATCTCTTAGGTGGATGAGGAACCCTACTAGATCGGCGGAGAGGCTGAGGTTCGTTGGGAGCTATCAAATCCTCTGGTTCCACTAAATCTTCAGTTGCAGTTTGTGTAGCTGGAACTTCTTCCAGTTCTACCTCTTCCCCACTAATTTCTTTTACAAGAAATTCTTTTTCTAAAAAGGTGGCATGTTGAGCAACAAACACCTTTTGTTCCTCACTGTGGAAGAAAAAATATCCATATGAATTCTTTGGTTATCCCACAAACTTTCAAAGAACTAATCATGCCTCGAGTTTGTCCGGATTTTGCCTTTTGACATAGGCCAGACAACCCCATATCTTAACTCGTTTAAGATATGGTCTCTTCCTACTCCATATCTCAAATGGTGTGGTAGGTACAGATTTAGATGGAACTTGATTCAATAGGTATGTTGCTGTCTCAAGCGCATAACCCCAAAAGGAAATAGGCAACTCAGCGGTGCTCATCATAGAGCGCACCATATCCAATAGGGCGCGATTCCTCCGCTCTGATACATCGTTGTGCTATGGTGTATACGGAGGAGTAAGCTGAGAGAGAATCCCATTCTCTTTTAGATAGTCCAGGAACTCATTGATAAAGTATTCTCCTCCTCGATCAGATCGAAGGATTTTAATACTTTTACCCGTCTGGTTCTCAACTTCATGCTTATATTCTTTGAATTTCTCAAAAACTTCAGACTTGTATTTCAACAGGAACACATGTCCGTATCTTGAGAGATCGTCAGTGAATGTAATGAAGTATGAGAAACCATTTCTGGCACGTGTAGCTATGGGACTGCATACATCACTATGTATCAGTCCCAAGAGTTCCGTAACTCTTTCTCCGTGTCCAGTAAACGGAGTTTTGGTCATCTTTCCTTTGAGACATGACTCGTAAGTTTCATAAGATGATAATTCGAACTGATTCAAATATCCATCCGTATGTAACTTAGCTAGTTGTGTCGCATTGATATGACCTAGTCTACATTGCCACAAGAAAGATTCGTTCATTTCTGAACTCTTCCTCTTATGTGTGTTTTGTACATTAAGAACTGGGGTTTGATTTAGAACGTATATGCCATTATTTAACGAGTCTGATCCAATCAACTTTTGATTCAGGAAGATGTTCATAAAATTATCATGTACTACAAAATTATATCTTTCTTTACTTAATAAAGAAATTGATATAAGATTGCATATCAGGGTAGGTATGTAATAGCATTCGTTCAGAATCAATGTATTACCATTTGGTAATAAAAGGTGATATTCGCCAACTGCTTTGGCTGCAACATTTTCACCATTCCCTACTCTTACGGAATTATCACCTATTCCCAGTTCTCTACCTTTCCTTAGCCCATGTAACATATTACATATGTGGGATCCCGATCCAGTATTTAATACCCAGGACATAGAGTGCACTGAGAAACAGTTCTCGGTAACTAACACATCCGAAGAAGATGCATCAACATGCTTATTCTTCGTTTGAGCGGCGTGGGAATCCTGTTATTCCCTTATTTCCTACTCGGACTTATAACAATTATAAGTTTGAGTGGAACCAACGTTCCCTAGCTCAGCATAACAAGCAGATTCGGTCAATACATCCATATTATTATCTTGATTAAGGCCTGACATGGTCTCTACCTGGAGAGAGAGAAGAAAACACTTAGCGTATACTCTTGCAAGATTAGATTGGTTATTATCTTATCTAATCAGGATGGCTCCCACTGTTTTTTATCAAATCTTCCTTCAAACCCTAAAAGGTAAGACTAGCCGGGATTAATTACACCCTACAAGTTTGCCAATCTTTCGGCCAGGCCAGTGTTGGTACTTTGAGGGAGGTTCCCCGTGCTTTCGCACGGACCTAATTAAAATAAACCTCGTTTTTCCCAGGGGCGTAACCCCGTTAACACCTTTCTAGATACCTACTTGATTGGCAAATTATGATGTGTAAAACTCTCCCAGGAGTAACTCTTACTCGCAGTGGGTATCGGGATCCAACTATCTCATAGAAGGTATGCAATCTCATTGCAAATTTCAACACTTGAAATTCCTGACAATATTCTGCCCCAAGCGATCTATGACCTTGACAAGGTTAACAAACCATAAATCGCAAGTCAAGTTCAACCTGTACATTTCATAATTGAATTAAACCCACTCGCACGACCCTTGACAAGGTCAACAAGGCCGTACGGCTACCCTAATTCAATCGCATCTCATGCTTTAGCAGATAAGCACTAATCAGCTACCGTACACTATGCCTTGACAAGGTCAACAAATGCAGTACGAATACTGAATAGTCCTTATCTGAAATGATGGAGGACTACGACAAGCTTTTAAGAAAACCTTTTGCGTAATGAACTTGATATCGTTGTAGAAACAAGTGATTTTTTGAAAAGGAGTGTTTTTAAGGATTTTGCTAGTTTTACTAAAGAGGTCACTCCCGGTGAAGGGATCTCGGCTCTTTCCTTATCGAATAAGGTGCAGGATATTTCACAAATACCACTATACAAAGTAAGACCTAAAGAAGCAATAAAAAGACAAAACCGAGTGGGTTGTAGCATCTACTAGTTTCGCTAAAGAGGTCACTCCCGGTGATGGGATCTCGGCTCTTTTATCATCGAATGAGGTGCTGGATATTCTACAAGGAATACTGCTATGCAAAGCAAAAACTAGAGCAACCCTTTTTTGAAAATTTGATTCTACAACATCTTTTTAGGTTTCTTTTCTTTCATTAATCTCATTAATGAAGTCCCATCATTTATGCTTCCTAAGCATCACAGAAGAAACGAAAATACAACGTACGCTTATGCCATCCGCATTCGCCCACAGTATCCCGTTATGCACCGTTAGGTTACTTAACTAACGGCATAGCGGGGCAGGACTAGCACGGGTGCAAAACATAAGCAACATTTATTATATATCATATATATAATAATAAAGCAATCGTCTCAAGCATATAAAGTGATCACATCAAAAAATAATAGCAGCAGAAGATAACATATGAAATATTGGATATACTAGGAATTCCGTGTTTTAAATTAAGCCAGTATAAAACACGGATTCCACGGTCGCGATGAATAGCCAAACTCACATCCCGACACCCCTACGAGAGTGGCAAGCAACCCTACCAATTCTAGAGTTAGGAGTCCCAGACTCGACTCCTCGAGATGGTCTCCCACTGGACTCTAGAACCCGGTTACTTGTGCTCCCCTCCTTGGGTCTATCTTAATGCGAAAAAGTAAATAATATACAACAATGGTGACATCATCCTCAACCCGGAAGTGCCCCAATAAAAGAATATTACATACAAGATTTTACCTGAATGAAAATGAAAAAACTCTCATCTCACATAAAAACCCCCGGCTATTCAAAAACACGACGATCCAATATAACATGTCCCAGCAACACATAACATCACATGTCATCAACGTAAGTAAATATGCGTATCCCAATTGTCGTTGACATATAGCAACGAAACCGGTGATACACCATATATTACACTTACGGTCGCAGAAAAGAAAATGTCAAACTACAACATTTGGAATCCACAATTATCTTAGACATCATAAACCCGAAATATCACATACTTCGGATTTCATGCCTAACTATATGAATTCGAAATATTGTATCACATTTAACAAATAGCTAGACGATGTTAAACATTCCGATCGAATCAACAAACACCCAAAATTTCCCAAAAAGATCAACACTTGAGCGCAGTTTAAAAATACTCAGAACATGCCACAGTACCTATGGACCAACCGTAGAAGGGTCAACCCTTGCTTCACCTATGGCGCAACGGAACGACCGCAAATCCTAGGGTTTGGCGGCGGTTCTTACGGTCATAGAATCGAGTTAGGGTTTCGTTCTTCTAGAGGGTCCATCGCATTACTTGCATGACTTTTGAATGTTCTTTAACTTGGAAAAATCCAACTCTTGTAAAATTTCCAACAAGTGTTAAAATTGGGTATTTGATATTCGTTCGAACAGTTTAACGCCATCTAAATAACCCGAAATAATGTTAGAATTACGACTACGAAACACTTCGAATTGCCTTTATAGAAAATTAACATCTCATGCAATTTTATAAAAAACAAGCAACACCTGAAACACCAAAACCCAGAGACTAGAACGCCAAACAAAACCAAACCAGAAATAACACTGTAGGGACGGCCAGCTCGGAAAAATAGTGAGTGTCACCGGGTCAAATCCGCCCAATTGTGTTCGTTTTGTCCAGAGTTCATGTTACATCATATATAATATTCTGCAGTTGCTTAAAAAAATTTCTAGGCCTTTCAAAAATCGACAGAAACTAGATTTCAATGTTTCAAGTTACGGAGTAGTTCCGGTTTCGTAATATAACAAACATCGTCAAATTCTCTAGCTTGGCTCTGATACCACTGTAGGGTTACCTAGCACGACAGCAAGGTTTCGGGAGGCATCGTCCATGCCATTTTCAAAATTTTGCCATGCTACATATGTTAGTTATATGTATACCCTAGAGACCATTACTGTACATGTGATATATATTGTAGTGGATGTTTGGACATATATAGAGAGGACTTTCTTGCTCAAAGTGATAGTGTGCAATCTGGTTGCTCTTTATCTTAACATGTACACTTATTGTCTCTCTATTACATATTGGTAAAGCCCTTAGGATGAGTACTTGACTACCAGGATTATGATGCAGATCATACTAGTGGGGAAGAGGTAGTCGGAAAGTACATCCTTCAAATGTTCCTAGTCATGGGAGTATCGAGACAGGGCATCGATACTCTAGAGTAGACTAGCGTATGCGCTTCTTGACCCATATGATGGGCGATGGATGATCCCACATCCATTGGTATTTGACATCAGAGAAGGTATACGGGTGCTCAGTGGAGACTCGGTACACTGGACGGACTCGCCGAGAACTCCTAGATGGTATTATACCTATCGTCAGATAGCAGTTTTCTGGTGACACTGGTACAGGTTAGTCTGTCGACCCGAGATCGTCATAGAGTCTTGTGTGATTCCCACTGTGCTTTGATTTCCACCATACCACGATCAAGAGATTGTGCAAAAAGGTGGTTTTTGGGTCCAGTCCCGAGTCACATGGAGGCAATGAGCGATAGGAGGGGATTTTGTCTCTCCCGGTATTGGGGGTTGATGTTGCGCTATGCTTGATTGGCCATAACATGAAATCCCTGGCCAGGGTTGCTGAGATCTACTGGTAAGTGTTATCAGTAGTTTCTCGAACCATTTTGGACCTTGCATCAGCATAACTTATCAGGGCTATTGGGGTCTGACGTTTACCATCCCCCAGGCTGAGATATGCGACATATCTGACGAAAAGACCAGACTGTACGGTAGTGTTACTGATTGGATTCGCAGGAGTATAACCAGGATTGCTTTTTGATCTTCTGATCGCTCAATACCCGGATGACCATTACGTTTAGCAGACCGCTTGCGGCTTGTGGGTGTTTGATATGATCATCGCCTACTGCAGGCGTATTGGCGAGTCTTTAGAGTCCTACACAGAGATTTCCTGGTTCATGCGAAACGAAGTAGGAGCACATATGTGATATGTGCGGGACCGAGATTAATGCGCGTATTTCGTATTCTATTCTCGCGATATGTGATATCGATCGGTTATATGTGATATAGCCGAGTTATCGGATCAAGTGTTGATTTGATAAGATGTTACATTTGATATTAGTCAGTTGTATGTGATATAGCCGGATTATTAAATCAAGTGTTGATTTGATAATTTAATGTATAATTATATATATGATAGATAAAGTTACATTAACTAATATTTGCTCGCTAAACAATTCTTTTTCTCACTTGTGTGCATATAGTATATATGTGATATATATTAATGTACATTTTTTATGTGTCATGCTTGATGTCACATGCTTCATGGATGTATGAGACTCACACCATACTTGATATAATGAATGGTTTTATTTATTTAAAGTTAATCAAAATTAATGGTATTTAGTCACATGGTTCAAGCTTGTAGAAGCTTATTGAACCATTGACCAAGTCCAATAATTTTGTTTTACTTGTAGATATTTATTAACATAACCATTATTGTTAGCCATAGTTAAGTCTCTACATGAGTTAGTGTATGACACTAACTCACCCATGGTTGCAATTCTCACCTCATGAGTTTCATTCTCATCTCTACTTTATCTTCTTCTTCCTCATGAGAAAGCTCACTAGCTTTTCAAATGGTGAAGAAATATTGTGAGAAAAATAAATCTAAAGTGAGCCCATTTCCTACTTCATCATTCTCTACTATATTAGCCATTTAGTTTAGGGTATTTACTTTACTAATCTACCATTAGTGAAGAGGTAGCATTAGCTTGAGTCTTCTCGACGTAGATCATCTTCAGCCTCGAAGACTTCGAGCAAGCTTGTTCATTTCTTCATATGAACCCTTATTAGAGTTCGGGTGTTCACTACTTGGAGAGAAGGGACTACTATACGGAGCTTTAGAAGTGAAGGAACGGTCTACAAAGGTTGTATTCCTCATTCACTTAAATGTAAAGTTGTTTGTATTGCTAGTTCGTCTAAATCTCTAGTTAAGATTCTAGGTTAGGGTTCTTTAGTACGGCAAAAATTTGAATTTAGCATGGACGATGCCACCCGAAACCCTGCTGCCGCCTTAGGGAACCCTGTAGTGGTATCAGAGCCATGCTAGAGAATAGATGATGTTTGTAGAATTACGAAACCGAAACAACTCCGAAACACCCGATATACAATCCTAGTTTCTGTCGAATTTTAAATGGCCTCTAAAAATTTTTTTAGCAACTGCAGAATGTTGTATGTGATTTAACATGAACACTACGAAAATTTGAAGAAATTTGACCTGATTTTGGCCAGCCACAAGCCTCAAAATTCCGAGCTCCTCAGTTTTGTTAGGGAGTTTAGGCTTCAAATTTTTAGGGTGTTCCAGTCTCTGGGTTTTAGTGTTTCAGGTGTTGCATGTTTTTGCTAAATTTGCATGTGATATTAACTTTCTGTAAAGGCAATTCGGAGTGTTTCGTAATCATAATTCTAACATCTATTCGGGTTATTTAGACGACGTTAAAAAGTTCGAACGGATATCAATAAACCATATTTTCCCTCGGTGGAAATTTTCCAAGAGTTGGATTTTTTCCAAGTTTAAAATCTTCAGAAAATCATGCAAGCGATCCTGTGGACCCTCTAGAAGAACGATACCCAAACTCGACTTTTTGGATCGCGGAACCACAGTTATACCCTAGGGTTTGCGGCAGTTCCATGGCGACTTGAGTGATGCATGGGTCGGCCCTTCTACGGATGGTTCATAGGACCTGTGGCATGTTCTGGGTACGTTTTGAACTCCGCTCAAGTGTTGAGCTCATTGGAAAATTTTGGGTGTTTGTTTATTCGATCGAATTTAACATCGTCTAGCTATCTGTGTTTGTGATACAATATTTGGAATCCAAATAATTAGTTATGAGATAACTAGTTTGAATTTTATAAATCTAGCAATTCAGTCTCATTTGATCGGTTGCCACGGAATTTTGATGATGATCAAAAGTCCGTCGCAATTACGTAGCATACGTGGATACTCTCCGGATAACCTTACTAGATCACCACGCCTCATAGCCCCGACCAAGTGACTGTAGGAGAACCTTGTCCCCAAAAGCATTCGTTCGGGTGCTTGCGGCCGTGATGTTCCGCCTAAGTGCGCTTCGTCTACGGCATCAGGGGTGCGGCCGTCTACTAAAGTTTTCAATGAGCATTCGATCTGGTTGTCGGGAATCTTGTTGAATTACCCGACAAGTTATTGGAAAGTGTTTTTAATATCGAGACTAAAATGTAGGGTTTATAATTGTTAGGCATGAAATTCGGAATATGTGATATTCCGGGTTTATGATGTCTAAGGAATTCATTTGGTTAGGCAGAAATCCAAAGTATGTGATACATTGGGTTTATGATGTCTAAGGTGGTTGCAGATTCTAATTGTTATAGTTTTTCACTTTCTTTTCTGGGACCGTAAGTGTAATATGTGGTGTATCGTCGGTTTCGTTGTTATATGTCAACGACAATTGGGATACACATATTTACTTACATTAATGATGTAGGGTTCCTAGGCACTCAAATGGAGTCTCACAAGTGATCAATCATGCACAAATCAAATTTTACGGGTGCCTACAAACCCTAATACGGATCGTCAACTAGATATATAGGCGATGCAAGCAAGTAAACGGAAATATAGCTAAAGGGAAGGGGCTACAACCTTTGTAGATCCGGTCCTCCACCTCCTAGGCTCCGTGATGAAGTCCTCTCCGCTGTCCAAATCGAACCATGACTCTCACGGTGGTTTCATCGGAGAAAAAGGCGGGCTAGGTCGTCGACAACGTGCCGAAGATGATCTACGTCGAGGCATCACTAGATCAAGCTCCACCTTCACCAAGCCATGAAAACTTGTGAAGGAAACACCCTATACTACTTGGCAAGAGGTAGAGGATGAAGAAATAAGAAGTGGGTTCACTTTAGAATTGGATTTCTCACACTTTTTCATCACTTGCCATTGATGTAGCAAGCTTTCTTCATGGAAGAAGAAGATGAAGAAGAAGAAGAAGAAATGATAAGTGTTAAAGAAAAATGAAAAGAATTAATTCTTATCATCTTCTAACCTTATTTAAGTGTAGAGAATGAATTAGGGTTAGTTTAAATGGTTAGGGTTAAGTAAAAGACAAGAATGGAGACTAAGTCAAAACTTCATGAATGTTCAACTAAAAACAAAACAAGTAACCATTCATTTATCCTTTTCATTTTCCAAAATGAATAAATAAATAAGATAAATGAATAAGTAATTAAGTAGACAAAACCCTAATCATAAACTTAACCATAGTTTAATTCTTTACACTTAACCAAATAAGCATGTATCATCAAACATGATACAATCATGTGCACAAAAGTATATCACATATACAACTTGCACAATTCAAGTGAGAAAATCCTTTTAAAGTGAACCAATACTAGTTAATGCAAAGTAATATATCAAATATATAATTATACATTAAATCATTAAATCAACACTTGATTCAATGATCCGGTCATGTCGCATATAACCGGCTAGTATCCAATGTATCGGCTTATCGAATCAATCCTTGATTCGATAACTAGGTTATATCGCATACAACCATTCGACACATTCATCGCGAGAATGAAATACGGTATCACATATACGCATTATTCTCGGTCCCGCACATATCTCATATGCGCTCCTATTTCGTTTCGCTTGAGCCAGGAAACCTCTGTGTAGGACTCTAAAGACTCGTCAATACGCCGGCAGCAGGTGATGATCATATCAAACACCCACAAGCCGCAAGCGGTCTACTAAACGTAACGGCCACCCGGGTATTGAGCGATCAGAAGATCGACGAGCAAGCCCGCTCACACTCCTATGAATCCAACCAGTAACACTTACCGTACAGTCCGGTCTGTTCGTCTGATATGTCGCATATCTTGCCTAGGGGTGGTAAACGTCAGACCCCAATAGCTTCATAAGTCATGCCGACGTGAAGTCCATGACATGTGTGAAACTACTGATAACACTTACCAGTAGGTCACTGCAACCCTGGCCAGGGATTTCCTGTTATGGCCAGTCGAGCATAGCGCAACATCAACCCCCAATACCGAGAGAGACGAATCCCCTCCTATCGCTCATTGCCTCCATGTGAATCGGGACTGTACCCAAAAACCACCTGTTTGCACGACTCAGTAGAGCCGTGGTAGGGTGGAAATCAAAGCACAGTGGGAGACACACAAGACTCTATGACGATCTCGGGTCAACAGACTAAGCTGTACCAGTGTCACCAGAGAACTGCCATCTGACGTGAGGTATAATACCATCTGGGAGTTCTCGGCGAGTCCGTTCAGTGTACCCCGTCTCCACTGAGCACCCGCATACCATCTCCGATGTCAAACACCAATGGATATGGGACCATCCATCGCTCATCACATGGGTCGAGAAGATATACACTAGTCTACTCTGGAATATCGATGCCCCGTCTCGATATTCCCACGACTAGGAACAATGAAGGATGTACTCATTGACTATCCAGGCCCCACTAGTATGATCTACATCATAGTCCTGGAAGTCGAGTACACATCCTAAGGGCTTTATCAACATGTAATCAGAGAGACAGAAAGTATACATATTAAGATAAAGAGCAACCAGATAGCTTACTATCATGTCGAGCAAGAAAGTCCTACCTATATATGTCTCAGCATCCACTACAATATACATCCAATGTACAGTAATGGCCTCTAGGGCATACATATAACTAACAAATGACATATGATCTTATGTGTTGCTGTGATATGTTATATTGGATCGTCGTGTTTTGAATAGCCGGGGATTTTTATGTGAGATGAGAGTTTTTCATTTTCATTCATGTAAAAAATTGTATGTAATATTCTTTTATTGGGGCACTTCCGGTTGAGGATGATGTCACTATTGATGTATATTATTTACTTTTCCGTATTAGGATAGACCCAAGGTGGAGGGAACAAGTAACCGGGTTCTAGAGTCCAGTGGGAGACCATCTCGAGGAGTCGAGTCCGGGTCTCCTAACTCTAGAATTGGTAGGTTTGCTTGTCGCTCTTGTAGGGGTCTAGGGATGTGGTTTTGGCTATTCATCGCGACCGTGGAATCTGCGTTTTTTATTTGGCTTAATTAAAACACGGAATTCCTAGTATATCCAATATTTCATATGTGTTCTTCTGCTGCTGATATTCTGTGAAGTGATCACTTGATATTCTGAGATGAATGCTTATATTATATATATGATATATAATAAATATTGCTGCTTTCTTTTCTTCTATGATACTTAGGAAGCATAATTTGATGGGACTTTATTAATGAGATTAATGAAAGAAAAAGAAACCTAAAGATGTTATAGAATTTTTTTAAAAACTGATAGCTCTAGTTCTTGCTTTGCATAGCAGTATTCCTTGTAGAATATCCAGCACCTAATTCGATAAGGAAAGAGCCGAGATCCCTTCACCGAGAGTGACCTCTTTAGCAAAATTGGAAGATGCTACAACCCACTCGGTTTGTCTTTTGATTGCTTCTATAGTTTCTGCTTTGCATAGTGGTATATGTGAAATATCCAGCATCTCATTCGATGAGGAAAGAGCCGAGATCCCTTCACCGGGAGTGACCTCTTTAGCTAAACTAGTAAAAGCCTAAAAAACACTCCTTTTAAAATTCACTCGATTCTACAACGAGATCAAGTTCATTACACAAAAGGCTTTCTTAAAAACCTGTCGTAGCCCTCCGTCATTTCAGATAAGTACTATTTAGTATTCGTGCTACGTTTGTTGACTATGTTAAGGCGTAGTGTGCGGTAGATGATTAGTGCTTATCTACTTAAGTATATAATGCGATTGGATTAGGGTAGTCGTACGACTTTGTTGACTATGTCAGGGTCATGTAGGTGGGTTTAATTCAATCAGGAAATGACAGGTTGAACTTGGCTAGCGCTTATGATTTGTTTACCTTGTTAAGCTCATAAGTTGCTAGGGCAAAATATTATCGGGAATTTCAAGTGTTGAAATTTGCAATGAGATTGCATACTTTCTATGAGATAGTTGGATCCCGATACCCACTGCGAGTAAGAGTTACTCCTGGGAGAGTTTTACGCATTATAATTAGCCGATCAAGTAGGTGTCTAGAAAGGTGTTAACGGGGTTACGCCCCTGGGAAAACGAGGTTTATTTTAATTAGGTCCGTGCGAAAGCACGGGGAACCTCCCTCAAAGTACCGACACTGGCCTGGCCGAAAGATCGGCAAACTTGTAGGGTGTAATTAATCCTGGCTAGTCTTACCTTTTAGGGTTTGAAGGAAGATTTGATAAAAACAGTGGAAGTCATCTTGATTAGATAAAAAAATAACCAATCTGATCGTGTAAGAGCATACGCTGAGTATTTTCTTCTCTCTCTCTCTCCTGGTAGCGACCATGTCACGCCTTAATTAAGATAATAATATGGATGCATTGACCGAACCTGCTTATTATACCGTGCTAGGAAACGTTGGTTCCGCTCTATCATATAACTTTTATAAGTCCGAGCAGGAAATAGGAGAATATCCGGATTCCCATCCCACCCAATCGAGGAATGAGCATATTGATGCATATTCTTCGGGTGTGTTCATTACCAAGAACTGTTTCTCAGTGTCTTCTATGTCCTAGGTATGAGATATCCGATTAGGATCCCATATATGTAATCTGTTACATGGACTACAGAAAGGTAGAGAACTGGGATAGGGTGATAAATCTCTAAGTGTTAGAGAATGGTACAATTGTTGCAGCCAAATCAGTTGGCAGATATCACCTTGTATTACCAAATGGTAAATACATTGATTCTGAATAGATGTTATTACATGCCGAACCTGATGTACAACATTACATCAGTTTCTTTATTCAGTTAAAGAAGGATATAATTTTGTATTGGAGGATAATGTTGTGAACATTTTCTTGAATCAAGAATTGATTAGATCAGGCACGTTATGAAATAACATATACATTCTAAATCAAACCACAGTTCAAAATATATAGAACACACACAAGAGGACTAGTTCAGAGATGAGCGAATCCTTCTTATGGCATTATAGACTAGGTCATATCAATGCGACACAACTAAGTCACATAAGGATGAATATGAGAATCTGTTCGAATTTTCATCTTATGATACTTGCTAGTCTTGTCTCAAAGGTAAATGACCAATACTCCATTTACTAGAAACGGAGAAAGAGTTACTGAACTTTGGGACCGATACATGATGATGTATACGGTCCTATGTCTACAAATGCCAGGGTTGGTTCTTCGTACTTCATTATATTCACTGATCTTCTCTCAGGATTCGGACATATGTTCCTGTTGAAACACAAGTCTAAAACTTTTAAGAAATTCAAGGAATATAAGCTTGAAGTTGAGAACTAGATGGGTAGAAGTATTAAAGTCCTTCGATGAGATCAGGGAGGTGAATACTTTGGCATGGAGTTCCTGGAGTTTCTAATGGGAGAATGGGATTCTCTCTCAGCTTACTCCTTCGTATACACCACAGCACAACGGTGTATCGGGGCGGAGGTATCGCACCCTATGAGATATGGTGCGATATATGATGAGTACTGCTGAGTTTCCTGTTTCCTTTTGGAGTTATGCACTTGAGAAGCTGCACACCTATTGAATGTGGTTCCATCCAAATTAGTGCCTACCACTCCATATGAGATATAGAATGGTAAGAGACCATGTCTTAAACGAGTTAAGATATGGGGTTGTCCGGCCTATGTTGAATTTCAAAATCCAGACAAACTCAGGGCAATGTCAGTTATGTATAAGTTTGTTAGGATATCCCAAATATTTGCGAGGGAATATCTTCTACCAAACAGAGGAGAAAAAAGTGTTTTGTTTCTCAGCATACCACCTTTTTAGAAAAGGAATTTCTTATGAAGAAATTTATGGTCATGAGGTAGAACTGGAAGGAGTTCCAGTTAGACAAACTAACAGCTGATGATTTGGTAAAACCAAAGGATTCAATAGTCTCCAACGAACCTCAGCCTCTCCGTGAATATGGTAGGGTTCCTCATCCACCTGAGAGATACTATGGTTTTCTCGGTGACAGTAGGAGCGAGGATTGCATCATGGTAGATGATGGCCTAACTAGGTTCAGGCCGGCCATCACGAGTGGGGACTCTGTGTAAAGGCTGGATGCTATGCGATCAAAGATGGAATCCATATACACCAACAAAGTATGACTTTGTATGTTGCTCCTGAAGGGGTTAAACCCAACGGGAGCAAGTGATTCTTTGAGAAAGTAACCAGGTGTAGATGGAAAAGTTAAGACTTTCAAAGCTAGACTTCAAGTAAAAGGTTCTCGTCATGTAACCAAGTGTGGATTATCATGAAACTTTTTCCAGTGGCTATGCTTAAGTCAATCGGGATTAAAACACGCATCGCGGAGATGGAACATCTATTTTGATGTGGCAGCCAAAGTGTTTGACTTCATCAAAATGGTAGATGAACCTTGTATATACAAGAAGGTTATAGAGAGTGAGGTTGTCTTACATGTATTGTGCGTAGATGACATACTCTTGATAGGAAATGGTTTCCTATACTACACTCGGTCAAGCTCTTCTTATCACGAGAATTCTCAATAAAAGATCTGGATGATACCTACTACATCTTATGGATTATAATCTATGGTGATAGATCTAAGTAGATGTTGGGAGAGTCCCAAATCCAGGTATATGTAACACCGTACTAAAGAGGTTTAGTATAGAAGATTCTAAGCGTGGTGGTTTGCCCACTTACTCAGGAATCACTCTCTCCAAAAAGATGTCTCCCGAGACTGATTTGGAGAGAGCTTGCGTTTAAGAGATACCCTATGCTTCAGCAGTAGGCTCTATCATATATGCAATAACAGATGTAGCTGACTCACTAGGTGTAGTGATCAGGAATCAATCGAATCTTGGGAGAATCACTGGACAGCTATGTAGGACATTCTTAAGTACTTGAGAAGCACTAATAAAATGTTCTTGGGGTATTGGTAACAGTGAACTCTAGCGGGAGTCCTTTACCAATTCGGGCTTCCAGAGTGATAAGGTCGACTGAAAGTCAGTCACAGGCATTGTCTTTACCCTTAGTGGAGGGAAGGTATGTTGGAAGGGTTCCAAGCTAGATACCGTGATATACTTGTTAGTTATATGTATGCCCTAGAGGCCATTACTATACATAGGATGTATATTGTAGTGGATTCTTGGACATATATAGGAAGGACTTTCTTGCTCGACATGATAGTATGCTATCTGATTACTCTTTACCTTAACGTGTACACTGATTGTCTCTCTGTTACATGTTGGTAAAGCCCTTAGGATGTGTACTTGACTACCTGGACTATGATGTGGATCATACTAGTGGGGACATGGTAGTCCATAAGTACATCCTTCAAGGTCCTTAGTCGTGGGTGTATCGAGACGGGGCATCGATATACCAGAGTAGACTAGCGTATACCTTCTCGACCCATACAGATGGGCGATGGATGATCCCATATCCATTGGTGTTTGACATCAGAGATGATATACGGGTGCTCAGTGGAGACTGGGTACACTAGACGGACTCACCGAGAACTCCCAGATGGTATTATACCTTACGTCAGATGGCAGTTCTTTAGTGACACTGGTACGGGTTAGTCTGTAGACCCGAGATCGTCATAGAGTCTTGTGTGATTCCCATCGTGCTTTGATTTCCATCTTACCACGTCCAAGAGGGCGTGCAAAACGGTGGTTTTTGGGTACAATCCCAAATCACATGGAGGCAATGAGCGATAAGAGGGGATTCGTCTCTCCCGGTATAGGGAGTTGATGTTGCGCTGTGTTCGATTGGCTATAACCGGAAATCCCTGGCCAGGGTTGCTGAGATTTACTGGTAAGTGTTACCAGTAGTTTCTCGAACTGTTATAGACCTCATATCGACACGACTTATCGAGCTACTGGGGTCTGACGTTTAACACCCCTAGGCGAGATATGCGACATATCAGACGAACAGACCGGACTGTACGGTAAGTGTTACTGGTTGGATTCATAGGAGTGTGAGCGGGCTTGCTCCTTGATCTTCTGATCGCTCAATACCCGGGTGGCGGTTACGTTTAGCAGACTGCTTGCGGCTTGTGGGTGTTTGATATGATCATCACCTACTGCCGGCGTATTGACGAGTCTTTAGAGTCCTACACAGAGGTTTCCTAGCTCAAGCGAAACAAAATGGGAGCGCATATGAGATATGTGCGGGACCGAGAATAATACCAGTATGTGATACTGTATTCTATTCTCGCGATATGTATTATTGGATGGTTATATGAGATATAGCCGGGTTACCGAATCAAGTGTTGATTCGATACATTGATACACATGATATTAGTCGGTTATAACCATTATGACCGGATCATTAAATCAAGTGTTGATTTAATGATTTAATGTATAATTATATATTTGATATATTACTTTACATTAACTAATATTGGTTCATTTAAGATTGATTATCTCACTTGATTGTGCACATTGTATATATGATATATGTTTGTGCACTAGTTTGTATCATGTTTGATGATACATGCAAACTTGGGTGTGTATTCTTTAAACCATAGTTTAGGTTAATGGTTAAGGTTTTATTTATTTATTTATTTATTTATTTAATTTGGCAAAAACCAAAATGGTGGCTTTATTTGTTTTCTTGCTTGAAGCTTCATGAAGTTTCTTTTAAGCATCTTTGAAAAATCAAACCATTTTGTTTTATGCCTTAACCTAACCATCAACCTAAACCCTAGTTTATTCTCTACACAAGTTAACTCACCCATGGTTGCTAAATGATAAGCATCACTTGATTTTCTGTTTTTGATATTCATTCTTTTCTTTCTTCTTCTTCTTCTTCATGAAAAAAGAATACCATTGCTAGAAAATTCCAAGTGATGAATCCAAGTGAGAAATCCAAATCCAAAGTGAACCCACTTCCTATTTCTTCATCCTCTACCACTTGCCATGTTGTATAGGGTGTTTTCTTCACAAGGTTCATGACCTAGTGAATATGGAGCTTGAGTTAGAGTCGTCTCGACGTAGATCATCTTCGGCATCGAAGTCAACGACCTAGCCCGCCTATTTCTCCGATGAAACCGACGCTAGAGTCCGGGATTCCGATGATCGCAGCGTAGGGACGTCAACACAGAGTTAGAGAAGTGGAGGACTGGATCTACAAAGGCTGTAGTCCCTTTCACTTTGTAGCAAAGTAGTTTGCTTGCTTGCTTTTCACCTTACCTCTAGTAACGATCTAGCATTAGGGTTTCTCGGCACATGGAAAATTTGAATTTGGCATGGTTGATGCCTTGTGGAACCTCTTGTGTGTGTCTAGGAACCCTACAGTGGTATCAGAGCCTAGCTAGAGCGTTAGGCAAAGTGTAGACGATGTTAGAATTCCGATCGAACCTGAAACCCTAAATTTCACCCCTCTCTGTACATTTTCTGTAACTGTGGATTTTTCCAAATTAAAAATGCTCAGAAAATAGAGCAGGAAATTATAAGAATAACTGAAGAAAACGACAACCTAACTCTACAGTACTGCCGCGGAACCGCGGCCTTACCCTACTTGTTGCGGTGGTTCCGCGGCCGTATGTAATGATTGGGTGCTCTATTTTCTTCAGTTACCTCCGTAGCAGTTTCCTCTGTTCTCTGGGAAATTTTAATCTGCACTCAAGAGTTGAGTAATCTGGGGTGTTTTGGGGATTTGATGATTCGATCGGAAACTTTAACTGCGTCTATGTGTTTTTCCGGGTAATTTAGAATATGTTAAAAGGTTCGATCGGATATAAATACCCAATTTTTTCCCTGCCGGGAAATTTCCAAATGTTGGATTTTTCCGTAGTTTAAAGACGTCTAAGTAGTGCAAGTAACGCGATGGACCCTCTAGAAGACAACAAACCTTAACTCGATTATGTGACCGTCTTGAACTGCCCTTTGAACCTTAGGGTTTGGGGCAGTACGGCGTGCCACATGTGAGGCGTTGGCTTGACCCTTCTACGGCTGGACCGTTGGTACTGTGGCATGAAATGGATGTTTTTGAACTTATTTCAAGTGTTGAGCTGTTTCGGGAAAACTTGGGTGTTTGATTGTTCGATCGGAAAGTTTAACATTTTCTATTTATCTGGAATGTGATACAATATTTGGAATTCACAAGTTGTTATGAGATAACTGAATGAATGTTATAAACATAGCAATTTAGTCTCATTTGATCGGTGGCCACGGGATTTTGATGTGATCAAAAGTCCGTCGCAATCGCGTAGCGTACGCGGATACTCGCCGGTAAACTTAATAGATAGCCACGCCCTATAGCCCCGACCAAGTGACTGTAGGAGAACCCCGTCGCCGAAAGCATCCGTTCGGGTGCTCGAGGCAGCGGTGTTCCGCCTTGGTGCACTTCGTCGACGGTATCGGGGGTGCGGCCGTCTACTAAAGTTTGCGACGAGCATTCATTCAGGATGTCGGGAATCCTGTTGAATTGCCCGACTTGATATTGAAAAGAGTTTTCGATAATGAGACTAAAATGCGGTGTTTATAATTGTTAGGCA
This sequence comes from Agapanthus africanus, assembly GCA_030015575.1. Taxonomy (NCBI): domain Eukaryota; kingdom Viridiplantae; phylum Streptophyta; class Magnoliopsida; order Asparagales; family Amaryllidaceae; genus Agapanthus; species Agapanthus africanus. The sequence continues at coordinate 132,409,290 of CM057340.1, read as the reverse complement.
TGCGATGTCTAAGGAATTCATTTGGTTAGGCATGCGATGTCTAAAGATGTTGTGGATTCCAACTGTTGTAGTTTGTCACTTTCTTTTCTGCGACCGTAAGTGTAATATGTGATATCGCCGGTTTCGTTGCTATATGTCAACGACAATTGGGATGGGCATATTTACTTACGTTGATGACATGTGATGTTATGTTTTGCTGGATATGCTATATTGGATCGTTGTGTCTGAATAGCCGGGTTTTTTTTTATGTGAGATGAGTGTTTTTCATTTTCATTCATGTAAAAACTTGTATGTAATATTCTTTTATTGGGGCACTTCCAGGTTGCGGAAGATGTCACCGTTGATGTATATTATTTACTTTTCCGCACTAGGATAGACCCAAGGAGGGGAGCACAAGTAACCGGGTTCTAGGGTCCAGTGGGAGACCAACTCGAGGAGTCGAGTCCGGGTCTCCTAACCCTATAATTGGTAGGGTTGCTTGCCGCTCTCGTAGAGGGGGTCTACGGGTGTGGGTTTGGCTATTCATCGCGACCGTGGAATCCGTGTTTTATAGAGGCTCAAAATAAAACACGGACGTCCTAGTATATCCAATGTTTCATATGTTTATTCTGCTGCGATATCTGTGATGTGATCATTTGATGTTCTGTGATAGATACTGTATATAGTATACATGATATATTATATAGACATTACTTATGTTTTACACCCGCGCTAGCCCTGCCCCGCTCTGCCGTTAGTTACCTAACCTAACGGTGCACGAGGGGACATCGAGGCGAATGCGGATGGCATAAGTGTACGTCGTATGTATCTGTGATGTTTAGGTACTTAAATGATGGGACTTCATTAATGTGATTAATGAAAGAAAAGAAACCTAAAGATGTTGTGGAATCGAATTTTCAAAAACAGGTAGCTACAGTTCTTGCTTTGCATCGTGGTGTTCCTTGTAGAACATCCTGCACCTTATTCGATGAGGAAAGGGCCGAGATCCCTTCATCGAGAGTGACCCCTTTAGCAATAACTGGCAGATGCTACACACTCGGTTTGTCTTTTGATAGCTTCTATAGTTTCTGCTTTGCACAGTGATATATATGATATATCCCGCACCTCATTCGACGAGGAAAGGGCCGACGATCCCTTCACCGGGAGTGACCCCTTTAGCAAAACTAGAAAAGCCTCAAAAACACTCCATTTTAAAATCATTTGATTCTACAACGATATCAAGTTCATTACGCAATAGGTTTTCAGAAAAACCTGTCGTAGCCCTCTGTCATTTCAGATAAGTCCTACTTAGTATTCGTGCTACGTTTGTTGACCTCCGTCAAGGCGTAGTGTGCGGTAGCTAACTAGTATTTATCTGCTTATGCATATGATGCCGATTGTATTAGGGTAGTCGTGCGACCTTGTTGACCTCCGTCAAGGGTCGTGCGGGTGGGTTTGATTCAATCAAGAAATGACGGGTTGAACTTGACTAGTAGCCTATGGTTTGTTGACCTCCGTCAAGGTCATAGGGTGCTAGGGGCAAGATTATCGGGAATTTCAAGTGTTGAAATTTGCAATGAGATTGCATACCTTCTATGAGATAGTTGGATCCCGATACCCGCTGCGAGTAAGAGTTACTCCTGGGAGAGTTTTACACATTACAATTAGCCGATCAAGTAGGTGTCTAGAAAGGTGTTAACGAGGTTACGCCTCTGGGAAAACGAGGTTTACATTAATTAGGTTCGTGCGAAAGCACGGGGGACCTCCCTCAAAGTACCGACACTGGCCTGGCTGAATGATTGGCGAACTTGTAGCGTGTAATTAATCCCGGCTAGTCTTTCCTTTTAGGGTTTGAAGGAAGATTTGATTAAAACAGTGGGAGCCATCCTGATTAGATAAAATAAATAACCAATCTGATCTTGCAAGAGCGCACGCAGAGTGTTTTCTTCTCTCTCTCTCCAGGTAGCGACCACATCACGCCTTAATCAAGATAATAATATGGATGTATTGACCGAACCCGCTTGATATACTGAGCTGGGGAACGTTGGTCCCGCTCCAACTTATAATTGTTATAAGACCGAGCACGAAATTGGGGATTACCAGAATTCCCGTGCCGCCCAAACGAAGAAAGTGCATACTGATGCATCATCTTCGGGTGTGTTCATTACACAGAACTGTTTCTCAATATCCTTTACGTCCTGGGTATTTGATAGCGGATCGGGATCCCGCATATGTAATTTGTTACATGGGTTACAGAAAGGTAGAGAACTGAGAACGGGTGATAAGTTTCATGAGACAGAAAACGGTGCAAGTGTTGCAGCCAAGTCTGTTGGTCACTGTCTCCTTGTATTACCAAATGCATTGATTCTGAACAAATGATATTAGATACCGAACCTGAACATACAAAATCATATCAATCTCTTTATTAGTAAAGAAATGATATAATTTTGTATTGTTGGATAATGTTTTGAACATTTCCTATATCAAAAGTTGATCGGTTCAGGCACGTTATCTAAAAGCATTGACGTTCTAAATCAAATTACAGTTCTTAGTATACAGAACACACACAAATGGAAGTGTTCAGAAATGAACAAATCCTTCTTGAGGTATTGTAGACTAGGTCATATCAATGCGACCCGACTAGCTGAAGTTACATATAGATGCATATTTAAATTAGTTTGAATTTACATCTTGTGAAACATGCCAGTCATGTCACATAGATAAGATGACCACAGCTCTGTTTATTGGAAACAGAGAAAGAGTTAGTAAACTCTTGGGACTGATACATGATGATGTATGTAAGGTCCCCTGTCTACACATGCCAGGACCGGTTCTTTGTACTACATTACATTCTCTGATAATCTCTCAAGATTCAGACATATGTTCCTGTTGAAACACAAGTCCGAAACTTTTGAGATATTCACAAAATATAAGTTAGAAGTAGAGAACCAAAATACGAGTATAAGTATTATGTCCTTTGATGAGATTAAGGAGGAGAATACTTGAGCACGAAAATCCTGGACTATTCTAAAGGAGAATGAGATTCTCTCTCAGAATTACTCCTCCGTATACACCATTGCACGATGGTATATCGGGGCGGAGTAATAGCACCCTATATGATATGGTGTGCTCTATAATGAGTAGTACTGAGTTTCCTATTTCCTTTTGGGAGTTATGCACTTATGAAGTTACATGCCTATTGAATAGGGTTCAAATCAAATCAGTTACCTACCACTTCATATATGATATGGAAAGGGAAGAGCCCATATCTTAAGTTGGTTAAGATTTTGGGTTGACCGGCCTATGTCTAAAAGCAAAATCCGGACAAGCTCGAGGCAAGGTCTGTTATGTAGAACTGGAAAGGTTCCAGCTATACAAACTACAGCAGATGATTTGATAGAACCAAAGGATTCAATAGTTACCAACGAACCTCAGCCTCTCCGTCGATCTAGTAGGGTTCCTAACCCACCTGAGAGATACTTCGGTTTCTCTATGACAGTGGGAGCGAGGATTGCATCATGAGATGATGACCCAACTAGTTTCGAGCAGGCCATCGAGAGTAGGGACTCTGTAAGAATGGCTGGATGCTTAATGATCTGAGATGGAATCCTTATACACCAACAAAGTATGGACTTTGGTTGCTTTATCTGAAGGGTTAAATCCCCATCAGGAGCAAGTATATCTTGAGAAGATTACTTGGTGTACATGGAAAAGTTGAGACTTTCAAAACTAGACTTGTTAAAGGTTTGCATCATTGACCAGGTATGGATTATGGTGAAACCTTTCCTATGAACCTGTGCTTAAGTCCATCCAGATCCTACTTGCCACGGCTACATACCATGACTACGATATCTGGTGGTTGGGTGTCATGACAGCTTTTCTAAAATGAGGTTTTAGAAGAGAGCGTCTATAAGTAAACAGCCAGAGGGCTTCGTAGACAGTGGGAGCAGCGAAAACGTATGCAAGATGCTTTATAGGATAAAGCAGGCATCGCGGAGTTGGAACATCTGTTTTGATATAGTAGTCAAATAGTTTGACTTCATCAAAATTGTAGATGAACCTTGTATATACAAAAAGGTACTAGGGAGTATGGTGGAGATCCTCGTAGAGTACGTGGATGACATACTCTTGATAGGGAAAGAGTTTCCTATGCTACGCTCGGTCAATCTTCGCTTATCACAAAGGATTCTTCATATAGGATCAAAGTGATACCTACTAAATCCTGGTTTTTGGATCTATGAGATAGATCTAATTGGATGTTAGGACTCTCACTAGTTGCAGTGAGATGGTATCAATCAATCCTGGGGAGAATCACTGGAAAGGTTCCAGGGTGATAAGGATGACTGAATGTCAGTCACAGGCATTGTCTTTACCCTTAGTAAAGGGACGGTTTGTTGGAAGAGTTCCAAGCTATATACCGTGGCTTACTAGACGATAAAGGCTGGATACATCGCTACTTAAGATGCTACCAAAGAGGCTGTCTGGGTGTATATTAGTTCATGAGATGAACTTAGTTCCTCCCATTGTGTGACAATGGAGTTGTGGCATATGCCAAGGAACGTCTGTCCCATTAGTGATCCAGACATATTCAAAGGCAGTATCACCTGATCATGGAGATGGTTGATCTCCAAGGAGATCGAGGTTAGGAGAGCAGACTCAGAGGACAACACGGCGGATCCACTCACAAAGGCCTTTTCCCAGAGAGAGACTTTTATGGGATGGTTGAGTATGAGATACTACAACCACTGCTATCAGATGGCCCTAGTGCAAGTGGGAGATTGTTAGTTATATGTATGCCTAAGAGGACATTACTATACATAGGATGTATACTGTAATGGATGCTTGGACATATATAGGGAGGACTTTCTTGCTTGACATGATAGTATGCTATCTGGTTACTCTTTACCTTAACGTGTACACTGATTGTCTCTCTGTTACATGTTGGTAAAGCCCTTAGGATGTGTACTTGACTACCTGGACTATGATGCGGATCATACTAGTGGGGACATGGTAGTCCATAAGTACATCCTTCAAGGTCCCTAGTCGTGGATGTATCGAGACGGGGCATCGATATACCAGAGTAGACTAGCGTATACCTTCTCGACCCATACAGATGGGCGATGGATGATCCCATATCCATTGGTGTTTAACATCAGAGATGATATACGGGTGCTCAGTGGAGACTGGGTACACTGGACGGACTCGCTGAGAACTCCCAGATGGTATTATACCTTACGTCAGATGGCAGTTCTCTGGTGACACTGGTACAGGTTAGTCTGTAAACCCAAGATCGTCATAGAGTCTTGTGTGATTCCCATTGTGCTTTGATTTCCACCTTACCACGTCCAAGAAGGCGTGCAAAATGGTGGTTTTTGGGTACAGTCCCGAATCACATGGAAGCAATGAGGGATAGGAGGGGATTCGTCTCTCCCGGTATAGGGAGTTGATGTTGCGCTGTGTTCGATTGGCTATAACCGGAAATCCCTGGCCACGGTTGTTGAGATTTACTGGTAAGTGTTACCAGTAGTTTCTCGAACTATTATAGACCTCATATCGACATGACTTATCGAGCTACTGGGGTCTGACGTTTACCACCCCTAGGAAAGATATAAGACATATCAGACGAACAGAACGGACTGTACGGTAAGTGTTACTGGTTGGATTCATAGGAGTGTGAGCGGGCTTGCTCGTTGATCTTCTGATCGCTCAATACCCGGGTGGCCATTACGTTTAGCAGACCGCTTGCGGCTTGTGGGTGTTTGATATGATCATCACCTACTGCCAGCGTATTGACGAGTCTTTAGAGTCCTACACAGAGGTTTCCTGGCTCAAGCGAAACGAAATGGGAGCGCATATGAGATATGTGCGGGACCGAGAATAATACCAGTATGTGATACTGTATTCTATTCTCGCGATATGTATCATTGGACGGTTATATGAGATATAGCCGGGTTACCGAATCAAGTGTTGATTCGATACATTGATACACTTGATATTAGTCGGTTATATGCATTATGACCGGATCATTAAATCAAGTGTTGATTTAATGATTTAATGTATAATTATATATTTGATATATTACTTTACATTAACTAATATTGGTTCATTTAAGATTGATTATCTCACTTGATTGTGCACATTATATATATGATATATGTTTGTGCACCAGTTTGTATCATGTTTGATGATACATGCAAACTTGGGTGTGTATGCTTTAAACCATAGTTTAGGTTAATGGTTAAGGTTTTATTTATTTATTTATTTATTTAATTTGGCAAAAACCAAAATGGTGGCTTTATTTGTTTTCTAGCTTGAAGCTTCATGAAGTTTCTTTTAAGCATCTTTGAAAAATCAAACCATTTTGTTTTATGCCTTAACCTAACCATCAACCTAAACCCTAGTTTATTCTCTACACAAGTTAACTCACCCATGGTTGCTAAATGATAAGCATCACTTGATTTTCTATTTTTGATATTCATTCTTTTCTTTCTTTTCTTCTTCTTCATGAAGAAAGAATACCATTGCTAGAAAATTCCAAGTGATGAATCCAAGTGAGAAATCCAAATCCAAAGTGAACCCACTTCCTATTTCTTCATCCTCTACCACATGCCATGTTGTATAGGGTGTTTTCTTCACAAGGTTCATGACCTAGTGAAGATGGAGCTTGAGTTAGAGTCGCCTCGACGTAGATCATCTTCGGCATCGAAGTCAACGACCTAGCCCGCCTATTTCTCCGATGAAACCGACGCTAGAGTCCTGGATTCCGATGATCGCAGCGGAGGGACGTCAACACGGAGCTAGAGAAGTGGAGGACCGGATCTACAAAGGTTGTAGTCCCTTTCACTTTGTAGCAAAGTAGTTTGCTTGCTTGCTTTTCGCCTTACCTCTAGTAACGATCTAGCATTAGGGTTTCTCGGCACATGGAAAATTTGAATTTGGCATGGTTGATGCCTTGTGGAACCTCTTGTGTGTGCCTAGGAACCCTACAATACTAAACGATAAAGGCTGAATATATCGCTACCAACGATGATGCCAAAGTGTCTGTCTGGGCATTTCTTGTTCATGAGATGAACATGGTTCCTACCATTGAGCATCCAATAACTGTTATTGAGACTACAATGGAATTATGGTTTTAGCCTGGGAACACCGGTCCCATCAACGATCTAGACATATTCTGAGGACAGTATCACCTGATCAGGGAGATGGTTGATCTCCAAGGGATCGAGGTTAGGGGAGTTGACGCGAAGGATAACACGGCGGATCCACTCACAAGGACCTTTCCCTAGAGAGACTTCTATAGGACGTTGAGTATGAGATACTGCAACAAATGGCCTTAGTGCAAGTGGGAGATTGTTAGTTATATGTATGCCCTAGAGGCCATTACTGTATATGTGATGTATATTGTAGTGAATGCTTGGACATATATAGGGAGGACTTTCTTGCTCAACATGATAGTATGCTGTCTGGTTGCTCTTTATCTTAACATGTACACTTATTGTCTCTCTATTACATGTTGATAAAGCCCTTAGGATGAGTACTTGACTACCAGGATTATGATGCAGATCATATTAGTGGGGCAGAGGTAGTCGGCAAGTACATCTTTCAAATGTTTCTAGTCGTGGGAGTATCGAGACAGGGCATCGATACTCTAGAGTAGACTAGCGTATGCGCTTCTTGACCCATATGATGGGCGATGGATGATCCTACATCCATTGGTGTTTGACATCAGAGAAGGTATACGGGTGCTCGGTAGAGACTGGGTTCACTGGACGGACTCACCAAGAACTCCTAGATGGTATTATACCTATCGTCAGATAGCAGTTCTCTAGTAACACTGGTACAGGTTAGTCTGTCGACCCGAGATCGTCATAGAGTCTTGTGTGATTCCCACTGTGCTTTGATTTCCACCATACCATGATCAAGAGATCAGTCAAAAAGGTGGTTTTTGGATACAATCCCGAGTCATATGGAGGCAATGAGCGATAGGAGGGGATTTCGTCTCTCCCGGTATTGGGGGTTGATGTTGCGCTATGCTTGATTGGCCATAACTGGAAATCCCTGGCCTGGGTTGTTGAGATCTACTGGTAAGTGTTATCAGTAGTTTCTCGAACCGTTATGGACCTTGCATCGGCATAACTTATCAGGGCTATTGGGGTCTGATGTTTACTACCCCCCAGGCTGAGATATGCGACATATCTAACGAAGAGACCAGACTGTACGGTAGTGTTACTGATTGGATTCACAAGTGTATGAGCAGGCTTGCTTGTTGATCTTCTGATTGCTCAATACCCGGGTGTCCGTTACGTTTAGTAGACCGCTTGCGGCTTGTAGGTGTTTGATATGATCATCGCCTACTGCCGGCGTATTGACGAGTCTTTAGAGTCCTACACAGAGGTTTCCTGGTTCATGCGAAATGAAGTAGGAGCACATATGTGATATGTGCGGGACCGAGATTAATGCGCGTATGTGATTCTGCATTCTATTCTCGCGATATGTGATATCGGTCGGTTATATGTGATATAACCGAGTTATCGGATCAAGTGTTGATTTGATAAGATGTTATATTTGATATTAGTCGGTTGTATGTGATATAGCCGGATTATTAAATCAAGTGTTGATTTGATAATTTAATGTATAATTATATATATGATATATTAACTTACATTAACTAATATTTTCTCACTAAACATTTCTTTTTCTCACTTGTGTGCACATAGTATATATGTGATATATATTAATGTACATTTTATATGTGTCATGCTTGATGCCACATGATTCATGGGTGTATGAGGCTCACACTATGCTTTATATAATGAATGGTTTTATTTATTTAAAGTTAATCAAAATTAATGGTAATTAGTCACATGGTTCAAGTTTGTAGAAGCTTGTGGAACCATTAACCAAGTCCATTAATTTTGTTTTACTTGTAGATATTTATTAATCTAACCATTATTGTTTATCATAGTTAAGTCTCTACATGAGTTAGTGTATGACACTAATTCACCCATGGTTGCAATTCTCACCTCATGAGTTTCATTCTCATCTCCACTTCATCTTCTTCTTCCTCATGAGAAAGCTCACTAGCTTTTCAAATGGTGAAGAAATATTGTGAGAAAAATAAATCTAAAGTGAGCCCATTTCCTACTTCATCATCTTCTACTATATTAGCCATTTAGATTAAGGTGTTTTCTTTACCATTAGTGAAGAGGTAGCATGAGCTTGAGTCTCCTCGACGTAGATCATCTTCGGCCTCGAAGACTTCGAGCAAGCTTTTTCATTTCTTCTTGTGAACCCTTACTAGAGTTCGGGTGTTCACTACTTGGAGCGAAGGGACTACTATACGGAGCTTTAGAAGTGAAGGACCGGTCTACAAAGGTTATATTCCTCATTCACTTAAATGTAAAGTTGTTTGCATTGCTAGTTCGTCTAAATCTTTAGTTAAGATTCTAGGTTAGGGTTCTTTAGTATGGCAAAAATTTGAATTTGGCATGGTCGATGCCATTCGAAACCCTGTGTTCCACCTTAGAGGGAACCGCCCGTGTAGTAGTCCCCTCGCTCCAAGTAGTGATCTTCCAGACTCTAGAGTGCTCCACAAGATGAGAGGAATAAGCTTGCGCGATGTCTTCGAGGCCGAAGATGATCTATGTCGAGGAGACACCAACCCAAGCTACCTCTTCACTAATTAGGGATTAGTGAAGCTAACATCCTAAACTAAATGGCTAATCTAGTAGAGGATGATGAAGTAGGATTTTTGCTCATTTTAGAATTAATTTTCTCACTCTATTTCTTCACCTTGAGAAAACTAGAGAGCTCAATGAAGAAGATGAAGCAAATAATGGATGAGAGAGTGAATGGAAACCATGGGTGAGATAATATCTCATATAACTCATGTAGAGACTTAACCATGGCTAATGAGAATGGTTGGGTTAATAAATATCTTAAGTAAAACAAAATTAGTGGACTAAGTCAATGGATGTTCAAGTTTCTACAAGGTTCATGCCATGTGACCAATTTCCAACTAATTTGGATTTACTTTAAATAAATAAACCTCACATTATCATGAGTATGGTGTGAGTCTCATACACCCTTGTAGTGTGTGTCATCAAGCACGGCACAAAAAAGAAAACACAATTAATATATATCACATATATATTAAGTGTGGACATGTGAGAAAAAGAAATGCACACGTGAGAAATTATTAGTTAATGTAAATTAATATATCAAATATATAATTATACATTAAATTATCAAATCAACACTTGATTCAATAATTCGGTTATATCACATATAACCGACTAATATTATATGTATCATCTTATCGAATCAACACTTGATTCGATAACCCGGCTATATCATATATAACCGACCGATATCACATATCGCGAGAATAGAATACAATATCACATACTCGAATTAATCTTGGTCCCGCACATATCATATATGTGCTTCTATTTCGTTTTGCCTGAGCCAATAAACCTCTGTGTAGGACTCTAAAGACTCGTCAATACGCCGGCAGTAGGTGATGATCATATCAAGCACCCACAAGCCGTCAGCGGTACTAGTTGGACGTAATGGCTACCTGGGTATTGAGCGATCAGAAGATCAACAAGCAAGCCTGCTCAAACTCCTATAAAGCCTGTCAGTAACACTACTGTGCAGTCCGGTCTCTTCGTCTGATATGTCGCATATCCAGTCTAGGGGTGGTAAACGTCAGACCCCAGTAACCGATAAGTCATGCCGATGTGAGGCTCATAACGGGTCGAGAAACTACTGATAACACTTACCAGTAGATCTCCGCATCAGCCCTGGCCAGGGACTTCCTGTTATAGCCAATCGAGCACAGCACAACATCAACCCCCAATACCGGAAAAGACGAATCCCCTCCTATCACTCATTACCTCCATGTGATTCGGGACTGTACCGAAAAGCCACCGTTTTGCACGTTCTCTTGAACTTGGTAAGGTGGAAATCAAAGCATAGTGGGAATCACACAAGACTCTATGACGATCTCGGGTCTACAGACTAACCTGTACCAGTGTCACGAGAGAACGGCTATCTGATGATAGGTATAACACCAACTAGGAGTTCTCGGTGAGTCCGTTCAGTGTACCGAGTCTCCAATGAGCACCCGTATACCATCTTTGATGTCAAACACCAATGGATGTGGGATCATCCATCGCCTATCATATGGGTCAAAAAGCATATACGCTAGTCTACTATGGAATATCGATGCCCTGTCTCGATACACCCTCGACTTGGAATAATTATAGGATGTACTTGTGGACCACCCTTGGCCCTACTAGTATGATCTCCATCATAGTCATTGTAGTCAAGTACACATCCTAAGGGCTTTATCAATATGTGAGAGTAAGACAATATCACAATACAAGTCTACATGTTAAGACAAAAAGCAACCAGATAGCATACTATCATGTCGAGAAAGAAAGTCCTCTCTATATATGTCCAAGCATCCATTATAATATACATCATATATACAATAATGACCTCTAGGTCATACACATAACTAACAGTATAGTAGGAACACACAAAAGACATTATAGCGATCTCAGATCAAGGGACTACCCTGTACTATCGTCACTAGAGAACTGCTATCTGACAATTGGTATAATATCATCTAAGAGTACTCGGTGAGTCCGTCCAGTGTAACTCATAACCTAATAAGCACATGTATACAGTCCTTGGTGTCAAACACTAATAGCTGTGGGATCAGCTATCGTCCTCTAACTGGGTCAGGAAACGTACACACCAGTCTAAACATCAATAGCTTCTTCTTCTTCTCCTTCACTTCTTCTCTTGAGTTTTTGGATGGAGGAATTATAAATGGAAAGTCTCCTACTTGGACTTAAGGCCAATTATTGCCGTATCACATACCCACATCCATGTGCCATCGCATACCCAATTTCTCTACTTACAGTTTCATAAACCATGTTTGAGAAACAGCCTCAGTAAGTGGATCCGCCACAATGTTTCTAATTTTTTCTCTATATTCTCAACTTCGCGGAGATCAACCATCTCCCTAATTGAGCGATACCTATTTTAGAATTTGTCTGGATAGACGATGGGACCAAGTTCATAAATGAACAATTTTATCTAACAACTTCTTAGGCTGTATCCTTTGCTGAGTCATAATCAGCATTCAGCGCCACGACTACCTCAGTATCCCTCCTGGAACTCTTTCCAACATACTGCTCCTCCGAAGAGGGTAATCTTATAACTCATGACAGACACTTTATCATCCCTGTCATCATGAAAGATAGAATTGGTAACCGCCTCCAGAAGGAGGCTGCCATTACCACACACCAAGAAAAATATGATATGTTCTTCCCTGCTTTCCAAATGTTTCCCCAGGACTGGACTGTAATCCACATCCTTTATAGAGGAACACCTGTGACTACCATAGTTTGACCGATTGTAGAGTAGGAGCATCACTTCCTATCAGGAGTATGTCATCCACATACTATGATAGTACTCCCTACATCCTTCTTACAAATACTAGGTTCATTTATTATTTTGATGATATCAAACACTTTGACCATAATATCAGAACAGATGATCCATCTCCGCTATGCTTGCTTTAGTCTATAAATAGATTTAAGCAACTTGCACACCGTCTGCTGCTCCCACCGACTATGTTAATCCTCTGGCAAAGTCATATACACATACACTTCTAAATCACCATTTAGAAAGACGTTATAGTCATCCATTTGCCAAATACCATAGTCATGAAAAACAACAATGGCAAGTTCTATCCGTATGGACTTCAGCAGAGACACTGAAGTAATAGTTTCATCACAATCTACACTGGGTATTTGATGGAAACCTTTTACTACAGGTCTAGCCTTATTAGGTTACAACCTTTCCATTTGCACCGATCTCGAAAGATTTACTTGCTCCTAATAGGTTTTACCTCTTCAGGAGCACCCAACAAAATCCATACTTTGTTGTAATGCATGGAGTCCAACTTGGATAACATGGCATACGACTATCAGTCGGAAGTCACCACTTCCTATGGCATGCTGATAACTGGTAGGATCATCATCACATGATGCAAGACTCTTTGTCACCATCTAGGAGGAAACCATAGCATCTCTCAGGTGTCAGAGGTCACCTACTAAATCTGTGGTGTGGCTATGTTTTATCAGGGTCAATTGAATTCACAGGTTTTACTAAATTTTTAGTAACTGTTTATGGTTCTAGAATCACTTCCAGTTCTACCATACTCACATTAATTTCTTTTGCAAAAAAATCCTTTTCTAAAAAGGCAGCGAGTCATGAATAAAACAATTTTAGATTCTGAAAATGGTAGAAGTTGAACCCTTGCGAAAGTTTGGGATAACCCATAAATTGCACATTACCGAAACATACCTTGAGTTTATCCGGATTCTGTTTTAAAGCATAAACTGGATAACTCCATATCTTAACAAGCTTAAGATGTACTCATTCTATATCACATATAGAATCTCAGGTACAAATTTAGATGGAACCATATTTAATTGGTGTGCATCTGTTTCCAGTGCATATCCCCTAAATGAAAAAGGCTGCTCAGCATTACTCATCATGGAGCGTACCCTCGGATGAGTAATCTGAGAAGGAATCAAATTCTCAATATGGAATACCGAGCATAAGTATCCACATCTTCGAGAACTTCGAACAATCTTAATACTTCCAACGTCTGGTTCTCTACTTTATTCCTATACTCCCTGAACTTCTCAATAGTTTCGGACTTTGTGTTTCAACAAGAACGTGCGTCCAAAACTAGAGCACTCATATGTAAACGGAATGAAGTAGAACCTTCCCTTTTTCTATAATGACATCGACCATATATATAACTATCTATGAGTTCTAAGAATTCCCTAACTCTTACTACATGTGTTGTAAATTGAAAACTGTATTTTGGTTAAGAATGTCTATATCGTTATTTTATGCACCTTACCCAATCAACACTTGATATAGGTAAATGTCCACGACATGTTTTAAAAAATTTGAATATCTTTCTTTATCAAATAAAGAGGCGGATGTCGATTTTAAAAAACAAAGCTGGTGCAAAATAATAGTTATTCAAAACCAAAAGTTTGCCTTTTGGCAAAATCAGGTAATTTTCCTCAATAACAACATTTGCTTTGAATTTGACTTTGAGGATCAAATCACCATTTTCCAATACTCTACTCATTCTCAGCATCTGTAACAACTTACAGATGTGGGATCCTGATCCGGTATCGCATACCCAGGAAGCAGGGTTAATTGAGAAACAGTTTCAATTATAAACACATAGAGGATGAAACATCAATATGCTTCAAGGGGGTGGCCAGGTATTCCTAGTATTGCCTCTTCCATTGCCCAGGATCATGACAATAATTTGAATCTCCTTTCCCATCAGCTGCAACCTCTTAAGATGTCTCTATTCTTACCTTGTGTACACTGAATTTAGGCTCGGTTGGTTTTCTTCTTTCCCTTCCTATCAGCTCTAGCCTCAGGATTGAAAGAAGACTATCCAACAAGCGTAACTGGTGTATTCTTCTTATTAAAAGAGCTATCAACTTAAGATAAGGTGGGGAGAAGAGACAAATGAGTTATATCAATATACAATTCACTTTCTCCAAAACCTGTGGTCATTCTCGACTGAAACACTTTCTTCGAGTTTGTATGTAACAATACGAGATGACCTTCCAAGTAATATGGATCTTTATATCTAATACAGAGTGTTTTGGAGCAAGTAAAGGGGAAGCAGGATCGGTACGGATATATGTGACTTTGTCGTGAATTAGGACAATCATGACATCCTAAAACCAATGATTGTAAAAAGGTTCGGTTAACTTGGTTTATGACATCCAACTTTTACCGGCACGGATGCGACAGAGGACCCGCAGGCATTTCTTGATAGGATGGCTAGGATTTGCCATTCGTTGAGGTGTTCTGATGATAGATGGGTGGAGTTCGCGAGTTTTCCTCTGGAGGGCCTTTCCCAGATGTGGTACGATTCAGTAGAGAGAGGCCGAGCTGCAGGTCTACCTTCTATGACTTGGGACGAGTTCACAGTTGCATTTCATGCCCGTTTTCTTCCGGAGAGTGTCCGAGATGCTCGAGCCCATAGTTTTGAGTCTTTGCACAAGAATCCTGGGATGACAGTGTCCGAGTATGATATACAGTTTACTCAGTTGTCCCAATATGCTTCGTATCTAGTAGACACTGAAGAGAAGAGGATAAAGAGGTTTGTGTGAGAATTCGACACACAGTTATTTCTTGCCATCGGCACCCAGCACTTTGACACATACGCAGCCGCGATGGATGCAGCCTTACTTTTGGAGGAGCGCATTTCTGAGACTCCGGTTGTTTCTGGGTCGAAGAGGATTCGTACTGATAAGGCAGCCCAGCGGCAGATGAGTAGACACCATGATAGATTCTTTCTGGGAGATGGTGGCGGCAGAGGATTGAGACGAGATCAGTTATTTGGTTCATATCCGCAGACCCAGCAATCGTCGCCAGGATGTTTTCGGTGCGGGAGTCGGTACCATCGGGTCAGAGACTGTACCATGGAGCGCCAGGGAGCGGCGACAGTCCCACATATGACCTTACCACCTTCACCACCTCCTCAAAGAGCTCTACTTCCTACCCCTGGTAAGTGTAACCTTTCAAAAAAAATAAAATATTATTTTTTGGGAATTTTTATAATTTAATATTATTTTAAATGAATATTTTAATATTTCGGTATAATTAAATACCGATAAATTGGGGAAATTTTTTGAAAATTATAGAAATTACTAAAAGAGGGTGTTTTATGTGAATTATGCAAATTTTAAGTTTTTATGATTAATTATATGCTAATTTAGTGCTAATCGCGATTAAAAATCGCTAATCGGACTTTAAGCGTGTTTTGTGCACATGTCTTTTTCTACACTTGTTACATTTTCCTATATGTTTTGGGTGCATGGCTTGTTATTTTGGGGTACCATTGAGGTAAGAAGGAAAATAGAAAAGAAAAGGAAAAATGATTAGAATATTAGGCATGGGCATGAGAGAGAAAGGTGAGGGGGTCATTTGACCATGAGTCTTTCTCTTCTCTCTTCATTTTCTTCATCTCTTTTCCCTCCACCACCTCCTCCACCTCACTTCACCCTCAAACCAACATCAAAAACCCACTCCCTCTTCACAAAAAATGTGCACAAGCCCTCAAGCAACTCTTTGGACCAAGAAAGTATTCATTTTGGCGCTGTTGAGGATTCATGAGGGTCTATTGAGGTAATTCCTTCATAATTACTGTAGTATTTCTTGTGCTTAATCCTCATTTCAAGTTTGAAACCGATGTCGGGTAGTTTGGTGAATTTTGGAGATTTCTAGAGAGGGTTAGGGTTAATTAGAGCAGTGTGGTGAACTTGAGTGTGTTTGATCACCTTAAACCCCCCTACAATGTTTTAAATCCAGAACATACACATATACCAAACCTGAAACCAAAATACGGATTTACAGAAACTGAAATGTTGGGTTTTGTGAGAAATTAATGGGTGCAGAGAAATCTGGAGTGACCCGAGACCAAAACTTGAAAAGTAAACAACTCTAGTGACCCAATTAAGACCCTAGGAGGCTACCCTGAGAGTACGAGGCCATTCCACCATGCCAAAACCGATCTGGCCGGTTTTCCCATGAATGTGCTCGGCCACTTGGTGAGGGATAGGGTCCAGGTTGCTTCAGTAGGTCAAATGTACCCTATATATTACCCTAGTGTTGTTTTGGAACCTTGGTTTCACCTGAGACAAAATCTGGGAACACTTTTATAAGTTGCTGCCTTATGTTTTGCGTGTGTTTGAATTCAAGTTTTGGATACTTGGTATTGTATTCGATTATTTGACGTTTGTACGTCTATATCGATTGATATTTGGTTGAATTGCAAGATATAGCCCATAGGTTTTGATATATGGGTGATTCGTGCGACATTTTGGTTTTCGTGTGCCGTTTTGGCTTTGATTTGGTTTTGATGCAATGCGATACGTGTGACATGTAGGTACCCCCACGACGATTCGAGACGATGAAGAAGATGTGGCGACATCGACATCGGCAAACAAGATCAAGGTGAGTAGATTATATCTACGGGTGAAGTCGGGTGGATGGCGTATAGCACCCCCGTAGTTCGATATCTAGTATACTATATATATACTATATATGATAGCTTATTTTGTGATATGGATATTCTAGATGTGATTAGGTGTATTATGGATAGATTAGGGTTTAGATGTAAACTAGTATAGTTTCCTAGTTGCGAACCCTAGAATAGGTTTACACCCACACACACACACATGCTTGCTTGTTATACCTATACCGTGATGATGAGGATAGTGTATGATATTTGGAGATGATATTGGGCATAGTGCCATGATATCAGTGATATGATGTGATTCGTATTTGGGATACGACATGAGATTTTAGCGGGCCTTTTGACGTGTGTTTCACACACACACTTATTCTTATATAGATGGTATCGTTTTGTACTAGACTTAGATCAGTACCCCAGATCATGAGATATGATGATAAGGATACCAAATAATTGATGAGATGAATGTGATATTGATCCGTACCCGGATTTGGGATGCCGTACAATGATTTACCATACGAGCTTTATTTGATGATAAGATCCGCACTCATGACTCGAGGGTGTCATATGATATTGTATCGTACGCGGTACCTTTGAGACGGGATCACCGACTATGATACTTTTATATATATATATCGACTCAGATTTAGGTGGTTCCCATACCCCTCCTGATTGACTTACTAGTTAGAGCTGTAGATTTGCTAGTAGATGTTAGGCTAGGCCGATGTCACACCTATTTCAAAAACTAACGAATCAGGAGTATTTTAAAGACAGGAAAGGGATTCTACGGATATTTTCAAAAGGCGCATCTTTTCTTAAAAACACCGTAGCCCTTATTTTACTAAAAAAAACCCGATTCGTCTTATTTCAAAAGGCAAACTGTGGGACATTTTTATATCAATGCAGATGCGTCACCGTTGCATTTATTAGTCTATTCCTGCATATTCTTGTTATTCGCATTGCATGTGCAAATGGTTATTGTTATATTAAACTCATACTGTTAGGACACCAGGACCATTATCGATGATGCATATGTTCCACATACACCTGCTTGCCAGCTCACACACTTCATCATCGATAATTGCCATGTCACTACACTGTAGTACTGTTGCATTCAGGATATGATCTCTTGCATGGCATACTTATGTACATACCCATTGTACACCCATATTTACATACATAAGTATTTGCACATACATAGATGATTCTGGCTTGATTAGAGATTTGGGAACCGCAAGATACTCTTTAAAACTGGTTCATTTTAAAAGAGCAGTTTCCCTCAATATGTGCATATTACTATTCCATATTGCATGATATACTGATATGCTTACATTTCTTTTATATGTCGCATACACCATGCTTTCTGATTATACGCATTGAGATATGTTGTTTCCATGATATTACTGGATTTGGGAACCGTGGGTATTTTAAAAGAAAGTATGTATTGTTTGAAAAACCCGGTTACCCTTGATATGATATTTCAGTGCGTCCACCATGTGTTTTCTTGGTTCTGAGAGTGGCATGTGAAACCCGATTCGAGGAGCGATAAGCACCGTCTGCGGGTACATGGTGGACCCGGTGAGGTACCCTGGGGCAAGAAGACTCGTATATGTTAGACGGTGAGCTTGGCAGGGGAGTACTACCTACCGGTGATTGTTTTGAGCTCGGCAGATATCTGGGGGATACCGACCGGAGTTGAGAGATGAGACGGGCCTATCCAGACTGATGGAGCCCTATATATATGAGGATTTATGTGCCGATGCTAGGCACAAGTTTCATGATGTTTTTGAGTGTCGATGCTTGACGCTCAGGTTCCATGATTTTGATATGTCGCGAGCAACACATGTTGATTTACATCCTCATATTTCCATGCATATGCTTTATGATATTTACATGCATGATGTTTATTGTCATTGGGTGACACGTGGACAATATCCACATACATATAGTTGACATTGATGGCATTGATCACATAGTTGGACGAGATCCACATACATGATGACATTGATTATATAGTTGGATGATATCCACATACATATAGATGTTACATTGCCACCTTATCGTGCTTCAGACTTATTCATTTGAGATTTATATATATATATCTGATTGTATTGACTTAGGATTGTGTCATACATATGATTTCTGCTCTGTGATGTTTTCTATTCACGAGTTGGCAACTCACCCCCGTTGTGCCACAGTTTCTTGCAGGTTTTGCCGTACATGTTTCATTGCGGCTTTTCTGGCACACTGCTTCCCTTATGGGTGACTTGCTTTGGTAGGTGCATTCTTTTGCATCACAACCACCATTGTATATGTATTATTTAGTTGTATCTAGAAATTCCATCAACCAAAATTTGTATACTGTTTCAGACTTAGAAAACCAGATATGTATTATTTCAACCTTAGTGTCACGCCCCACTTCCCAGTGTACGGCGAAGTGGACGCGACGAGGCCCGCTACGTATGTACTCAGAAATACATACGCTAAGCGTAACTAAGCAATATAAATACACAAGAGACAAGAGTATAAAAGAACAGCAACTTTTATTAATAACATTCTTTGTACAATGCATGAAAAGGAAAATACAACTGAAATGAAAAGCGATGCCTAAACAGTGGCATAACATGAAAATGAAAAATACTGGAAAGAACAAGATACAATATCTAGAGCTCGAGGTCTTCGTGGAACCGCTACAAGTCTTCACTGGTGGGCTCGATCTCAGCTTGGTCTGACGCACCTGACGACATTCAAAGAAGAAGGAAATAGAATGTCGTCAGCGAACAGGTCGCTCGGTAAGTCCCAAAGAAGAATGAAGAATGAGAGTGACAGAGTATAGTATTTTCTAAAGTATTGTATTGTAGAATATTATGAAATATTGTTTAACGTAATTGTTTGTAGCTTGGTACAGGAGGATGCCAGTGTATACGAGGGGAGTCTCTATATGCCAGAGACTAAGGGCACGTATAGTACAAGGAACCGTTTATGCCACGGTACAACAGCAACGGAATATAGGTTAGGTGTCTTAATCTGACCACCTCATTCCACTTTTAACATCTTCCGTACCAATCTACCCCTTTAAACCCCGCGATGTCATGTTTGTATTGTTATCTTGTAAACTTGTAATGATTGCTTGATTGACTTGATTAACTGATTGACTTACCGAAACCATGATATCAGGAAACGGTTATAACCGTAGAGTCATGTAAATGGAATACTGGAAACTTGTAAAAAGAATATCCATGGTTCGGTTCAGTCAGACAGATTGTTAACTGATTCTGGGATTCATGTATTCAAGTTGTGTTGGAATATAATTGAAATATAGATTGACTTGAAATATATTCAAGTCAGAATTAGTCAGACTCTAACCCGAGTCCGACTAAAAGAAATATAATTTGAAGTTCAATATTAGCTAGGGGCCTTATTGTAATTTGTGAAACTTGAGGGGGGTTTATGTAAAAATACTTTTGTATAGTTTTCCAAATACACCTCAAGTATTTAATAATCGTCTTTATTGTTATAATGAATGTGAATTTTATTTGTGTTATTCTAGTGAATATATCCTAATAAAAGTATTAATTGTTTATTTGAAATTCGTGTTATTTTAATGTAACTTTTAATCTTTGAATTTTAGGAAAAAGTGGAAATTTTATATTATAACAAAATAAATGTTTAAATGATAATTATATATAATTAAACACATAAATAATTTTTAAATGAATATTTTATTTACAAAAATATCACTTTCTTTAAATATCGTATTTTAAACCTTTCGAGACCGAATGCTCCTTGCGGAGGTCTGAATCTCGCACGACTAGCCTGCGGGTGCACGATGAACCGTGCTATCCCTAACAGGTTCCCCAAAGATGGGTTGTAATGGCACTTTGCTCAGGTTTTTATAAATACTTTTAATTTAGGGAAAAGGTTTTCTAAATATAGGGTATTTATTTGTAAAAGTATATAGTTCTCCATATTTTAGTTGTTAGGGTTTCCTAGACCATCTAACCTATATTCTATGGTCTAAACGATGAGTCATTAGAAGCCTCAAATCGCCTCTTCACCGTCGAATGCAGCCAGGTAAGTGCCAGGTAAGTGGGAAGGAACCACAGTCGTGGGCCTAATTAAAAACCACTAGCCTTAGACACACTTGCCTAGACCCACAAGACAGTTTAGATAAACGATCGATGTCCATGACCAATCGTGCTTTCATTTTATATAAGTTTTATTTAGAAAAGTTTACAATTTAAAGGTTAAACTAAAAGTTATAAAGGTTATGGTATTTTAGTGAAAAAGTCCTATAATATCGTATTCTGTATTTTTGTTATTTATCAATTAGGGTTATAATGAGTGTGTGTAAGGGTAGGTCATTACCCCGTGACTTATATTAAGTTTTGGTGAAGTTTCAAGGTGAAATAAGCTATGTTAAACTTAAGGGTATTAAGGTGCAAGAATACGGTATTCATAAACGTTATCATTTCATGTGTGAAATTTCATCCAAATTGAATGAAACAAGTTTTGTTATCAAAATAAACATGATTAAGAGTGAGGGATCTAATTAGAACATTAAAATTGAACTTGATGGTATTTTTATGCAAGAAATACGGTTTTGTAAAGAAATTATCATTTCATGTGGAAAAGTGTGATTAAATTTGATTTAAGGGTGATTAATAGTCAACATGCAATAGGGTTGATAATATGTATTAGGTGAAAAGTGGAATTTTAAAGAAAAACCGGATCGGGAATCGGTTTGTCCGATTTCCGTCGGTTCCAAAAAGTCGTATTTTACAATTATAAAAAAGAAAGATAGAAGGTTGGGACTTACATACACAAGCCGGTATTACCACCGGACTTGTCTATCCGCCAATATCCTCGCGTTACTAGCGAGACCTTCTTGAAGACTTCTTCATGTTCTTCTTCTAGGACTCTAGGTGAAGAGGGAGAAGTGAAAGATAAAAAATGTGAGAAAGGAAAAGATAGAGGAGGACAAATAAAGATGGTGTAATGGTGAATAATAATATATGCATTTAACATGAGAATTAAAAGAGAAATGAAAGGTCACCATTCATTTTGGAAATGAAAGGTCTCATTTGTAGGTTATGAGAAGAATAAAAAATGATAAAAAATAATTGTAAGAATGGGGATTTGAACATATGACTTATGGAATAACAATGCAAGAACTTAACCAATGAGCTATAAGGTTGTTTATGCATATATTTAATTAAAATTAAATATATGATGTTGCTTAAAAAGAAAATGGGCTTTTTAGATGGGCTGTAGAGAATAAGAATAATGGATTTGGGTTAAATATTTATGAAAGGAAAAATAAGAATGAGACGTTGAAAACTTAAATATAAGAAAAAGAAATTGTATCTAGAAAATAATACATAATACATTGAGGAATAAAATAATAATAAATTTAATAGAAAAAGGAAAATACCAAGTACAAATAAATGCGGTATATTATTGAAGAGGGATAATACAAATGTATAAAGATTTTGGGGTCAATACATTCTACCCTCCTTAAAAATAATTTCGTCCTCGAAATTACTCAAGAAGGATGATGTAACAGAGTAAGGAAACAGGATTAGGATGATGTCTTCTTCGAGCTCCGTCGATTGATACTCTAACCAATTGAGCTAATAAGTCTACAAGATACAAATAGAAAGGATGAATAAGAATTAAGGATTCAAAAGTGGAGAGATGGACTTCAAGGAAACCGAAGGTGGAGTTCAAGATGGATTCAAGGAATATGTAATGTAAAGAATGTTTTCAGTTGCTGTTTCTTGTGTTTTATATTGCTTAGGTTGTTCACGCAGAACAGAACTGCATGATAGGGTTTCATACAGCTCTGACCTACATGGGCCACCAACAAAACCTGTCACGCCCCACTTCCCAGTGTACGGCGAAGTGGACGCGACGAGGCCCGCTACGTATGTACTCAGAAATACATACGCTAAGCGTAACTAAGCAATATAAATACACAAGAGACAAGAGTATAAAAGAACAGCAACTTTTATTAATAACATTCTTTGTACAATGCATGAAAAGGAAAATACAACTGAAATGAAAAGCGATGCCTAAACAGTGGCATAACATGAAAATGAAAAATACTGGAAAGAACAAGATACAATATCTAGAGCTCGAGGTCTTCGTGGAACCGCTACAAGTCTTCACTGGTGGGCTCGATCTCAGCTTGGTCTGACGCACCTGACGACATTCAAAGAAGAAGGAAATAGAATGTCGTCAGCGAACAGGTCGCTCGGTAAGTCCCAAAGAAGAATGAAGAATGAGAGTGACAGAGTATAGTATTTTCTAAAGTATTGTATTGTAGAATATTATGAAATATTGTTTAACGTAATTGTTTGTAGCTTGGTACAGGAGGATGCCAGTGTATACGAGGGGAGTCTCTATATGCCAGAGACTAAGGGCACGTATAGTACAAGGAACCGTTTATGCCACGGTACAACAGCAACGGAATATAGGTTAGGTGTCTTAATCTGACCACCTCATTCCACTTTTAACATCTTCCGTACCAATCTACCCCTTTAAACCCCGCGATGTCATGTTTGTATTGTTATCTTGTAAACTTGTAATGATTGCTTGATTGACTTGATTAACTGATTGACTTACCGAAACCATGATATCAGGAAACGGTTATAACCGTAGAGTCATGTAAATGGAATACTGGAAACTTGTAAAAAGAATATCCATGGTTCGGTTCAGTCAGACAGATTGTTAACTGATTCTGGGATTCATGTATTCAAGTTGTGTTGGAATATAATTGAAATATAGATTGACTTGAAATATATTCAAGTCAGAATTAGTCAGACTCTAACCCAAGTCCGACTAAAAGAAATATAATTTGAAGTTCAATATTAGCTAGGGGCCTTATTGTAATTTGTGAAACTTGAGGGGGGTTTATGTAAAAATACTTTTGTATAGTTTTCCAAATACACCTCAAGTATTTAATAATCGTCTTTATTGTTATAATGAATGTGAATTTTATTTGTGTTATTCTAGTGAATATATCCTAATAAAAGTATTAATTGTTTATTTGAAATTCGTGTTATTTTAATGTAACTTTTAATCTTTGAATTTTAGGAAAAAGTGGAAATTTTATATTATAACAAAATAAATGTTTAAATGATAATTATATATAATTAAACACATAAATAATTTTTAAATGAATATTTTATTTACAAAAATATCACTTTCTTTAAATATCGTATTTTAAACCTTTCGAGACCGAATGCTCCTTGCGGAGGTCTGAATCTCGCACTACTAGCCTGCGGGTGCATGATGAACCGTGCTATCCCTAACAGGTTCCCCAAAGATGGGTTGTAATGGCACTTTGCTCAGGTTTTTATAAATACTTTTAATTTAGGGAAAATGTTTTCTAAATATAGGGTATTTATTTGTAAAAGTATATAGTTCTCCATATTTTAGTTGTTAGGGTTTCCTAGACCATCTAACCTATATTCTATGGTCTAAACGATGAGTCATTAGAAGCCTCAAATCGCCTCTTCACCGTCGAATGCAGCCAGGTAAGTGCCAGGTAAGTGGGAAGGAACCACAGTCGTGGGCCTAATTAAAAACCACTAGCCTTAGACACACTTGCCTAGACCCACAAGACAGTTTAGATAAACGATCGATGTCCATGACCAATCGTGCTTTCATTTTATATAAGTTTTATTTAGAAAAGTTTACAATTTAAAGGTTAAACTAAAAGTTATAAAGGTTATGGTATTTTAGTGAAAAAGTCCTATAATATCGTATTCTGTATTTTTGTTATTTATCAATTAGGGTTATAATGAGTGTGTGTAAGGGTAGGTCATTACCCCGTGACTTATATTAAGTTTTGGTGAAGTTTCAAGGTGAAATAAGCTATGTTAAACTTAAGGGTATTAAGGTGCAAGAATACGGTATTCATAAACGTTATCATTTCATGTGTGAAATTTCATCCAAATTGAATGAAACAAGTTTTGTTATCAAAATAAACATGATTAAGAGTGAGGGATCTAATTAGAACATTAAAATTGAACTTGATGGTATTTTTATGCAAGAAATACGGTTTTGTAAAGAAATTATCATTTCATGTGGAAAAGTGTGATTAAATTTGATTTAAGGGTGATTAATAGTCAACATGCAATAGGGTTGATAATATGTATTAGGTGAAAAGTGGAATTTTAAAGAAAAACCGGATCGGGAATCGGTTTGTCCGATTTCCGTCGGTTCCAAAAAGTCGTATTTTACAATTATAGAAAAGAAAGATAGAAGGTTGGGACTTACATACACAAGCCGGTATTATCACCGGACTTGTCTATCCGCCGATATCCTCGCGTTACTAGCGAGACCTTCTTGAAGACTTCTTCATGTTCTTCTTCTAGGACTCTAGGTGAAGAGGGAGAAGTGAAAGATAAAAAATGTGAGAAAGGAAAAGATAGAGGAGGACAAATAAAGATGGTGTAATGGTGAATAATAATATATGCATTTAACATGAGAATTAAAAGAGAAATGAAAGGTCACCATTCATTTTGGAAATGAAAGGTCTCATTTGTAGGTTATGAGAAGAATAAAAAATGATAAAAAATAATTGTAAGAATGGGGATTTGAACATATGACTTATGGAATAACAATGCAAGAACTTAACCAATGAGCTATAAGGTTGTTTATGCATATATTTAATTAAAATTAAATATATGATGTTGCTTAAAAAGAAAATGGGCTTTTTAGATGGGCTGTAGAGAATAAGAATAATGGATTTGGGTTAAATATTTATGAAAGGAAAAATAAGAATGAGACGTTGAAAACTTAAATATAAGAAAAAGAAATTGTATCTAGAAAATAATACATAATACATTGAGGAATAAAATAATAATAAATTTAATAGAAAAAGGAAAATACCAAGTACAAATAAATGCGGTATATTATTGAAGAGGGATAATACAAATGTATAAAGATTTTGGGGTCATTACATTCTACCCTCCTTAAAAATAATTTCGTCCTCGAAATTACTCAAGAAGGATGATGTAACAGAGTAAGGAAACAGGATTAGGATGATGTCTTCTTCGAGCTCCGTCGATTGATACTCTAACCAATTGAGCTAATAAGTCTACAAGATACAAATAGAAAGGATGAATAAGAATTAAGGATTCAAAAGTGGAGAGATGGACTTCAAGGAAACCGAAGGTGGAGTTCAAGATGGATTCAAGGAATATGTAATGTAAAGAATGTTTTCAGTTGCTGTTTCTTGTGTTTTATATTGCTTAGGTTGTTCACGCAGAACAGAACTGCATGATAGGGTTTCATACAGCTCTGACCTACATGGGCCACCAACAAAACCTGTCACGCCCCACTTCCCAGTGTACGGCGAAGTGGACGCGACGAGGCCCGCTACGTATGTACTCAGAAATACATACGCTAAGCGTAACTAAGCAATATAAATACACAAGAGACAAGAGTATAAAAGAACAGCAACTTTTATTAATAACATTCTTTGTACAATGCATGAAAAGGAAAATACAACTGAAATGAAAAGCGATGCCTAAACAGTGGCATAACATGAAAATGAAAAATACTGGAAAGAACAAGATACAATATCTAGAGCTCGAGGTCTTCGTGGAACCGCTACAAGTCTTCACTGGTGGGCTCGATCTCAGCTTGGTCTGACGCACCTGACGACATTCAAAGAAGAAGGAAATAGAATGTCGTCAGCGAACAGGTCGCTCGGTAAGTCCCAAAGAAGAATGAAGAATGAGAGTGACAGAGTATAGTATTTTCTAAAGTATTGTATTGTAGAATATTATGAAATATTGTTTAACGTAATTGTTTGTAGCTTGGTACAGGAGGATGCCAGTGTATACGAGGGGAGTCTCTATATGCCAGAGACTAAGGGCACGTATAGTACAAGGAACCGTTTATGCCACGGTACAACAGCAACGGAATATAGGTTAGGTGTCTTAATCTGACCACCTCATTCCACTTTTAACATCTTCCGTACCAATCTACCCCTTTAAACCCCGCGATGTCATGTTTGTATTGTTATCTTGTAAACTTGTAATGATTGCTTGATTGACTTGATTAACTGATTGACTTACCGAAACCATGATATCAGGAAACGGTTATAACCGTAGAGTCATGTAAATGGAATACTGGAAACTTGTAAAAAGAATATCCATGGTTCGGTTCAGTCAGACAGATTGTTAACTGATTCTGGGATTCATGTATTCAAGTTGTGTTGGAATATAATTGAAATATAGATTGACTTGAAATATATTCAAGTCAGAATTAGTCAGACTCTAACCCGAGTCCGACTAAAAGAAATATAATTTGAAGTTCAATATTAGCTAGGGGCCTTATTGTAATTTGTGAAACTTGAGGGGGGTTTATGTAAAAATACTTTTGTATAGTTTTCCAAATACACCTCAAGTATTTAATAATCGTCTTTATTGTTATAATGAATGTGAATTTTATTTGTGTTATTCTAGTGAATATATCCTAATAAAAGTATTAATTGTTTATTTGAAATTCGTGTTATTTTAATGTAACTTTTAATCTTTGAATTTTAGGAAAAAGTGGAAATTTTATATTATAACAAAATAAATGTTTAAATGATAATTATATATAATTAAACACATAAATAATTTTTAAATGAATATTTTATTTACAAAAATATCACTTTCTTTAAATATCGTATTTTAAACCTTTCGAGACCGAATGCTCCTTGCGGAGGTCTGAATCTCGCACGACTAGCCTGCGGGTGCACGATGAACCGTGCTATCCCTAACAGGTTCCCCAAAGATGGGTTGTAATGACACTTTGCTCAGGTTTTTATAAATACTTTTAATTTAGGGAAAAGGTTTTCTAAATATAGGGTATTTATTTGTAAAAGTATATAGTTCTCCATATTTTAGTTGTTAGGGTTTCCTAGACCATCTAACCTATATTCTATGGTCTAAACGATGAGTCATTAGAAGCCTCAAATCGCCTCTTCACCGTCGAATGCAGCCAGGTAAGTGCCAGGTAAGTGGGAAGGAACCACAGTCGTGGGCCTAATTAAAAACCACTAGCCTTAGACACACTTGCCTAGACCCACAAGACAGTTTAGATAAACGATCGATGTCCATGACCAATCGTGCTTTCATTTTATATAAGTTTTATTTAGAAAAGTTTACAATTTAAAGGTTAAACTAAAAGTTATAAAGGTTATGGTATTTTAGTGAAAAAGTCCTATAATATCGTATTCTGTATTTTTGTTATTTATCAATTAGGGTTATAATGAGTGTGTGTAAGGGTAGGTCATTACCCCGTGACTTATATTAAGTTTTGGTGAAGTTTCAAGGTGAAATAAGCTATGTTAAACTTAAGGGTATTAAGGTGCAAGAATACGGTATTCATAAACGTTATCATTTCATGTGTGAAATTTCATCCAAATTGAATGAAACAAGTTTTGTTATCAAAATAAACATGATTAAGAGTGAGGGATCTAATTAGAACATTAAAATTGAACTTGATGGTATTTTTATGCAAGAAATACGGTTTTGTAAAGAAATTATCATTTCATGTGGAAAAGTGTGATTAAATTTGATTTAAGGGTGATTAATAGTCAACATGCAATAGGGTTGATAATATGTATTAGGTGAAAAGTGGAATTTTAAAGAAAAACCGGATCGGGAATCGGTTTGTCCGATTTCCGTCGGTTCCAAAAAGTCGTATTTTACAATTATAGAAAAGAAAGATAGAAGGTTGGGACTTACATACACAAGCCGGTATTATTACCGGACTTGTCTATCCGCCGATATCCTCGCGTTACTAGCGAGACCTTCTTGAAGACTTCTTCATGTTCTTCTTCTAGGACTCTAGGTGAAGAGGGAGAAGTGAAAGATAAAAAATGTGAGAAAGGAAAAGATAGAGGAGGACAAATAAAGATGGTGTAATGGTGAATAATAATATATGCATTTAACATGAGAATTAAAAGAGAAATGAAAGGTCACCATTCATTTTGGAAATGAAAGGTCTCATTTGTAGGTTATGAGAAGAATAAAAAATGATAAAAAATAATTGTAAGAATGGGGATTTGAACATATGACTTATGGAATAACAATGCAAGAACTTAACCAATGAGCTATAAGGTTGTTTATGCATATATTTAATTAAAATTAAATATATGATGTTGCTTAAAAAGAAAATGGGCTTTTTAGATGGGCTGTAGAGAATAAGAATAATGGATTTGGGTTAAATATTTATGAAAGGAAAAATAAGAATGAGACGTTGAAAACTTAAATATAAGAAAAAGAAATTGTATCTAGAAAATAATACATAATACATTGAGGAATAAAATAATAATAAATTTAATAGAAAAAGGAAAATACCAAGTACAAATAAATGCGGTATATTATTGAAGAGGGATAATACAAATGTATAAAGATTTTGGGGTCATTACACTTAAAGTCGCGCGTTATACTGCTTGCGTGGTTGTGACCGTCGATTGACGAAGAGCTAGCTCCTGCTTGGGTATGCCTTTTATCATTGTATATATGTTATTCTTGTTGTACCCCGTTCGGGGCCATTATTTACAAAGAAAACTCTGCCGAAATTTTCAGAAAAGAATATAGATTTTAAAAATGCATATTCGGCTTACTTATTCAAAAACATTGCTTTTAAAACATGTTTTCCTTACTTCTTAAAAAATTTAGTTTTCCTTATTACTCCTTAAAAATGGTTTTAGATTTCTGGGCTTTTGGCTTACTTGAATTAGATGGGGTCCTATAGACTTCATATGATTCAAGGCCAGTCACGTGCTATTTCCGGTCATGACAAAGTTGGTATCAGAGCGCTAGGTTAACCTTGGTTCGAGTCTAAGTTTGACAATGTGGAGCCTAGAGCATTTATATATATACGAAACTTAGGCTTGACCTTACGGAACTTTGACTTAGTCGAGGGGGTGTTATACCCGAACTTTCGTCGCGTAGGATGACCCTTGGTTGATGGAGTAGGTAGCTTGAGTAGAGTGACGTACCGTACGTATGTTCTGCGGCATACTTACGATACGCTACTCCGCTCAAGAAACCTTAGGATGTACATTTCCTTGCACAGTATTATATTCATTCTTATGATCTATCCTCGTCGATATTGGCTATGATTTTGCTGCCACGATTACACGGGCAGAGAGAGCTACGGCTAGAGTTGCATCAGCTTGAGCTCGTCATGGACGAGAACTGACCAGGGCGTGATTCCAGGGACATACGATTACATATAGAGGCGTCGTCTTACTGTGTTTTCGCGCTATGAGCGTTTGATAGATCGCTTTTACGAGATTTCGCGGATGTGCTGATCGGCACCAGAGGATCAGGCTACTGCTAGAGGCCAGCCAGAATATGATGACCATTGATATATCGCTTACTCACGATGATTGAGGCGCTGTTCAGCGTATAGACGAATGAGCCAGTTGTTGCTGCAAATGACGAGATATCGCCCAGATGTTGGAGCTACTGCAGCATAAGTATATACTTAGAGATATGATGGAAGGTCGCTAGCTACCCAAGGATGAAGGACTAGGACATTTGGTTCGTTCGCTTACCCCGATGAGAGGTCATCAGATAGATTGATTCCAGCTAGAGACGACTTCACGTAGATTCGTTGAGAGTCGATAGAGACGATCGAATGTCAGGAACTCGATTCCAAGTTTAAAGTATTCGGAAAGACATGCAGGCGATTCTATGGACCCTCTAGAAGAATGAAACCCTAACTCGACATAATGACCGCGTGAAAGCCTTTGAACCTTAGGGTTTGCGGCAGTTCCGCGGCGCCATTAGTGAGGCTTGGGTTTGCCCTTCTACGGCTGGCTACCGACGCTGTGGTATGTACTCGATACTATTAAACTGTACCCAAGATGTTGAGCTCTTGGGAGATTATGAGGTTTTGACAAATCGATCGAATGGTTCGACATCATTCGGATATCAGGTGATGGGATACATTGCTTGGGAGACTCCAGATATGAGTATAGCCGTTGGAGCGCAGTCCATGCAGCCACGAGAAGACGAGTCTGAATCAGTCAACATTGGAACAAAGTGGAGTAAAGAGTTCGCACGATATTTCGACGAGATGACGTTCCACTCCGCTGACATCAGAGATGCGATACGCATGCAGAGGCGTTGGGATGCGACCAGTTTCCGAGGAAATGTGTGCTGAGGACGCAGATGACCAGAGAAATGCCAGGACGGAATCGCCCCCGTTAGCATACCTGACAGGGCTGATGAGCCGATTGATTGCGAGATTGTTAATCCGCAGAGGAGATAAGGACCCAGAGACAGAGGACACCAGACCGTGAGCAGGAGGCAAGTAGATATCTTGTGCTGCTAGCATTGGATGCACCGACACCTTCTCGGCCTTGAAGGAGGAAATATTGACGACGGTATTTATGATTTGTGATTTGGTGATTCGATTATCACGCATCCATCACCCTGGGATTTCGGTATTTTGGGCGATCTATTTGCATGATTTAGTCTTGATGGCTGAGTTCCATGATATTTGTTTTCGTGCACCAAGGTTGCACCTACTGGGTATTTATATTTTGCGCATAGTTATTACGCTTAAGGTATTGATTGTGATTTCATGCCTATTTTATGCCGGTGATTTGATTTACGCTTCCAGCATAGTTTCCATGCACTTTTAGTGTTTTGATTTGATTTGTGCACGCTGATGCATATGATTTTGAGCTTATACACCGCGGTATACCTGATTTGGATTGAGCCGTATAGTATACCGTCAATTTTGATTCTGATATTGATGTTGATTTCTTTCACTCCGTGCATTTGATTTGGATTTTCGTGCGTGATGAGCGCATGTTTTGAGATACGATTTTGGTACACACCAGATGCACTAAATCGGGATTCCTTGTGCATGTCAGATGCACCTAATTTTGCTGTCAGACACGCCCGTTGCCCTTGACAGATGTTTCGTGCACACCCGTTGCACCTAGATGTTGTTTCTGTGCACATGTATGGCACATATATGGATTTTGATTTCCGTGCGCACCAGACGCACAGGGTGTTCTCACATACATTTTGGGATTTATTTCTGATGGAGCAGTACGTTTTTATGATATTTGTTATTGGTTTTCGTACTGAGCAAAACTAGTCAGAGGACAGTACCTGGATATATTTTGGCATGCATTTACTTCAGCTATTTACATGTATAGATTTGATGTCTACATGTATAGTTCTGATTTATATCATATTGGTTTTATTTTGGATTTGACATTTGTGTCTTTACCATGACTCCGATGATTGTAGAATGCATGACGGAGTTTTGATTTTGAGTTATCTGCTCATTACTTATGCGCATGCATTGCGCTATGATGCGTTTTATGTATTGATGATTTCGGAGCCCCGACGACTTGGACTTTTTATTGAAATGTTTTAGAATTTAGGGGTTTAAATTAAATTCGAGGACCGAATTTTGTTAAGGGGGGAAGATTGTAACATTCCAAAAAAAATAAAATATTATTTTTTGGGAATTTTTATAATTTAATATTATTTTAAATGAATATTTTAATATTTCGGTGTAATTAAATACCGATAAATTAGGGAAATTTTTTGAAAATTATAGAAATTACTAAAAGAGAGTGTTTTATATGAATTATGCAAATTTTAAGTTTTTATGATTAATTATATGCTAATTTAGTGCTAATCGCGATTACAAATCGCTAATCGGACTTTAAGCGTGTTTTGTGCACATGTCTTTTTCCACACTTGTTGCATTTTCCTATATGTTTTGGGTGCATGACTTGTTATTTTTGGGTTTCTATTGAGGTGAGAAGGAAAATAGAAAAGAAAAGGAAAAGGATTAGAATATTAGGCATGGGCATGAGAGAGAAAGGTGAGGGGGTCATTTGACCATGAGTCTTTCTCTTCTCTCTTCATTTTCTTCATCTCTTTTCCCTCCTCCTCCATCTTGAGCTGCTGCCCTCTCCTTCCACCACCTCCTCCACTTCACTTCACCCTCAAAACAACATCAAAACCCCACTCTCTCTTCCCAAAAAATGTGCACAAGCCCTCAAGCAATACTTTGGACCAAGAAAGTATTCATTTTGGCGCTATTGAGGATTCATGAGGGTCTATTGAGGTAATTCCTTCACAATTAGTGTAGTATTTCTTATGCTTAAGCCTCTTTTCAAGTTTGAAATCGATGTCGGGTAGTTTGGTGAACTTTGGAGATTTCTAGAGAGGGTTAGGGTTAATTTGAGTAGTGTGGTGAACTTGAGTGTGTTTAGTGACCTTAAACCCCCCTACAATGTTTTAAATCCATAACATACACATATACCAAACCTGAAACCAAAATACGGATTTACAGAAACTGAAATGTTGGGTTTTGTGAGAACTTAATGGGTGCAGAGAAATCTGGAGTGACCCGAGACCAAAACTTGAAAAGTAAACAACTCTAGTGACCCAATTAAGACCCTAGGAGGCTACCCTGAGAGTACGAGGCCATTCCACCATGCCAAAACCGATCTGGCCGGTTTTCCCATGAATGTGCTCGGCCACTTGGTGAGGGATAGGGTCCAGGTTGCTTCAGTAGGTCAAATGTACCCTATATATTACCCTAGTGTTGTTTTGGAACCTTGGTTTCACCTGAGACAAAATCTGGGAACACTTTTATAAGTTGCTGCCTTATGTTTTGCGTGTGTTTGAATTCAAGTTTTGGATATTTGGTATTGTATTCGATTATTTGACGTTTGTACGTCTATATCGATTGATATTTGGTTGAATTGCAAGATATAGCCTATAGGTTTTGACCTATGGGTGATTCGTGCGACATTTTGGTTTTCGTGTGCCGTTTTGGCTTTGATTTGGTTTTGATGCAATACGATACGTGTGACATGTAGGTACCCCCACGACGATTCGAGACGTTGAAGAAGATGTGGCGACATCGACATCGGCAAACAAGATCAAGGTGAGTAGATTATATCTACGGGGGAAGTCGGATGGATGGCTTATAGCACCCCCGCAGTTCGATATCTAGTATACTATATATGATAGCTTATTGTGTGATATGGATATTCTAGATGTGATTAGGTGTATGATGGATAGATTAGGGTTTAGAAGTAAACTATTATAGTTTTCTAGTTGCGAACCCTAGAATAGGTTTACACCCACACACACACATGCTTGCTTGTTATACCTATACCGTGATGATGAGGATAGTGTATGATATTTGGAGATGAGTCGATTAGATTGGGCATAGTGCCATGAAATTGGTGATATGATGTGATTCATATTTGAGATACGACATGAGATTTTAGCGGGCCTTTTGACGTGTGTTTCAAACACGCACTTATTCTTATATAGATGGTATCGTTTTGTACTAGACTTAGATCAGTACCCCGGATCATAAGATATGATGATAAGGATACCAAATAATTGTTGAGATGAATGTGATATTGACCCGGACCCAGATTTGGGATGCCCTACAATGATTTACCGTACGAGCTTTATTTGATGATAAGATCCGCTCTCATGACTCGAGGATGTCATATGATATTGTATCGTATGCGGTACCTTTGAGGCGGGATCACCGACTATGATACTTATATATATATATATATATATATATATATATATATATATATATCGACTCAGATTTAGGTGGTTCCCATACCCCTCCTGATTGACTTACTAGTTAGAGCTGTAGATTTGCTAGTAGATGTTAGGCTAGGCCGATGTCACACCTATTTCAAAAACTAACGAATCGGGAGTATTTTAAAGACAGGCAAGGGATTCTACGGATATTTTCAAAAGGCGCATCTTTTCTTAAAAACACCGTAGCTCTTATTTTACTAAAAACCTCGATTCGTCTTATTTCAAAAGGCAAACTGTGGGACATTTTTATATCAATGCAGATGCGTCACCGTTGCATTTATTAGTCGATTCCTGCATATTTTTGTTATTCGCATTGCATGTGCAAATGGTTATTGTTATATTAAACTCATGCTGTTAGGACACCAGCACCATTATCGATAATGCATATGTTCCACGTACACCTGCTTGCCGGCTCACACACTTCATCATCGATAATTGCCATGTTACTACACTGTAGTACTGTTGCATTCAGGATATGATCTCTTGCATGGCATACTTGTGTACATACCTATTGTACACCCATATTTACATAAATAAGTATTTGCACATACATAGATGATTCTGGCTTGATTAGAGATTTGGGAACTGTAAGATACTCTTTAAAACTGGTTCATTTTAAAAGAGCGGTTTCCCTCAATATATGCATATTACTATTCCATGTTGCATGGTATACTGATATGCTTACATTTCTTTTATATGTCGCATACATCATGCTTTCTGATTATACGAATTGAGATATGTTGTTTCCATGATATTACTGGATTTGGGAACTGTGGGTATTTTAAAAGAAAGTATGTATTGTTTGAAAAACCCGATTACCCTTGATATGATATTTCAGTGCGTCCACCATGTGTTTTCTCGGTTCTGAGAGTGGCATGTGAAACCCGATTCGAGGAGCGGTAGGCACCGTCTGCGGGTACATGGTGGACCCGGTGAGGTACCCTGGGGCTAGAAGACTCGTATATGTTAGACGGTGAGCCTGGCAGGGGAATACTACCTACCGGTGATTGTTTTGAGCTCGGCGGATATCTGGGAGATACCGACCGGAGTTGAGAGATGAGACGGGCCTATCCGGACTGACGGAGCCCTATGTATATGAGGATTTATGTGCCGATCCTAGGCACAGGTTTCATGATGTTTTCGAGTGTTGTTCATATCAGATTTTTGCATTTTCATACCGCCCAATTTTTATCACATTGCATATCGGTAGATACTCTTGAGCCGTGTTTGCTAGTTAATTGCAGGATACAGGTTCTCGGTTCTAAAACGGTGAAATTCATGAAAAACACGACAAAATCCGGGTCCCTGCCAACCACAGATAAAACACGGTCTCCGCTCTTCATCCGTATGTTGCCAGATACCAGTTTAGGAAGACAAAAGGTCAAATCAATGTCAAATCAATGCACAAGGCTCAATGGTAGCACAAAATCCAAGAGATCTACGCGGAGCTCGAGGCAATCATGACAAAATCTTGACAAAAAGTCCACCTTTCCTTCAACAGAAATTCTGGAAAAATCGTGACAAAAGCCAAATTGAGAAAATATATGTACCAGAATAATGTACACATCAGACCAGGCCAGCACCAAAAGTTGGAGGGCCCAACTCCTCCAAAAGGCCGCGGATCCGCGGCCAAAGTAGGGTCTAGGCCGCGGATCCACGGCCGTTATGGCGCCAAAGATGCAGGGCTTTTGGGGGTAGAATTGTATTTTCAGATGTGTTCTGGTGGTTGCCCTAGATTTCCATTCTCCAGCCTATAAATAGCCCAGAAGTTTGAGAAGGAAAGAGTCCATTCTTGTATTTTCTTTTGCTAGGATTTAGTTTACATGTTCTTCTTCTTCTCATCTCTTCTCCATTAAACTTGTAGTGAGCTTTGTGAGTGAGGAATGGTGAATAAAGAAGATCAATTTATTATCATGCTTGTCTTACTTTTGTTATAATTGTTGTAACTTTAAATTCGTTAAGTAGTTGTTGTTATTTCCTTGTTGTTTCTTTCTTCTCTTTTTTTCTTTATCCTTACATATGACAATGATACTTACGCTTGATCCTCGCCAAGGTGAGGTCGCAAATAGTTAGTCGTATTCTTCTAATCTCCTTCTTTCTATCTTCCTCTTTTTTTTTTCCGTATTATGATGTGTGAGTAGTTCATTCTTGTTAGGGTAGGATAAGGGAAGTTTGAGAGAAGGAAATCTCTCTCACTCTTTCCTTGCCCAACAGCTTAAATCAACTCCCGTTAATTGAACCACAATCCGCTCCTTGCGGCACCCTATCCTACATGATAGCGGTGATTCCGTAGTGAGACCGGTTGTGGTTGAATTAACCGGAGGTTATGGCTAAGAGCCAAGAACGGACGGACAAGCACCAAAAGGAAGGACTTATGCGTTGGAAAGCCTAGCTTATACTCGCAAGTTCCTTCCTAGTCGTGCTAATCCCCGTTGTTGCCGATTACCGTAACACCGATATTAAGAGGGGCAACGAAAGATGTGGAGACTCCTAACTCAAACTAACCTAATCCTAACCCTAACAAGCTCGCTTTAAATATCAACTCAACACTTAGATAATCACAAACAAAAATCTGAACAACCGGACTTAACTCGTTAAAACACATTGAAAAAGACTCCCATCTCCCTGCGGACGACCCGTACTCAACCGGCTAGCTACAAGCGAAACCGTCTTGATTGCGGTATTTAAACTAGAACTTGAACACGCACGAACATAACAATCAAATGGCGCCGTTGCCGGGGAGACGGTAGTTTATTTCCTTGTGTAATTTCGGGTTAATTTGTGAATATAAAAACAACCGAAAAACAACAAAAAAAAATACACTTTGTAAAAAAAAATCATCTTGTTATTTTTGATTAGCTTTTGTGCAAGTGTGCAGGAAAATACAAGGTTCGAGTTCAGTGGCCAAGACGTTGAAAATACGGAGTTCAAGTACAGTGCCAAAGACGTGGGAAGATAGACCCACATTTTCGCGGCTACACCGCGACGGACAAAACGAAGCATCCGGTCTACTGTACAAATCTGGAGCAAATACAGTGAGCAAATCAAGATTCAGTACATCCAGACAAGCAGAAGACACCCAACAGAGAACACCCAAATTTTTCAGAGCCCCAATTCCCCTACATAGCCGCGGTTCCGCGGCCATTGCATGCGTTTGGCCGCGGAAACGCGGCCATCTGTTGGCTTCAGAGCCCCAAAATCTCTCTGTAAGTCCCTCTGCCTCTCTCCACTCCTTTGAACTCCACTGAACTGTGTTTCTGCAGCCTTCTTTGCGCAAACTCTTCTCCCCCTTCCAATAAACTGTTCTTGTGCAGGATTCTTTGCGCCGCAAATAAAAATTGTTTGCAGTTGATTTGTTACTGCTTTGCATTTCTTTAATACGGACTTAAGGGGCTTGAAACCAATCCAGATTGGGTGGGGATTTCATCATCCTTCCCAGGACCCCAAAAATCACTAAAGCATATGCATTGTCCATTGTAAATTAAAAAATACTAGACTTCAGCCCTAAGGACTTCGCGCTCATTAGGAGAAGATAAACCGTGTTTAGAACCTCGCTTAACCGTATATTGTTTACGGGGTGTCTAGGAAAGTGTTAAAGGCGCAACCGCCGAAAGAGAAAGGGTTATTTAATTAAGGAACTTCGCGAAAGCGTTGGACAACCTCCCCTTATCTCTGCACTTACCTGGCCTCGTGATCGGTGTATTTTTAAGCCTGTTTCTCGACACTGTTTAACTTCGACAATCAAGTTCAGGAGCAGGTCTAGTAGACCTAGGTTACCCTAGATCTAGGTGTGATTGTGCATATCTTGTTTGTGATTGCTTAAGCCGTATTTCCATACATATTTCTGTAAATCTCTTTCTAAAAACAAAAACAAAAAAAAAAAATCAAAAACTTTTATAAAAACTTGCCCTTTTGTCGCCAAATCCATTTTCACCCACCACCCATCGCCTTTCTCCATTGACGTTTTCTTACCCTCACCTTCTCCGCTTTGACTATACTAAACTCGTTTAGTGTATGTCCGCTTGGACTCGGGACACTAGCGCCCGTCTAGTCCGCGTTACGTTAGTCACGACCGACTACGCGATCGACTCCGAAGTCGATACTCCGTCCACTCCTCTTTCACCCCTTCCTTTGCCGGCCAACTCCGACGTTGACCGGAATTCTGTTCGTACATCTTCACCTTCACCTTCACCTTCACCAACCTCTTCTTCCGCGATGTCGGGATTTAATCCGAACATCTCTTTGACCACCGCTGGATTGGCTCCACCTCCTACGGAGACCAATCTTCCACCACCTCCGCCTGTTGTAGCGCCGCAGCGAATCGCGCTCCAGGATCGTTTCTACCCCATCTGTTCTGCACTTCCCACCTGCCTTTCTCTTCCTCCGGCCAATGGGGACAACTTTGAAATTAAGCCCCATTTCATCAACATGCTTCCACGTTTTCATAGGCTTGAATCTGAAGATGCCTATATCTTCATCAACAAATTTCAAAATGTCTGTGCCATGATGAAAACCACCCAGCTGTCGGACGATGCTATACGTCTACGGGTCATTCCGTTCACTTTATGCGATCTCGCTGAAAAATGGCTGTATAGCACCGCTTCCCACTCAATCACCAGCTGGGAAGAGTTTGTTAAAGCGTTTCTGAAAAAATTCTACCCAAATCATAAGACCGCAAGAATTCGAAATGAAATCAACCAATTCTCCCAGCTTCCTTCTGAACCCTTCTGGAAGTGCTTTGACCGATACAAAGACCTTCTTGTTCAGTGTCCTCACCACGGTATAGAGAAATGGCAGCTCTGCCAAACCTTATACGAGGGACTGAACCCAGCAACGAAGCAGTTGCTGGAAACCATCTGTCAGGGCCACTTCCTATCGAAATCTGACGAGGAAGCGTGGTAGTTCTTTGACGATCTTGCGGAGCAAACGCTACAGTGGGAGAGCACCAGACCGACTTCTTCTTCTTCTACCTCCACTTCTACCGGTCAGTCTAGGGTAGGAATCCACCAACTTGACGTCTCTATTGCGATGAAAGCTGAAATGACTGCTATAACAAGAAAGCTTGAAGCGATAGAGAGCAAATTTTCTGCTCCTGCTCCTACCCCGGTTCTTCCCCTTCGTACAATCTGCGCTTGTTGTTCCGATCCTTCCCACTTGACCGAAGAGTGTCCTTACAATCCACCCTCGCAAGGACAGGATCAGGTTAATGCTGCCTTCCAGCAAAGACCGAGGAATGATCCATACTCTTCCACCTACAATCCCGGTTGGAGGAACCACCCCAATTTCGCCTGGAATCAGAATCAGAATCAATTCCAAGGCAACAATTTCCAAAGGGCCCCTCCACCGCAACAACAAGCGCAGCAACAAACTCAACACCAATATCAGCAGCCCTTCCAACCCCAGCCTTTCCAAAACCAGACGAACAACTTTGCACCCAACAACTCTTTTCCACCAAACAACTTTGTTCCGTCAAACAACGATAAGGTTTCCTCGCTCGAGCGAAGTCTGGAGGCGTTTGTTAAACAGTCGACTCAATCCACCGCCAACATCCAGTCTTCGATTCAATCTTTAGTGCAACACACTGCCGCACACGGGAAAAGAATCAAGACCATCGAGGCCCAGATTGCACAGCTGAACGCGGCCTTGAGCGAGCGAGAGAAGGGGAAGCTCCCGTCCCAGCCACTTCCAAATCCCGGTCACCCACATAATGCACATGTTGCTCTTGAACAACAAAACCATAATGTGAGTGCCGTGACTACACTGAGATCGGGAAGGATGCTGCAAAACAACATTGGCAAGCGAATCAACGATGACACCCCGGCCGCTTCTTCTTCTTCTTCTTCTTCTTCGTCTTCTGAGCCTATTCTCCATTCTTCAACAGGCTCTCCTTCCTCTTCTTCTGCTCTGAACGGACCCACTTCTCACTCCACGAAAACACCTATTCTGGGATCCGTTCCAACTCCAAAATCTCCTCCTCCAGCATTAGACTCAACCAATTTTCAAAATGTTCCATTTCCAAACCGGTTGAGGTCTAACAAACAAAATCCACAAATGGAGAAGATTTTGGAGTTATTCAAGCAAGTTAACATTAACATTCCTCTTTTAGATGCTGTCCAACAAGTCCCATCTTACGCGAAAATCTTAAAGGACTTGTGCACGAAAAAGAGGAAGTCTCAGGTACCCAAGAAGGTTTTCTTGGCTAGTGCTATGAGTGATGCCCTTACCCAATCTTTACCACAAAAACGGAAGGACCCTGGCTGTCCTACGATTTCAATTACTATTGGGGATAAGAACAACAACCGCGCACTATTAGATCTTGGTGCCAGTGTTAACTTGCTTCCGTATTCAGTATACGAGCAATTAGGCGTCGGAGAGCTGAAACCCACACACTGCACTCTCCAGATGGCCGACCGATCGATCACCCATCCTAGTGGTGAGCTAGAGGATGTGTTAATACGAGTCGGGGACTTCATATTCCCCGTCGACTTCATTGTCTTAGATACACAGCCTGTAGCTAACCCCCGGAATCAAATTCCGGTGATACTCGGTCGCCCATTTCTCGCAACCTCAAATGCTGTGATCAATTGTCGCAATGGTTCAATGAACCTCTCTTTTGGAAATATGACGATTGAACTCAACATTTTTAGGTTGGGGAATCAGCCCGCCGAACCTAATGCTCATATACTGGATGTCTGCTCGATCCAGGAGATCACCCCAGAAGAGTGTGAATTCGAGGAGTTTCTGTTTGAACACGATAATCTTGACGCCACTAGTGCGTTTCTCTTCGAACCTGCTGCTGCTTCTGCGCCCGACAACGAATACGAGTGTTTCACATTCTTGAACGATCTTAGCCGCGCACAACCCGAGTTTGAATCTTTCGACTTTCCGGATGAGTTACCTGAACCATCCAACTCGGTTGCTTACACTCGCTTTGAACCTTTGCTGGAGTCCTTTGAGTTCGAGACCTTTGCACCAGTCTTGCCTTCCATCATTTCACCTCCAACTCTCGAACTCAAGCCGTTGCCGTCTCACCTTAAGTATGCTTACTTAGGTGAGAACGAGACCCTTCCTGTCATCATCTCGGCTTCTCTAGCTCCCGAGCAAGAGAAAGCCCTTCTCGCGGTCTTGCACAGCAACAGGCAAGCTTTTGGCTGGTCCATGGCGGACATCAAGGGGATTAGTCCCCTGATCGTTGAGCATCACATTCATCTGATGGATGATGCCAAACCAGCCCGGGATCCACAAAGACGTCTTAATCCAGTCATGAAGGAGGCTGTGAAGAAGGAGATCGTCAAATGTCTAGATAGTGGTATCATTTACCCTATCTCTGATAGCCAGTGGGTTAGCCCAATTCATGTTGTCCCCAAGAAGTCGGGCATCACGGTCATCACTAACGAGGCGAACGAGTTAATCCCTACTCGCACCCAAACTGGGTGGCGAGTTTGCATTGATTACAGAAAACTCAACGCCGCAACGCGGAAAGACCACTTTCCGCTACCTTTCATTGACCAGATGCTTGAACGATTGGCCGGACACGAGTACTACTGCTTTCTTGATGGCTACTCCGGCTATAATCAAATTCCCATCGCCGAAAAAGACCAGGACAAGACCACTTTCACTTGTCCTTTCGGCACGTTTGCATATCGACGCATGCCCTTTGGGTTATGCAATGCGCCCGCTACCTTCCAGCGGTGTATGATGGGAATTTTCTCAGACATGGTGGAAAAATTTCTGGAGATTTTCATGGATGACTTCTCCATCTTCGGCGATTCCTTCAACGAGTGTTTGCTGCATCTTGACGCTGTCCTTACCCGATGTAAGGACAAGAATCTCACTTTGAACTGGGAGAAATACCACTTCATGGTGCGCGAAGGTATTGTCTTAGGACATATCATCTCGCAAAATGGCATAGAGGTTGACAAAGCAAAGATTGAGGTCATTTCCAATCTGCCTCCTCCCCGATGCGTCAGAGATATCCGAGCCTTCCTTGGCCATGCCGGTTTCTATAGACGGT
The DNA here is from genome assembly GCA_030015575.1 of Agapanthus africanus. Classification (NCBI taxonomy): domain Eukaryota; kingdom Viridiplantae; phylum Streptophyta; class Magnoliopsida; order Asparagales; family Amaryllidaceae; genus Agapanthus; species Agapanthus africanus. Next base: position 132,366,557 of record CM057340.1, on the reverse strand, counting down.
TCATCAAGGACTTTAGCAAGATTGCTAGGCCCTTGACTCTTTTGCTGGCCAAGGATACGCCTTTCGACTTCAACTCGAGCTGTGTGACTGCCTTCGAGTCACTGAAACGCTCACTCACTTCTGCTCCCGTTCTTTCTTCTCCTGACCGGACGCACCCATTCGAGATTATATGCGATGCATCCGACTTTGCCATCGGTGCTGTCCTTGGACAGCACATCAACAAGATGCCGCACGTAATCTATTACGCGAGCCGAACCCTGAACGACGCCCAACTCAATTATACAACAACTGAGAAGGAATTCTTGGCTGTTGTATTTGCTTTAGAAAAGTTCAGGCCCTACCTCATCGGCTCTCCAGTCATTGTCTACACGGACCATTCAGCTCTGCGCCATCTTTTTGCGAAGAAAGATGCAAAATCTCGGTTAATACGTTGGATCCTCTTGCTTCAAGAGTTTGACCTTGTCATTAAGGACAAACGGGGATATGAAAACGTAGTTGCCGACCATCTCTCACGACTTCCTTCTTCGCCTTTGCTTCCAATTCCGATCAATGACGTTTTCCCGGATGAACAGCTCTTGACAATATCGTGCGAACCCTGGTTCGCAGATATTGTGAACTATTTGGCCACGGGATTACTACCGACTGAATGGTCGAGTCAGGACAGACTTCGCTTCTTATCCCAAGTAAAACACTTTTACTGGGACGAACCCTACTTGTTCAAGTACTGTCCCGACCAGATTATTCGTCGGTGTGTCCCTGATGAGGAATTCAAGAGTGTGCTGTCATTTTGCCACGATCAAGCGTGTGGCGGGCATTTTGGGCCCAGAAAGACAGCTGAGAAGATCTTGCAATGTGGTTTCTACTGGCCACAACTTTTCAAAGACGCTCACGACTATTGCAAGACTTGCTCCCGGTGCCAACACATGGGCCGGATATCCCGGAGGAACGAGATGCCGCTCCAACCAATCTTGGTTGTGGAAATTTTCGATGTTTGGGGGATAGATTTCATGGGGCCGTTTCCCAGCTCTTTTGGGAACTTGTACATCCTTCTAGCTGTTGATTACGTCTCTAAATGGGTCGAGGCTGTGCCCAGCCGAACTAACGACAACAAGGTTGTCGTTAGGTTCCTTAAAGAAAACATTTTTTCACGGTTTGGGCACCCCCGAGCGATCCTTAGCGACAATGGAAGTCATTTCTGCAATAAAACTTTCGAAGCCTTGATGCGGAAATACTCCATAAATCATAAGCTCTCTACGCCCTACCACCCCCAAACCTGCGGGCAGGCCGAAGTTTCAAATCGGCAAATCAAGCAGATACTGGAGAAGACGGTTTCCAAGAACCGTAAGGATTGGTCTCTGAAACTCACTGATGCCCTTTGGGCATTTAGAACCGCTTATAAGACCGACCTTGGCATGTCTCCCTATCGGCTTGTGTACGGAAAAGCCTGCCACCTTCCTGTCGAAATAGAGCATCGCGTATTTTGGGCGATAAAGGAGCTGAATCTGTCTCTTGAGGACGCGGGCAGCCATCGGAAGCTGCAGCTGAACAAACTATGCGAGCTTAGGGATGAGGCTTACGATAACGCGGTTGTTGTTAAGAACCGAACGAAGATGTTTCACGATAAACACCTTTTGCGCAAAACCTTTGTACCTGGTCAGCAGGTACTGCTTTACGACACCCGACTTCACTTCCATCCTGGAAAGCTCAGATCTCGCTGGAAAGGGCCGTATTTTGTGCGGAATGTGTATCCGCAGGGCGCTGTGGATTTGGAGAATCCAAAGGACGGTTCATTTTTCAAAGTGAACGGACACCGATGCAAACCGTACCTTAGCGCCGAACCAACAGAGGAGCTCCTGTTTCTACAGGAGCCGGTTTACCCTGAATGATCTTCCTCTGCCTACCTCCAAACTTCGGTTATCCAGCCAAGAACAGTGGACACTGTTCCAAATAAGTTTGGGGGTATGTACAAACCATTTTGTATATATTTGTGTATATTCTTTTTCTTTTCTTTAAAAACTAAAACAAAAAAAAAATTTGTGTATCACTAACCGACAATTTTGAACCTTCCAACTGCTCTCTTCATGCTACGACAGTGAGGACACTGTCCAGTTTAAGTTTCGGGGTACGCTCGGTACGCATTTCTTACCTTCGCATTTATATGTATATTTTGCATCTGCATATTAAATCCATAAAATCCATAAAAATTTGAAAATTTTCTAAAAAATATAAAAACTTTTTTGTCAGGTTAGCTTGTGGAAGAACTCTGATTCAACATTCGACGGTTTTTGTTTGAAAAAATAGGAATGACTAAATCTTATGTTTGGATTTTGAAAACCTGAAAGATAACTCTCCTTTGAAGTTAACTATAGCTGATATACGTCTTTACATCACACTACACGTGTCGTAAGATTTTGGGAATTAGATGACAAGTCTTTCATGTTTAAACTTTTAAACAGATAAATGATTTTCTAAGGATCAAATAGGTTTGTTCTGAAATAAGTAAGTCAAGAATAGTTTATGAAGTAAAGCGAACATAAAGGAATGTTATTGATGCCGTAATTGGAGCTAAGTCTGAAAAATAACCCATCGGAAACTTGATTAGAATGATTACACACCAAACCCACTAAACACGTCTTTTATCCAAAAAAATAATTGAACTGCCGGTTATATCTCCGTTCGTATTAAATCATCTGATTTTCACGCCAAACTGTCTTTTGTTTTTGGACCTAGGTAACTTGAGTAATTAAGTCCGCTGGGGTGTTTCTACACCTAATGCTCTAAAACCAACTGGTTTGGGTGCATTGGCCCAAAGCTCGCTAAGAAGCCTAGAAAGTCCAGTTTAAAACAAAGTCAAGCAAGTGTTCTCTCCGAGTTAAAATTCCTAACGGTTCTTTGTGTGAGAATAATCTTGATAAAAGACAGGCTTTTATAAAAATTTTAGCGGAGATATGAAGGTTTTATTCTATGATAAAGACTATTGCACGTTCACAGAGGTGTGTATGAAATGAAAACAAGAAAAAGGTGGAGTGAAAAATACGACTTAGTTTCCTGTTATGGAAGATAGAAATTCTGAAGTTGAAACCTTACTGGAAAACGAAACTTGAAAAATGCTTAACTCTTTATAAAACTTATGTGATCCTTTTTAAATTGTTATCTGGGCTTTATTGTGCGACATGATGACTTTATTCGACCTTTCGGGAACTTAACGACACTATTTGCACTGCACGTAAAGACATATAAAATCTGTAGTTAAATAAGAAGCGAGGTGTGAAAAATAAAGGTTCGATAGTCTAGACTTAGGATTATAGAATTGTTATTTTCTAAAACAAAACTTTAGGGTTTGAATCGTAGTTATTTTGCAAAACCAACTTGACCGGATTTTGTGGGTAGTATCCGCTGAAAACCCTCAGGAGACAACACTCCTCCTACTAGGGACACCTAGAGGTTTAACGGCTTGTTGCACATGCTCAGTGCAATCGCGTTCCCTGCGAAAGTGAGGTTAGGAAAATTTTTTGTGAATAAATGGACTTTGCTCGGGACGAGCAAATGATAAGTTTGGGGGTATTTGTTCATATCAGATTTTTGCATTTTCATACCGCCCAATTTTTATCACATTGCATATCGGTAGATACTCTTGAGCCGTGTTTGCTAGTCAATTGCAGGATACAGGTTCTCGGTTCTAAAACGGTGAAATTCATGAAAAACACGACAAAATCCGGGTCCCTGCCAACCACAGATAAAACACGGTCTCCGCTCTTCATCCGTATGTTGCCAGATACCAGTTTAGGAAGACAAAAGGTCAAATCAATGTCAAATCAATGCACAAGGCTCAATGGTAGCACAAAATCCAAGAGATCTACGCGGAGCTCGAGGCAATCATGACAAAATCTTGACAAAAAGTCCACCTTTCCCTCAACAGAAATTCTGGAAAAATCGTGGAGCCAAATTGAGAAAATATATGTACCAGAATAATGTACACATCAGACCAGGCCAGCACCAAAAGTTGGAGGGCCCAACTCCTCCAAAAGGCCGCGGATCCGCGGCCAAAGTAGGGTCTAGGCCGCGGATCCGCGGCCGTTATGGCGCCAAAGATGCAGGGCTTTTGGGGGTAGAATTGTATTTTCAGATGTGTTCTGGTGGTTGCCCTAGATTTCCATTCTCCAGCCTATAAATAGCCCAGAAGTTTGAGAAGGAAAGGGTCCATTCTTGTATTTTCTTTTGCTAGGATTTAGTTTACATGTTCTTCTTCTTCTCATCTCTTCTCCATTAAACTTGTAGTGAGCTTTGTGAGTGAGGAATGGTGAATAAAGAAGATCAATTTATTATCATGCTTGTCTTACTTTTGTTATAATTGTTGTAACTTTAAATTCGTTAAGTAGTTGTTGTTATTTCCTTGTTGTTTCTTTCTTCTCTTTTTTTCTTTATCCTTACATATGAAAATGATACTTACGCTTGATCCTCGCCAAGGTGAGGTCGCAAATAGTTAGTCGTATTCTTCTAATCTCCTTCTTTCTATCTTCCTCTTTTGTTTTGTTTTATTTTCCGTATTATGATGTGTGAGTAGTTCATTCTTGTTAGGGTAGGATAAGGGAAGTTTGAGAGAAGGAAATCTCTCTCACTCTTTCCTTGCCCAACAGCTTAAATCAACTCCCGTTAATTGAACCACAATCCGCTCCTTACGGCACCCTATCCTACATGATAGCGGTGATTCCGTAGTGAGACCGGTTGTGGTTGAATTAACCGGAGGTTATGGCTAAGAGCCAAGAACGGACGGACAAGCACCAAAAGGAAGGACTTATGCGTTGGAAAGCCTAGCTTATACTCGCAAGTTCCTTCCTAGTCGTGCTAATCCCCGTTGTTGCTGATTACCGTAACACCGATATTAAGAGGGGCAACGAAAGATGTGGAGACTCCTAACTCAAACTAACCTAATCCTAACCCTAACAAGCTCGCTTTAAATATCAACTCAACACTTAGATAATCACAAACAAAAATCTGAACAACCGGACTTAACTCGTTAAAACACATTGAAAAAGACTCCCATCTCCCTGCGGACGACCCGTACTCAACCGGCTAGCTACAAGCGAAACCGTCTTGATTGCGGTATTTAAACTAGAACTTGAACACGCACGAACATAACAATCAAGTGTTGATGCTTGACACTCAGGTTCCATGATTTTGATATGTCGCGAGCGACACATGTTGATTTACATCCTCATATTTCCATGCATATGATTTATGATATTTACATGCATGATGTTTATTGTTATTGGGTGACACGTGGACGATATCCACATACATATAGTTGACATTGATGACATTGATCACATAGTTGGACGAGATCCACATACATGATGACATTGATTACATAGTTGGATGATATCCACATACTTATAGATGTTACATTGCCACCTTATCATGCTTCAGACTTATTCATTTGAGGTTTATATATATATCTGATCGTATTGACCTAGGATTGTGTCATATATACGATTTCTGCTCTGTGATGTTTTCTATTCACGAGTTCGCAACTCACCCCTGTTGTGCCACAGTTTCTTGCAGGTTTTCCGTACATGTTTCATTGCGGCTTTTCTGGCACACTGATTCCCTTACGGGTGACTTGCTTTGGTAGGTGCATTCTTTTGCATCAGAACCACCATTGTATATGTATTATTCAGTTGTATCTAGAAATTCCATCAACCAAAATTTGTATATTGTTTCAGACTTAGAAAATCAGTTATGTATTATTTCGACTTTAGAGTCGCGCGTTGTAGTATTACGGTTTTCATGCTGTTTCGAGTTTCTTTTTGAGTTTTGATCCTAGCCCTTCGGCGTTGTATATTATACTGCTTGCGTGGTTGTGACCGTCGATTGACGAAGAGATATCTCCCGCTTGGGGATGCCTTTTATCATTGTATATATGTTATTCTTGTTGTACGCCGTTCAGGGCCATTATTTACAAAGGAAACTCTGCCGAAATTTTCAGAAAAGAATATAGATTTTAAAAATGCATATTCGGCTTACTTATTCAAAAACCTTGCTTTTAAAATATGTTTTCCTTACTTCTAAAAAAATTTAGTTTTCCTTATTTACTCCTTAAAAATGGTTTTAGATTTCTGGGCTTTTGGCTTACTTGAATTAGATGGGGTCCTATAGACTTTATATGATTCAAGGCCAGTCACGTGCTATTTCGGGTCGTGACAGTAAGGCTCCACGCCAGGCAGATGCTCCTAGAGGTCATGGGCGTGGCGGTCCGGTTCAGAGAGGACGAGGCGACAGAGGCAGAGGCATAGTGGTGGACAGGCCCGAGTGTTCGCGTTGACTCCTTAGGATGCACAGGCATCCAATGCCGTTGTGACAGGTACTCTGCCAGTATGTTCTTTTGATGCACGGGTATTATTTGATCCAGGCTCCACACATTCTTACGTATCCACATACTTTGCACCAAGATTGGGCCGAGAGTCTTCTTGGTTAGATCAGCCGCTTGTGGTTATTACTCTCATAGGCGAGTCGTTTGTTGCTCGTTTTGTGTACCGATCGTATCTTGTTCGTATCGGGAAGAGAGATTTTTCAGTTGATTTGATTCTCCTTGATATGCTAGACTTCGACGTTCTTCTTGGTATGGACTGGCTAGCCACCTGTTATGCATCTATGGACTGCCGTGAGAAGGCGGTCATATTTAGTTTTCCTGGTGAGCCGGTTCTTGTTATTTAGGGAGATCGTAGCGCTACCCTTCCCAGCTTGATTTCTTCTTTTCGCGCTGGTCAGCTCTTGCGGAAAGGGTGTCAGGGATTCTTAGCCTATGTTTGTGATACTAGCGCCACAGAGGTTCCGTTGGACCAGGTCCCTATTATGACAGAGTTTCCTGATGTATTCCCTGACGAACTGCCTGGTCTGCCACCAGAGCACGAGATTGAGTTCTGCATTCACTTGATCTCTGGCACCAGGCCTATCTCTATACCGCCTTATCGGATGGCCCCGGCGGAGCTTAGAGAGCTGAAGGATCAGTTACAGGACTTGTTGGATAAGAGGCTTATCCGACCGAGTATGTCACCTTGGGGTGCTCCCGTCCTATTTGTTAAGAAGAAGGACGGCAGCATGCACTTATGCATTGATTATCATCAGCTGAATCGGGTTACTGTGCGGAACAGATATCCCCTACCCCGCATTGACGAGTTATTCGATCAGCTCCAGGGTGCTGGGTACTTCTCGAAGGTTGATTTATGGTCAGGTTATCACCAGTTGCGGGTTCGGAAGGAGGATATTCCGAAGACCACTTTACGTACACGATATAGTCATTTGAGTTCTTGGTGATGTCTTTCGGGCTCACCAATGCCCCGGAAGCATTTATGGACTTGATGAACCGTGTATTCAGGCCGTATCTTGATCAGTTCATCATTGTGTTCATTGATGACATCTTGGTTTATTCTCGGAGCCGGGAGGAGCATGAGCAGCACTTGCGTATCATATTGCAGATTTTGAAGAAGCATCAGCTGTTCGCTAAATTTTCCAAGTGCGCATTCTGGCCGGACAGTGTCGACTTCTTGGGTCATGTGGTGACGAGAGATGGTATTTGTGTAGACCCAAAGAAGATCGAGGCAGTTCAGCGTTGGCCCAGACCGGTATCAGTTACAGAGGTTCGCAGCTTTATAGGTCTGGCCGGCTATTATCGACGTTTTATCCAGGATTTCTCCCGTATTGCTGCACCGTTGACCGGGTTGACCCGGAAGGGGGTTCCTTTTGATTAGACCGAGGCATGTGAGGATAGCTTCCAGCAGTTGAAGACTCGTCTGACTACTGCACCAGTGTTATCATTGCCTTCCGGATCGGGCGGTTTCGCAGTATATTGTGATGCTTCTCGAGTGGGACTGGGCTGTGTTTTGATGCAGCACGATAGAGTTATCGCGTATGCTTCTCAGCAGTTGAGGAACATGAGCAGAACTACCCCACTCATGATTTAGAGATGACTGGAGTGGTGTTTGCACTCAAGATCTGGAGACGTTACCTATACGGCGAGTCGTGCCAGATATTCACTGACCATAAGAGCTTGAAGTATATCTTTTACCAGCAAGATCTGAATCTGAGACAGCGCTGTTGGATGGAGTTGGTAAAAGACTATGACTGCGAGATTCTATACCATCCGGGCAAGGCGAATGTGGTGGCAGATGCTTTGAGTAGGAGGCCCGGAGGTAGCTTATCTTGTTTGAGCGCAGTACAGATGCAGTCGACGGCGGATTGGCAGGTTTTATGTGACACAGAGTGCAGTTCGAGTTTACTTCTACAGGGGATAGGTAGCCCATTTCAGAGCACGCCCACAGCTACTTGACCGTATCCGCGAGGCACAGTCCGGTGATGCCCGTATTTTAGATATTATCGAGCAGATTCGGCAGGGCAAAGTTTCCGAGTTCGTGACTGATGACCAGGGAATACTTCGATTTGGGACTCGACTGTGCATACCAGATTTTGAGGGACTGAGGCATATATTCTTGAGGAGGCACATAGATCAGTATACAGTGTTCATCCAGGTTCCACCAAGATGTACCATGATTTGAGAGATGTTTACTGGTGGGATGGAATGAAGAAGGATATTACAGACTTTGTATCGAGATTCCTGACTTGTCAGCAAGTCAAGGCTGAGCACCAGAGGCCAGCCGGCGAGTTACAGCCTTTGCCCATTCCTGAGTGGAAGTGGGAACAGGTCTCCATGGACTTCATTGTGGGTCTACCCAGGACCAGTCGAGGGTATGACTTTATTTGAGTGATTGTGGATCGACTGACAAAAGCGGCTCACTTCCTGCCAATGAAGACCACTTTTGGTTTTGCTCAGTACGCCTAGGTTTATATTGATGAGATCATACGAGTGCATGGCGTCTCGACTTGCATCGTGTCCGACCGGGGCACCCAGTTTACCAGCCGATTGTGGCAGAAACTTCAGGAGGTTTTGGGCACCCGATTGAGTTTTAGCACAGCTTTTCATCCGCAGACCGACGGTCAGTCAGAGCATACTATTCAGACTCTTGAGGACATGCTCAGAGCTTGTGTTTTAGATTTCGGTGGTAGCTGGGATCGTCATTTGCCCTTGATAGAGTTCTCCTACAATATTAGCTTCCAGGAGACAATTCAGATGGCACCTTTCGAGGCTTTATATGGGAGGAGATGTCGATCGCCTGCATGTTGGACAGAGCTTAGGGAGAGCAATACTTTGGGGCCACATATCGTACAGGAGAAGACCGAAAAGATACAGCTGATTCGGGACAGGATGAGAGCGGCACAAAGTAGGCAGAAATCATATGCTGACAGGCGTCGTTGCCGGCTCGAGTTCACTGTTGGCGATCATGTTTTCCTGAGGGTCTCTCCGATGAAGGGTGTGATGAGATTTGGGCGGAAAAGGAAAGTTAGTCCTAGATGTGTTAATCCCTTCAAGATTCTAGAGCGTGTTGGTTCGGTGGCTTATCGGTTAGCTCTTCCGCCCAGCTTCCCCGATGTTCACCCCGTGTTTCATGTTTCGATACTCCGCAAGTACCTTCATGACCCTTCCCCTGCGATTCAGCACCAGACGATCCAGCTAGAGCTCGATCTTTCATTCACCGAGCAGCCGGTGGTCCTTTTGGATCGACAGGTGAAGAAATTGAGGTCAAAGGTTATACCGTCCATCAAGGTTCTTTGGCATAGCCCAAACAGTGAGGAGGTTACCTGGGAGACAGAGGACGAGATGAGGAAAAAATATCCCCATCTTTTTGAAGGTACGCGTAGTTAAATTTTAAATTCGGAGACCGAATTTCTTTAAAGGGGGAAGATTGCAACACTTTGAATTTTCGTTTAGGTAGTTTTTCGATAATCGGTAAAATAATCAGTATTTTCCGTAAAATGTCAAAATAATTATTTTTCAATATAGGCCTAATTATACAAAATTTAGATAGGAAATTGCTAGTAATTGGTTAATTAATTGTCACTTAAAATTTTCTATTCATTTAAATTTTTTTCCTTAATTAATTATTTTTAATATTATTTTATGCTTTTGAAAATACATTAAATTAGTGATAAATACAAATTTAAATGGGTAAATTACATACTTAGGAACCATTATAAACTAAAATCTAGTAGTATCAAAAATTTTATCAAGACATTTCAACTCTAATGTTTTCTATGGTTTAAATGAATTAAAAATGAAATTTTAAATAGGAAAATGATGTGACTGGTATTTATTACACTTGAGAGAGAGTTTTTGTGTAGAAAATTCCACACAATTCCCTCACTCTGTCCCCATTCCTCCCCAGGCCGAGCCTCAACCTGCAGCTTCCCCAAAAATTTTCCCATTTCTTTTGCTTCAAAATTCATTCAAAAATCCACCGAAATCCACAATTTTCTTTACAAATTCAACACTAATCCCTATTCTACCTCTTCTCAAGCCAAAATTTGTTTAAAACATAGAGAAAGGAGGTGTCTTTGGAGGCTAAGTGCAAGAGGTTCAAAACTTGTGAGGTGAAAATTCTAATCTAATTGTTAAATTGTAGTTTAAATATGCTAAATTAGAAATTTAAGTGTGAAATTTGGTTATAAATTCTTGTTTAGGAAATTCTAGAGAAGGATTGATTTTTTAATTAGGGTTTAAAGCATTGTAATTGGGTTAAAATTTGTGTTATGGCCATCTAGTAGTTTGAATTAGATGTTTGTGCTAGTTTGTGAAGGCTATATCGTTAATTCGCGATATTTGCATCGAAATTGATTTGTGAATGCTTACTAGGTTTTCTATAATATTAGGAGGTGATTTAATTACAATATCTTGACGGTACTATTATCATCTACTACGACTTTTAGGGTGTGCGAATGCGGAATTTGGTTTAGTCGGGTTTTAGTTTTGACGGTTGCCCCGAAACGATAATTTTAGTTAAGGTTTTAGTGGTTTTCGTGTGTGTTCCGCGTGCTTAGTGCACGTTGTGCCTAACTTGGGTGCATTGATCTTATCATATTGTGATTTGCGTCATTTCATTATGTGTAATCTTATGTTGTGTGTTATGCAATTTTAGGAACGGTTGCGGAAATATCGGACGCAGTGCGCAAAGGCAAAGCGGTGGTTGGATCAGATTAGCGAGGCGTCTGGGTGAGTAGATGTATACATCTATGAGGAAATTGTCTGGATGGCGCGAGGCGCCCCATAGTTAGAATCACTTTATTACTTGAAAACTATATGCATAGTTCTTTAGTTAACCATCTCATTCATATGTATAGCTTTCTGGTTATCTATATATACATGTGTGATATCACCCCTTAGGACACTTACACCATTACCATTGGCTCATGTTGCATGCGCACTATTCATGTGACACACACGCCTTTGGTAATTGCCATGCCATGAGCACTGTAGAACCTACTTAGTTCAGTATCAAACACTTGCTTCATACATGATACATTAAATTGCATAGTATGTATATACCTCACTTCATCATCATGCTTATATAGATTCCTAGCCAAAAATCATATTGCATACCCTTGATATCATAAGCATTATCATATACAACATGTTGGGTATTATGATTTTCTTGAGGATTTCGGTATTGATGAGATTTCTGGATTTTTGGGGAAAACCGCAAGAATTTAACAAAAGCTTATTATCATCATTTTTAATATAAAGTTGCATTTTTCTCATGATGTATGTGTCGTCCACCATGAGTTTTCATGTTTTCTGTTGGATTTCGAGACCCGATTCAAGGAGTGGATAAACCGTTTCGGGTACATGGTGAGCCCGGTATGGTACCCCGAGGCAAGAAGATCGCATTGTAGACGATGAGCCTGGCTGGGGAAGACTACCTACCGGTGATGTCTGGCGCGGCGGATATCCGGAGGATACCGACCGTTGTCGTGAGATTTGATGATATGGGCCGATCCGGACTGACGGAGCCCGAGGTATTGAGATATTGATATAGTGAGACATTGAGACAGATATATTTCCATATTTGGTGTCGATGCTTGACACGGTTTTCGGATGATTTCATTGATGGTACCTTAGCTATTGTACAGATATTTTCTTTAAGTTAAAAAGGCAGAGATCATCGTATTTAAACACTTAAAGATTTAGTAATGATTTTGCATTCATGTGCATACATACTAGTGGCATTACATCACATCTAGACATACATGTTGTGACGCATTTGCGTGCATTCTTACGATATCCTTATTAGATGTTATATTCTACTCACGAGCTGGAAACTCACCCCCGTTGTGCCACAGTGTTTTGCAGGTCGGACCCGTCAGCCTTGTAGCGGTGGGCTTATCTTATCATTGGCTTCTTTTGCTCAGACTCGTGACATTGCTCTTAAATGGGTTGCGAGGACACTTTTATCTTGTTGTACTATCTTTGTATCTAGTATTCTCCATCTACCACTTCTTATTTGTATATGCGACCTAGTGATGAGACTGAGAGATTTGTGTATATGTGGTTTCTCTGGGGTCGAGCTCACTTGAGCCGACGTTGTGTTTTTCTTATTTTTGCATTTCTTTATGCTTATGTGCTTGATATTACATATATATTGCGTGTGGTTGTCATCCGCCTTGGGCGAAGAGCTAGCTCCCGTTTGAGGATACCATTATTTCATTACAGGTTTATATATTTTGTTGTACCCATTTTGGGGGATAGTATTTATAAGGGAGACTCTGCCGAAATTTTCGAAATTTTTTTTATGCTTTTAAAAAGGGGGTTAATGCAACTTAATTGATTTTAAAGTAGTTTTCACAAAAGGTTTTCCTTCACTCTTATTGTTTATGGTTTAGATTTGTTGGGCTTTGGCTGACTTAGGTTACGTTACGCCTTGAGATGTCTCGTAATCTAAGTGACAGTCACGTTCCGTACCTTCGGGTCATGACATAGGGACTCTGCCATGGCTCCGTTGTTTTGACCTTGGGGTCGTTTGTTGACGTCGCGTCTGCATCCTGCTGGAGTGGAAAGAAACGCCATTGTTGACATTGCGTCTGCTATATCGAGACGAGTGTCGAGGTGGTCTCTAGGTTGTTTTGTGAACCGTCGAGACTTGGAACTAGGGACTTTGCCTTGGCTCCGCTTTGTTGACGTTGCGTCTGCTGTAACGAGACGAATGTCGAGGTGGTCTCTTGGTTGTCTGTGAACCGTTGAGGTTTGAAACTAAAGACTCTGCCGTGGCTCCGCTTTGCTGACGTTGCGTCTGCTGTAACGAGACGAATATCGAGGTGGTCTCTAGGTTGTCTGTGAACCGTCGAGATTTGGAACTAGGGACTCTGCCGTGGCTCCGCTTTACTGACGTTGCGTCTGCTGTAACGAGACGAATGTCGAGGTGGTCTCTAGGTTGTCTGTGAACCGTCGAGATTTGGAACTAGGGACTTTGCCGTGGCTCCACTTTGCTGACGTTGCGTCTGCTATAACGAGACAAATGTCGAGGTGGTCTCTAGGTTGTCTGTGAACCATCTAGATTTGGAGCTAGGGGTATGCCATGGCTCCGCTTTGCTGACGTTTCGTCTGCTATAACGAGACGAATGTCGATGTGGTCTCTAGGTTGTCTGTGAACCGTCGAGATTAGGAACTAGGGACTCTACCGTGGCTTCGCTTTGCTGACGTTGCATCTGCTGTAACGTGACGAATGTCGAGGTGGTCTCTAGATTGTCTATGAACCGTCGAGATTTGGAACTAGGGACCCTACCGTGGCTCCGCTTTGCTGACGTTGCGTCTGCTGTAACGAGACAAATGTCGAGGTGGTCTCTAGATTGTCTGTGAACCGTCGAGATTTAGAGCTAGGGGTATGCCGTGGCTTCGCTTTGCTGACGTTGCGTCTGCTGTAACGAGACGAATGTCGAAGTGGTCTCTAGGTTGTCTGTGAACCGTCGAGATTTGGAACTAGGGACTCTGTCGTGGCTCCGCTTTGTTGACATTGCGTCTGCTGTAACGAGACAAATGTCGAGGTGGTCTCTATGTTGTCTGTGAACCGTCGAGATTTGGAACTAGGGACTTTGCCGTGGCTCCGCTTTGCTGACGTTGTGTCTGCTTCTGGTTGGAACGAGAAGGAACGCCGTTGTTGATCTCTTGAGATGCAGATGCTGCCATCGAGACTTCGTTCTCTTTCTGATGGAGTCTGGTGGGATGATATGATTCCCTCTTTGTTTGTGCCCCTGGATTGTATACAGGGATTGATGTGATCTCATATATAGGGCAAAAGTTTTATTTCATTTTTTTATTTGTTTCTGCGATGCTCTATCATTTCATCTTTTTATATCGCGAAAGTCGTGATTGCCCAATCATTTTGGCTATTTTTCACGGTGTCCAATCATTTCGGCTATCTTTTTTTCTATACTCGCTTTTTTTTATTGCGAGTTGCCCAACCATTTCGGTTATTTTGTATACATATGTTTTACTCGCTGATTTTGTTGCAAGTTGCCCCATCATTTCGGCTATTTCATATGCATTTTTAGCTCGCTGATTTTTTATCGTGGGTATAGAACTTGGAATCTGATGTCAGTCTTAGCGTCAGCATCGCTGCGACTGGAATATTGCCAGGAGCGAATCATCATTTGCCGTGAAAGGAATTGGAATTTGATTTCAATTCAGGCATCTGCATCGCTACTACTGGGATATTGCCAGGAGCGAATCATCATCTGCCTTTGTCGGTTCGAACAAAGGTGGCTTAGCAATCAGGGTTAGGATCTGTCAACTAAGACTTTTAACTTTATGAGCCGTAAGGGTCTCATAAAGATGTTTCTCCCTACGAGTCATGGGGATCTCGTAAGTGTGTTCTCTCCTTAAAAATCGTGAGGATTCTTAAGTGTATGTTCTCTTATAAGTCGTAAGGATCTTACAAGAGTGTTTTCTCCTTATAAATTGAGAGGACTTACAAGGGTCGTTCATCATGTGAGCATATCCCTAGTCGCTGGTGGGACTCTGTTAGGGAAATGTTTATTCGTGCCCGTGGATTGTATACAAGGGTCAGCATTGAACCGCTTGTAGGGCAATCTAGGGAAGGTGGTGGCTTAAGAACAGGTTTAGATCCCTGTAACTTAAGGCTTTTGAATTTTATGAGCCGTGAGGGTCTCATAAGAGGGTTCTCCTTACGAGTCGTGAGGATCTTGTAAGTGTAATTTCTCCTTAGGAATTATGGGGATCCCTAAGTGTATTGCTCCCTTGTGAGTTATAAGGATCTCACGCAGGTATTTTCTCCTTACAAGGTCGAGATGACCTTACAAGTGTCTTTTAACGAGATTGCGCCCTTTCGGGTTTTCACAAACTCGTTGGTAGCCCTGCTGTTTTTACTCACGGAGCCCTTTCGGGTTTTCATCCGTGCCCATCTCGCCTATGGACATACCGTTTTTTTTGCGTCAGCCTTGGGATGCTGCGGTCCGTAGTAGTTTATAGACGTCTCGGTCAGTTGCTAGTTTTAGGACATTGCGGTCCATCGTTAGTTTAGGGACATTTCGGTCCGCTATTACAACGGTTTCGTTGTCTACTACTTATAGAATTTAGGCTTGGGAAGATAGCGAGCGGACATAGGCATCGTCATCTATCATTAACCTAGGCCGTAACTCGTCAGGCGTAGTATTTCTTCAAGAAATGGCCGTTTATTGGCTTGAAGGGTCTTTCGCCATGCATATCCATGAGCAAGTAAGCCCCACCCTCGTAGACTTTGTCTATGATGTACGGGCATTCATAGTTCGGCTTGAATTTCCCCCGTTTGGCACGATTGGGGATCATAGGTCTCTTGACCACTAGCACGAGTTCGCCTTGGCAGAATGTTCTCGGCCTAGTCAATCTCTCGTATGAGCGTGTCATTTTTGATTTGTAAGCTTCCAAGTTTTGCTGCGCCATGAGCCGGGTTTCGTCAAGGGCGTCGAGCTCCTTAAGCCGAAGATGAGCATTGTCTTCGTCTGTTAGCTCATAATGAACCGCCACTCGTAAGGAGGGTAACTCTATCTCCAAGGGGATCATTGCTTCAGTGCCGAATACCAATACATACGGTATTGTGTTTGTGGTCGTTTTGAACGTGGTTCGATACGCCCAGAGAGCTTCATGCAGTCTTTCGTGCCAGTCCTTCTTATTTTTAGACACCGTCTTTTTCACGATCTTCGTCAAGGTTTTGTTGAAAGCCTCAGCCAGACCGTTAGCTCGGGGATTATAGACCGAAGAGTATCTCCGGTCTATGTTATGTTGTTGGGTGAAGCGGCTGATTTTATGGCTTCTGTAGGCCGGCCCGTTATCGGAGATAATCCGTCGCGGAGTGCCGAACCGATAAATGACATGTGTCTTGAAGAAATGGAGGATATTCTCCGTCTTCACTTCTCTTAGCGGTATTGCTTCTACCCATTTGGAGAAGTAATCGGTTGTTGCCAGTATGAACTGATGTCCTCTGGATGATACTGGTTTAATGGGCCCGATTATGTCAGTTCCCCACATTTCAAACGGCCAGCTAGCCATCGTTGGGTGTAGCGGATTCGGACGCTGGTGGATGAAGTCCCCATGAATTTGGCATAAGAGGCACTGCTTCGCGTATTCGAGACAGTCTTAGATCATCGTGGGCCAATAGTAATCCATCCTTTTGATCTTCAGCTTCATCTTTTGTCCGTCTTGATGAGAACCGCAGAGTCCGTCGTGAGTTTCTTAGATGACTCTCCTTGCTTCTTCAGGTCCCAGGCATCTTAGACATAGAGAATTACATGATCTCTTATATAGAGTGTCATTGACGAAGGCGAAGGATAGAGCTCGTTTCATAAGCTGATGTCTTGAAGACACATCTTCAGGTGTTCGACAGGATTTGAAGTAGTCTATAAATACTTCTCTCCAATCCTTAGCCTTTTCCTGGTCTTTTATTTGTAGGGCCGTTTGCTCGGTTGCTCCCTTTTCTTCGGACGACTCCGGAGATATTTCTACCGGTGAAAGAACCCGACGGCTTTGCATAACTATTCTTACGTCATCGAGGTTCTCGTCGGCCAGGTCTTTAGCGAGCTTGGCTAATGCATCCGCCTTGCTATTTTCCGTGCGCGGTATGCTTTCCAGGGCGTAAGAAGGGATTCGAGTCAGCAGTTGTTGCACTCTCCCACCGTACTTTACCAACTCTGGTTTGCACGTTTGATAGTCGCCATTTACTTGACTAACGACCAGCTGGGAGTCTCCATATATGAGGAGGTTTTCAATTCCCATGTCGACAGCGATCTCAAGACCTGCTATCAAAGCTTCATATTCGACTTTATTATTTGTCCTCGGTTCTGTTAGGGAAAAGGCAAAGCGCATTATCCCTCCTTGTGGAGTCACGAAGATGAGGCCTATCCCAGATTTGATTATGGGGATGCTGTGCTCTCTCTTCTTCATGGAAGATGCCCCGTCGAAGTAAAGTTCCCATCGGGTGTCACTCTCTCCTTTCTCCCTATTGATCATGTCAAATGCGTGCTCGTCTGGCAATTCACAATTTAGGGGTGAATCGGCAGGTATAGGATGCTCGGCGAGGAAGTCGACGATGGCCTGGCCTTTTACTGCCTTGAGCGGTCGATATGTTATCGAGAACTCCATTAGGAGGAGGGCCCATTTAGTGAGTCGTCCTGTTAGTATGGCTCTCGATATCAAATATTTGAGAGGATCCACTTTTGATATGAGATGGACCTCATACGCCAAAGCATAATGCCAAAACTTCGTTATAGTGAAGATTAACGCCAGACAATGTTTTTCGATAGGGGAGTAATTGTTTTCTGCCCCCAGGAGGACTCGGCTAAAATAGTAGAGGGCTCTCTCCTTCCCTTGGTCATTTTCCTGTGCCCATAGTGCGTCTAAGGAACCTTCAAGGGCTGTTGTGTACAGGATGAGAGGCTTTCCCTTGACCGGAGCGATCAGTACTGGCAGATTCTGCAAGTATTTCTTGATTTCGTCCAGTGCGCTTTGACATTTGCGATCCCAGACGAACGGAGTCCCCTTCTTCATTAGATGACTGTAGGGGCGACACTTTCCGGAGAGATTAACTTAGAGTTTGACAACTGTTTAGGCATCAGTATCGCTACAACTGGGATATTTCCAGGACCAAATTATCATTTACCCATGTCGATTTAGACAAAGGGTCTCATAAAGGGTTTTCTCATAAAGGGTTTTCTCCCTACGAGTCGTGTTGATCTCGTAGGTGTATTTTCTCCTTTGAAGTCGTGAGGACTCCTAAGTGTGTTGCTCCTTTGTGAGTCGTAAGGATCTCACGCAGGTATTTTCTCCTCACAAAATCTAGAGGATCTTGCAAGTGTATATAAGCCCCTTTTTTAAACGAGATTTTGCCCTTTCGGGTTTTCACAAACTCGCCGGTAGCCCTGCTGTTTTTACTCACGGAGCCCTTTCGGGTTTTCATCCGTGCCCATTTTGCTTGTGGACATACCGTTTTTTTTGGGTTCAAGTGGGATATTCCACTTGATTGCAGGAACCACTTGTAAGCCCCTTGATATCCTTTCTGTTCTTTGAGAAGAAAGGACCATCCTATGTAGAGATTCTTCCTCCAATGAGAACTATGCCCTCTTTGTATACCTCGGGGGAGCGAGTACCCACGCCGTCGCTATTTTGGTGATAGGTTGTTTTAAAGTAGCTCATTTTTTATTGAGTGTTGGCAACAAATACCACCTTACCACCGCTTTTCATTCATCTTCATTAGAAGATGAAGGGTCTTGACTCAGCTGATCCAATCGAGTCATTTTATCTATAAGCTCTTGGAAGGTTGTCGGCTTGAAGAGGGCCGTAAATGGGAACACCTCTTGAATTTTGGTCATGGGGGCTATGAACATTCCCACAGCTGCAGCTTCATTGATGCATTGCCATATTTTGACCAGAGATTTCACCATTGGGTAACATATTGAACCCGAGTCTCATTCGGTCTAACCCTTTTTTTATTGACCAGTGCCGTCACGGTAGTGCGTTTATCCACACTAGCGAATCTCTGACAGGAGGGCATCTCCATTTTGTCGGAGTTATTCATAGAGTCATTCGGGAGTTCCACATACCATTCGAAGGCAATGCCCGCCAGACAGCTAACGAACTGTCAGAGGAGAAGTATATCAGTATTGCCGCACATGGATTCAAATCACGCAATGTGCCGGTGAGAATTCTCAGTTCTTTTGTACATGTGGAACGTTAGAAGTGTGTACTCTGGCGGGTATTGTATTTGATTGTGCCATGTCGGATACGGTCGACCAATCTTGATTGATCTATTTGTAGCTTCACTGGCGTAGTGAGCTTTGATTTGCTGAGTGATATATTCGTTCAGCTTTACTTTTGGAATCATTCCCTCCTCAGCGATTGATGAGGTTTGCAAAAGATTTGAAATGTCACTCTTGTCTTTAAGACCGACTACCGACGGTTCATCTGCCAGTGGTTCCGATTGAACCATCATTCTAACCATATTCTGAATCAGAAGGGCCATTTGGTTCATTTTAGTGGACATTTTCTGCTGCTTCTGTGTCTCCTTTTTTTCGGAGCGCGCTTTAGGAAATCAATATCCGACTCCTTCTCTATTCTTTCTTCAGGTGCATCCTCGGGATTTTCCTTAGGCGATGGATTAGCGAATACTGCTGTCCGCGCGCACATCTCCTGCAGCTTTTCACGTTGCAGTTGAACCTTTGTCGGGGACCAAGTTTGAGGTCGGTGACCAGTAGAATCTCAAACTTCGTCTTTGGAATTCACCACATAGACTATGTGAACTACTATGCCCCAGGCTTGGGGTGTTTGGAGTTTTGGCTTTTGGAGTTTGCCTCAGGCACTTAAGCTTTATTAGGCATCTTTTTTTTTAAGAGAAGCCGCTTCGGTTTTGGGAGGAACCGCTATATTAGGATCCGTCTTGGGATGAGTCCCCTGCTTCCACACCTTATATATAGACGAGGAAAGTTGTTTTAAGGAGCGAACCGGTATCCTCTCTCGTGGGATTTCCATGAGCTGCGGAGATTTCTTCAATATTGCGGTGGGAGAATTTTGTCTGGCCCTTCACAACAGTTTGAAGCTGTTCCCAGTTGGAACAACAACATTTATCACTGGGGTTGAAACAAGACCATATGGACAACTGCCCCCAGCTTATTTTGTATGATGTCGATATCGACGTTGACCGTTTCTTACGGCCGGGATTCGATTAGCCTCAGGATTTTACCTAGCCTGCCCCCTGTTTCCTTTGAGAGCTTAAATATTCTGCCCCCTGAGTCGACCTTGGTCCTTGGCAAGTGTCAGTTGTTTGAGAACTGATTCCATCGGCAAAGCTGCAGCTTGGGGAACCAGCCTATGGAAGACAGACTTCTTCTGGGCTTCCTCCATTGGCGTTGAGGCACCGAGGGTAGGATGTGGGAGTATCGACCCAAAGAGGAGCCCGTTGATTTCTTGAAGAGCCGGATTGCAAAGATTTGAGGCTGAAAGTGGCTCATACTTGACTCCACCGGATGTGATAGAGCCTGAGTTGCTAGGGTAGGAGCAAACGCCATTCTTCATAGAGACGCAATGCCAGCTTCAGTATCCCATCACCCAACAGCAACCAAAAACATATACACCGTGATTATCTGATCGCGAGAAAAACACGACACACGAAGTATGGAGTGGAAAGAGCAGAAGAGTCCCACCGGGCGTGCCAGAATCTATTCTCTGCCGAAAGACGCGATCGGGACATTGGGACGTCTGGCCTGAGTTTGGGGGCAGAAGCTATTTGGTTTTATCCGTCCACCTCTCCGAAGATGCCAAGGTGATTTATGGCGCCATGTATTAAAGGTTTAGATGGATGCGGCCAATATAGCAGACTTCGTCAGATTCCCCCTCGTTTGAGGGGTTTTTGATTGTTAGGACGCTCTTCCCTGCAGGCGCAAGCCCCTACAGTTAATTACACTACCTGTAACATTTTGAAAATCGTTTCGGTGAAATTTCGGAAAAATCGGTAAAATAAGGGGGTTTTCTGTAAAAAGTCAAAATACAAATATCTTTATTATAAAATTAAATATACATATTCTAGCTATGTAATTGCTAGTATTTGGTGTTTATTAAGCCGCTGGTTAAATTTCTAATTTTCTGAAAAATTTTCCGAAATTAATTATTTTAATATTATTTTAAGCCGTCACTAATACATCTAATTAGGGAAAATTACAAATTGGAATAGGTTGATACAAATTTTATAATTCATGACACACTAAACTGGCATGCAAAATATTGTTTCTGAAATGAAAGCGTTTGCCAAAACGGTTTTTGAAATATCGAAGAAAAATGGCTTAATTAGTGAATGGTGTGTTAATGGGAATTGGGGTAATACATTTATCTTTTTCCCTAACCCACACACCCACACCTCACCCTCTCTTCCTCTCCCCATGTGGCCGGCCCCCCTTTGACAGCCCTCTCCCTCTCTCTCTCCAATCACCTCACTTTTCATTACTTAAACAATGAAAAGAAACGAAAATGAAAGAAAGTCAATGTGGGCCTTGTCTTTTCTCCTCACTTTCAACCCCTCCCTCTCTCTCCTCACTCCCCTCAATTCTGGCCAAAAATTCCAGAACTCCAACAGCAGCCCTTCCTTCCCTCTTCTCCTCTCATTTTCCATCAAAAAATTCACCAATTTTCATCAAAAACCAAAGCTAAAATTCAAATCAAAGCCCTACCCATTTTCCCTTATCTCTTTTAGCATGAATCTTGGTGCAAGGATTTCAATTTTGAGGTCTAGTTTCATGTTGATTTCAAGATGGTTTTAAGATATAAATCCTAACCTATTGTTCAATTGTTGGTTTAAATTCCTTAATGTAGCTTATTAGGTGCTTAAATATGGTTTAATTGCAAGTTTGGAAATCTAAAGAGAAGGAGTTTGAATTAAAAAGTTAGGGTTTTAAATTCAATAGGGTTGTTGTCACTTGTTTAAGGTTGCATGGTGTAGTTAGCATGTTAAGACATGTTAAACCTAATCTAGAAGATAATTTGTAAATTGTTGCATCTAAAAGTCCAAATTTAGTTATTTAAGCAAACTAGGTTTTAGTTTTTAGTTGCAAATGGGTGATTTATAATCTAATTAAGATTTTGATGACTTTATTAACATTATAAAATGTAGTTTAATGCTTTAGATCATGCAAATCCAAGCTAGATTGTTGTATGTGCATTTTTGCTATAAAATGGTCGAAATTGGTTAAAATTGCAAACTAGGTTTTTGAAGTTGAATTAAACTGTGGGTTTAAAATTTTCGTAATGGTTTCTATGGCATAATTAAGATATTAAGTTATCATCTTGGTCACTAGAATTGTTAAAACATCATGTTTTGTACAAAAAAAGGCAAACCTTGCTTGCTAGGTTTTCGGAAAAATAGCTTTTAAAGTGAGTTTAGGGTTTTTGTGTATTTTAACCTATTTCATATTATAATTAGTGTTTATGAATGTGCAAATGAGTGTGTTTGGGTTTTTCTCGATGGTTTGGCGTTTGTACGCCGATGTCGAGGGTTTTTGGGCTGATTTGTGAAAGCAACCATAGGTTTTGACCTATGTGGGATTCGTGTGTCGTTTTGGTCATGAGTCGGATTTTAATGCGATACGGTGCGTTATGATATGTAGGTACCCCATGTGGACTTCGAGACGACAAGCAAGCACGTGGCGACGTCGGCACTGGCGAGCGAGGACCAGGTGAGTAGATTTATATCTACGGAGAGAAGTCGGGTGGATGGCGTATAGCACGCCCGCAGTTCGTGGTGATGTATACGAATATGTATACACATATATATTGATTATTTATATTGTTGAGATTATTGATGACAAAGATGGATATTTAGTGTGTTTAGATTGACTTAGTATTGCGAAACCCTAGAGTAGTGGTAGCACCACACATACATACACACACCCATACTTGCATACATTCTTCTTTCATATGTGCATATATGGGATTATATAGTTATGTATTCACATGGGTATGGGACTATGTGTTCACATACTGGATTTGAGGATAATACTTAGAATTGAGATAAGTCGATGAGATTTGAGTTGAGACCGTGAGATCGGTGATATGGCAGGATTCGTACTTGAGATACGTCCTGATGTTATAGCGGATCTTTGGATGACGATGCCATGTAAATAGTGATATATATATAAAATGGTTGACATGTGATCGTGATATGAGATAGGATATGATATGATAAGATATTTATAATGGGTCGCTTTGGGCGATGTATACCTCTTTGTGATATGTGACGATGATATCGGTTTGTTTGAGGCTGTAGATCAGCAGTCAGGTCATGATCTTATTGATGATATTAGTAATGTACTAGACGTAGGTCAGTACCCTGGATTGTGGTCTTTGATAAAGAGGATATCAGATGAATAAAGTGATGAATGTGATATTGACCCGTACCTAGATTTGGGATGTCGTACGACGGATTTACGTACGAGCTATATTGATGTTTGATCCGCACTCTTGACTTGGGAATAACTGATTATAGATATGGTATCGGATGTAATATTATCGAGGCGGGATCACCGACTTATATATATATATGTATGTATGTATCGACTCAGATGTTAGGCGGTTTCCTTACTTTCAGTTAGCCAGTTAGCTTAGCCCTATAGTTTAGTGTAGTTGGTAGACTAGATTCGACTCCTACCTATTTCAAAAGCTAACGAATCGCGGGTATTTTAAAGGACAGGTCAAGGTATTCTACGGATATTTCAAAAGACGTATCTTTTTATAAAAACACCGTAGCCCTTATTTTCAAAACACTGCGATTCGTGTTATTTTTAAAAAGGCACCATTATTTGACTTATAGTTATCGTTGTGTCTAGTACTCTGCTCCCGCACATTATTGCCGTTCGCTCCGCATCGCATACTTATTGTACTGTATATTCCATTATTGATATCATGCTGTTAGGACATCAGCACCATTACCGATGATGCGTATGTATCACGTACACTTACTTGCCGGCTCACACACATCTTCATCGGTAATTGCCATGTCACGTACACTTAGAGAATATTATTGTTTGATTTAGCTTGTTAGCTAGTAGTTTTGACATGATATTAGTGTACTTGCCTTATATGCCAGCTTAGATATTGTAGTTATTACTTGCCACTTCATGCATACTGTTATTCATTGTTATGTCGCATTCATGGATTCTCATGCCTATATTCATGGTTTTACGTGCTATTGATGATTTGGATTCGGAATTCCATGAGATTTCTGGATTTGGGAACCGTGGGTATTTCAAAAGAGAATATGTAATTGTTTTAAAAACCTGGTTATCCTTGATATGATATTTCAGTGCGTCCACCAAGTGTTTTCTCGGTGCTGAGAGCGACATGTGAGACCCGAGTTCGAGGAGTGGAGGAACCATTTCGGGTACATGGTGGACCCGTTAAGGTATCCCGGGGCAAGAAGCGCGTGGTGATGACGATGTGAGCCTGGCAGGGGGAGACTACCTACCGGTGATTTTACCCGACGCGTCGAATATCTGGAGGATACCGTCGTGGTCTTGAGATGGATGGTAGGGGCCAGTCTGGACTGACGGCGCCCTAGATATTGAGATTGAAACATTGAGATTTTGAGGTATTGAGGTACTGAGATTTGATGATAGAGGCCAGTCCGGATAGCCAGAGCCTGAGGTTTTGAGACATTGAGATTTATGTTTTGTGTTGATGCTAGACACTGTTGATGCTAGAATTCTTTTATGATACCTCATTTTAAAAATACAAAGGAAATCTCACTAAATTATGAAAGCAGTTTCTTCATTTACATGTATTCTGTTTTCATGCATTCATACCTCATCCATATGATATATTGTTACCTGAGGCACTGACACGAGCACTTGGTGTTACAGTTGTTTAGATGTACACCCTAACCATTACTATAGGCTTCTGGGTATATATTTGAGGGTATATTATGATCGTATTACCTAGGATTGCGTGGTTCATGCAATTTCTTTTCGTAGATGTTTTTCTACTCACGAGTTGGCAACTCACCCCCGTTGTGCCACAGTTTCTTGCATGTTTTGCCGTACAGGTTTCATTACGGCTTTGCTGGCACTGCTTCTTTTCGGGTAACTTGCTAGTAGGTGGGTTTTTGTATCGTACCCATCATTATACCTTGTATATTATTATTCTGTTGTATCTAGAAGTTCCATCAACCAAACATGTATTTATTTCAGAGATAAAGACCAGTGATATTTATTCTTTCGATCTTAGAGTCGCACGTTGTATTTCTATGGATTTCTTGCTGTTTTGAGTTTCCTTTTGAGTTTTGATCCTCGCCCTTGGCGTTGTATATTATATTTCTTGTATGGTTGTGACCGTCGATTGACGAAGAGCTAGCTCCCGCTTGGGGATGCCTTTTTATTGATTTCGTATATTATTCATATTGTATCCCGTTTGGGGGCCAGTATTTACAAAGGAGACTCTGCCGAAATTTTCAGAAAATACTTGATGTTTTTAAAATGCATAATTCGGCTTATGCTATTAAAACTACTTGTTTTAAGTTGGTTTTCCTTCACTCTACTACTTTTCTTGGTTTGGATTTCTGGGTTTTCGGCTTACTTAGTTTACGTATGCCTCGAGACGTTTCGTAGTTTAAGTGCCGGTCATGTTCCATACTTTCGGGACATGACACTACCGTATCGCGGTAACCACTTTCTCCTTCTCCAGATGGTCACTACGTGTCGTGTATATTTGTTTTGTTTTTGGTTGCCCGTGGATTGTATACGGAGACTAATGTATGTTGTCGCCCGTACGGCGTGGATTAGTCCAAATCCGTATTTTCTTTGATTTGGGTTTTGGGTTGGATTTAAGGATCGTTAATCTCATTTGAGACTAAGATCAACTTAAACGTTTGTTAAGAATACGTTAGTCTAATTTTAGACTAAGATCAACTTAACTATTTGTTAAGGATACGTTAGTCTAATTTTAGACCATGATCTACTTAACAGGATCATTTAGATCCAACAAAAGAGCATTTGGGCTCTAATGTTTTAGTTTAGGGACTTTGCGGTCCAGTGGGTTTAAGGACATCATAGTCCATTGAGTTTAGAGACATCATAGTCTGTAAAGTTTAAAGACATCATAATTTATGAGTTTAAAGACCTCACAGTCCATAAAGTTTAAGGACATCATAGTCCAGTTTAAAGACGTCATAGTCTGTGTGGTTTTGGTTCAACCATTTAGGGATGCACCAAGGAGTTATTGGTTGTTGGGATCTGCCACCTCTCTGAAGACGTTGAAGGATTACAACGACATGTATCAGAGGTATGAAGAGATGTACCCTTGAACCAATATCCCGATTTGGGGAATGGGATGAACATCGGTTTAGATGTCATCTGTTAGGAGAATACTAGTCATCTTTGGGATTAGGATTAGTTTGGGGAGACCTGAACATGGGGCCTCAGTTGATTGGTGACAAAAAGGGTCTTGGCTTCAGAAGACTTGGCTAATTTGAGCTAAGGTTGATTTCCCTTAATCACCTCATAGTGCTAAGCACCGAATCAGTGTTAAACACTGGACTTTGGAGGAGCTCACGTGTGAACACGTGAGGGACCCCGAAGTGGCATTGTTCCTTGAGTTTATTCCCTCATATATATATAAAACTGAGCACTTGGCTCACGTGTGAGCACGTGAGGCGCCCGAGGTGAGAACCGTTCTCTGGATTTTATTCCTCTCTCATTTATAAGTGCTAAGCACTTGGTTCATCAAACAGTCACGTGCAGACACGTGAGGTGCCTTCAAAATACGAGCGCTGTCTTTAGAATTTTCTCCCTCTTTTATACACCACTGTTTGGGGGTCACGTGGGAACACGTGAGGTGCCCCCAAAATGAGAGCTATCTTGGGTTTATTACCTTTTTCCTTTTCTGAGTGCTAAGCACTATTGGGTCACGTGAGATCACGTGAGGAACTCTGAAGAATGAAAATTGCTTTTGTTTTATTCTCCTTTTCTTTTTCTGAGTGCTAAGCACTATCAAGGGATCACGTGAGGTCACGTGAGGCGCCCCTAAATTGAGATGTATTTTAGATTTACTCCCCTTTTTGAAAAGCTTGTTTGGTGGTGCGCCAAGATTTATTGGTTATTGGTAACCTCCACCTCTCTGAAGACGTTGAAGAATTACAACGACATGTATCGGAGGTGTGGAGAGATGTACCCTTGAACCAATGTCCCGATTTTGGGAAGTGGGATGAACATCAGTTTAGATGTCATATGTTGGGAGCTTATTAGCTGTCTTGGGATCAGCTTTGGAAACCCTGAGCATGAAGAGCTCAAATGATGGTCTTTGGAACATTTGGTCTGATTATGGCTAATGTTAGCCTTTCATAGTGTTCAACACTAACATGTTTATTCAGCGCTCACGTGCTCCCACGTGATACTCTGAGGCAGTGTTAAACACTGGAATTTGATGTGCTCATGTGGGGTCACGTGAGACGCTTGAAGTTGGCGCTGCTCCTTTGGGTTTATTCCCTTGTTCTTTTCTGAATGCTAAACACTATTGGGTCACGTGGGATCAAGTGAGGCGCCCCTAAAAGTTAAGCACAACTTGGAGGTTACGTGGGGTCACGTGAGATCACGTGAGGCGCCCCAAAATAGGGTTTATTCCCTTTTCTCTTTTATAAGTGCCGAGCACTTCTCAGGGGTCACGTAGGATCATGTGAGGCGCCCCAAAAATAAGGTTTATTCCCTTTTCTCTTTTATAAGTGCCGAGCACTTCTCAGGAGTCACGTGGGATCACGTGAGGCGTCCCAAAAATAGGTTTTATTCCCTTTTCTCTTTTATAAGTGCCGAGCACTTCTCAGGGGTCACGTGGGATCACGTGAGGCGCCCCAAAAATAGAGTTTATTCCCTTTTCTCTTTTGAGAAGTTTGTTCAAGGGTCACGTGTGAGCACGTGACCTAATTTCATTCGTTCTATTTTGATCATTGAGAGGGGGTCACATAGACACACGTGATCATGTTGGGTATTGTTCTCTTTTACATGCTTGGAGAGTCAAATCCCTTGTTTAAGAATTAAATTCTTTTATAGGGTTAAACCCTAATTTTATTTAGAGTAATTAAATTCCTATGTGTTTTGTAAGAGTTAAACTCTTTTGGATTCAGTTCTTTCTCCTAGTTTTTGAATCTGCATGACAGAATCTCCCCGATGAGAATTAAATTCTCAACTTGTGGTGAGATCTGCTTCTGCAGATCTTAACCAGAGGAAGAACTAAGTTCTTTTAGAAGAGTCAAACTCTTAGTTTGAGAATTAAATTCTTTTTTTGTGGGATCTTTTGGGATGGGTTCCCCTTCTTTAGAGAATTAAATTCTCTCTCTATTTTTTTTTCCTTTTCTCTTTCTCTCCTTGGCTCCTATTTATAGGAGAGAAAAAAAACCAGTTTGTTCAGCTAATCTCTCATTGAGAGATTTTGATTGATTTTATAACCAACATGATCTTTTAGATCACTCGGTGAATTTAATTCACCGTTGGATTTTTTAATCCAAAGACTCTCTGTTTAATAGAGAAGAATTCTTGTTTGTTTAACAAGATTATGAATATCTTGTTAGTTTTAACAAGATTAGAATTTTATTCTATCAAATCCTTTTAGTTTAACAAGATCAGAAATATATTTTCTTAATATGGATATCTTGTTAACAAAGAATTTTATTCTTATTATAAGATTAGGAAAATATTTTCCTATGATAGATTTTTATTCTATCAAATGATCACCGCTGGATCTTTGATCCAAGGGTCCTCTGTTTAACAAAGGAGATTTTTCTAGTTTAAGGAAGATTAAGAAAATATTTCCCAAATAGAATTTAATTCTAGAATTTAATAGGAACATGGCAATTTACTGTTTCAAAGAGGGAATTTTCTTTATTCTATCACAGGGTTAGGATAAAGAGTTATTTTAAATTAGGGTGCTCACATGCTTTGCACGTGATTGGCAAAAGCACTCACGTGTTTAACACGTGACCTCTAGTGTGGGTTTTAGCCTGTGTATGTTCAGAGCGCTCACGTGTGTAACACGTGAGGTATGTTTGGCCCTTGGTTATTTATGTTCAGCGCTCATATGCTTTGCATATGTGCGCTCACATGTTTTACACATGATGCCTGTTTTTTAGGATTCTCCCCCTTTTTTTTGTAAGGGAACAAGTAGGTCTTGACCGCAAATTTTGGCGGGAACAGGGGGAGGGTGCATACTGTAAGTGCATATGTGATCCTTGCCGTTAAAACTATGGTCATGTGGAATCAAAACCTTTTAAAACTTGAGCAAAATACACTAAAATCTCAGGATACAAGCCCAAACACTAAACCAAACAAACCCTAACTAGGAGTTTTAGCTACTAGGTTGGAATTACAACATTTGTGGACGGTCCTTCGGGTTTGAAAGGTTGACTTCTCAAGCTCCTTGGGTTGATAGAATGAGCTCTCGAAGCTAATCTTCCACGTCAAAGACGATCCACCCGAGAATGCCTATTCAAGCGATAGCTTCGTCCGAAGCAACTAAAGATCAAGTTTTGCTAGGACAAAATGCTTAGAGTAGTGTAGTTTATGAAACTAGATGCTCTCTTTTAATCCTCAATAACTCGAGAGAGAAAAACGAGGAAGAAGAAAAAGAAGTAGAGAGAATGGCCACTTGAGATATTTCTCACTTGGTAAAATATCAAACCTCATCAAATATCTCATAATCTCTCATACTTATCCCTTCATGCTAGAAACAAAGAGGTGGATGGGCTAGTGACTCACTAAGGTGAGTCACAAGCCCACAAACATCTAAATTCAACCATGAAGAAATGAGTGAGAGAGTGTAGCCACCTCACTAGGTACATATATACAAACACTTATAAATATAAATGTAAGTATATAAACAAGTATACCTAAACCCGTATAAATACGTATACCGTATTTCTACCAAAATATGAATACCGTATTTGTACCGAAAATACAAAATACGCGTATTCATATTTGGAAAGGAATATATGTATTTGTATCAAAGCACAAATTCCTGTATTTATACAAATACACGTATTCGTATAAATACCGTATTCGCGTTAAAATACAAATATCCAAAAGAGAGCAATATAATACTAGCTTCAAAACTGGCTATCTTTCAAACCTGCAAGTATTACTAAACCGTCCGATTAAAGCACTGATTGAAGTGAAAAAATTGAGTTTTAGTGTTTCCTAAATACCGCAATCAATAACGATGTCGCAAATAGCTAGTCGATAGTGAAAACGGGTTGTCCACAGGAAAATAGTAAACTATTAATCTTGTTTTAGATGAGTTAATAGAAAAGGATTTAAGAAATATATTATAAAGTTAGCTTTTAAGATCTCTTATGAAAAGTAAGGAGTTTCTTTTGTTAGCATCATTGTTTCAAAATCAATGAGAAACAAGAAGGAAGAAGATGAAATCCATTAAGAAAAACAATTCAATTTAACTACTAAAATTAAATGCGAAGAAATAAATTGCAGAAAAATAACGAGACAAGAAATAAAAATTACTCTATTTTTTATTAATAAAAATTTGCATTACAGAAATTAATTGGCTAAAAATGCTAAAGAACTAAAAACCCTAGATAGAAAACCCTAGATTCCTTTTCTTCATTTCTGCTCGGTCCTTTATATAGGCTCTGGAACTTGAAACCCTAGATTTTATCTCGATATATGTGAAAAGACGATCATGCCTATGAAAAAGTTGATCAAACGACCATTAATTGACTGCGGAACTGCGGCCTATGGCTTGATATGGCCGCTGAATTGCCGCCATTTTGTGAGATCGCGTTTCCAGATTTTTTTCTCTTTCTTCTCTCCATTTTAGGAGATCTTTTTGATGATAAAATCTTGAAAATATTGTTTTATTTTTGTAGTTGCGAGAATTTTCAATTTGCTCCTAAATTTGGCAGATTTGATTTCTTTACTTGATTTGATTTGATCTCTTAAATCATATTTGCAGTCTTGAACTTATTTTCTATTTTTAATACCTTAACAATATCTCAAATCAAATAATTAGTAGCATTTATTTTATTTGAGATAATATTCCAACAATTCATTTACAATTAATTATTTAATGGTTAAGAAATTCAAGGATATTTTATATGATATCATATGATATGGACATCTTGATAATAATAATTAAAAATCATATGGATATGTTATTTAAATATGATATACATATATTACATCCAATTATATTAATTATAAGTTAAGAAACATATGGCAAAATCTTTTTACACATAAACCCACATATGTTCTTAAACTATAAATAACACCATTTTGTAATTAATAATAATAGGGAAAATGACCGTATAAATATGCAATAAATATGACTGATCAAATACACCCAAACTTATCTTTTGATTTTCCTGAGCAAACTGTTTTATTTTTAAAAGAAAAAGAAAAATGTAGCACACTTTCATAAGCAACACGATTGCACTTAGCTCATGCGACAAGCCTTTAAAACTCTAGGCATCCCTAGTAGGAAGAGTGTTGTCTTCTGAAGGTTTTCAGCTCTCCTATGCCTAATTGCTCATAAATAGAATAAGCGAGCAAGTTAACACTAAAATCAAGATCGAGAAGAGCGCGATTGATGTTTTCACCCCCAATAGTTATAGAAATTGTAGAACAACCGGGGTCCTTATGTTTCTTGAGCAAATTTTGGATAAAAGCATCACTCACATTACTCGCTAAGAAAACTTTTTTAGACACTTGAGTTTTCCTTTTCTTAGTGCAAAAGTCCTTAAGAATTTTTGTATAGGATATAACTTCTTGGATAGCATCTAAGAGAGAAATATTAATGTTAATTTGCTTAAACATTTCTACAATTTTCTCCATTTGTGGACTTGGTTTGCCTCAACCGGTTTGGAAAAGGAGTTTTATTAAAAGCGGTTGGGTCCAACACTAAGGGAGAAGTTTATGGAGATGGAATAGATCATGAAACTAGAGTTGGGGTAGCCTGAGAGGGTAATCCATTCAAGGAAGTGGACGGAGAGTTCGAACCCAGTGGAGAACGGAGAATGAGCTCGGAAGAAGATGATTGATTAGAAGAAGTAGTAGCCGGGGTGTCATCGAAGTCATCAACTTGTTCTCCAACATGGTTGTTCAGCATTCTTCCCGATCTCAATGTAGTTACGACACTCACATTATGATTTTGCTGGTTAAGAATAGCGTTAGCGTTTTGTGGGTGTCCAAGATTTGGTAGAGATTGAGATAGAAGTTTCCCTTTCTCTCTTTCACTCATCGCTGCGTTTAACTGTGCAATTTGTGCTTCGATATATTTAATGCTTTCACAGTGGGATGCAGTGTGTTGTACTAACAACTGGATAAAAGAAATTAAACCGGCCGACGTTTACGCGGATTGTTTAATAAAAGCATCTAAGCTTCTCTCGAGTGCAGAGACTTTGTCGGTGCCAGCAGGAGAAACATTATTTTGTGGTTGGAAATAATTGTTATAAGAGGCAAAGTTGTTGGCCGGATTTTGGAATGGTTACGGTTGAAAAAGATGCTGAATTTGTTATGGTAGTTGTTATTACTGTGGAGGAAGCCTTTAGTAATTGTTTTGATTCTGGAACTGATTTTGATTTTGGTTTTGAGATCCAAGCAAAATTAGGATGATTCCTCCATCCCGGTTTATATGTGAATGAATAAGGATCATTTCTAGGTCGTTACTGAAAAGCGGCATTAGTTTGTTCTTGATCTTAAGATGGAGGATTCAAAGGACATTTCTCAATTAAATATGACGAGTCATAACAGCAACTACACATGGTTTTGGGGAGAGAAACTTGGTTTAGGGAGGCTGAAGAGAATTTTCTCTTAATAGCTTTAAGTTTCTTTTGCATCGCAGCCATTTCGGCTTTCATTGTGATGGAATCGTCAAGATGATGGATACCTGCCCTAGATGAAGACGAAGGCGATGTTGTCGGTCTTATGCTCTCCCACTGTAGTGTTTGTTCGCGAGATCTTCAAGAAATTGCCATGCCTCCTCATCGGATTTTGACATGAAATTACATTGAAAAATAGTTTATATCATTTGTTTTGTCCCTGGATTAACATCCTCATACATAATTTGGCAAAGTTGTCATTTTTTGAATCCGTGATGAGGGCATTGGACAAGAAGATGTTTGAACCTTCCAAAACATTTCCAAAAGGGTTCGTTGGGAAGTTGGGCAAACTGGTTGATTTTGTTCCTAATGTCGGCAGTCTTATGATTAGGATAATTTTTTAAGGAATTCCTTAATAAATTCATCCCAACTGGCGATGGAATGTGAGGAGGTGCAATAAAGCCATTTCTCTACGAGATCGCACAAGGTAAAAGACAGAATACGTAATCGCATTGCATCCCCTGAAAATTGGGTAGTGCTCATCATTGCACATACGTTTTGAAATTTGGTTATAAAAACGTAGGCATCCTCAAATTCAAGCCCGTGGAATTTGGGCAACAAGTTGATGAAGTGGGGTTTAATTTTGAAGTTATTTTCATTGGCTGGTGGAAGAGACAGAAACATAGGAAAGGGTCCGCGTGTGGGGTAGCATCGGTCTTGGAGAGCGATGCGTGGTGGATTTTGATTTTGCGCACCTAGAGGTGGTAGTATCGTGGTGTTGTTAAAACCCGGTGAAGGTCCGTCCATCTCGGGAGACGTGGTAGGTGAAGTGGAAAAAGAAGGTGAAGAAATATCGATCTCGGAGTCGATAGCGAAAACGTGGACTAAACGGGTGCTAGAATCCTATGTCCAATCGAACATGCACTGAGCGGGTTTAGTGCACGTGTCATCGTATGAGAAAGTGGTGAGAACGATTTTAAGAATGCTTTGCTTCGACAAGAATGAAGGACGTAAGACTTGACTCAACCAATCACAAAATGCACAAACAGTCCCTAGAGATAGAGTCACTTAGGTCAAATCACTAAACCGCTCCCAGACTTCTAAAGGACAAGACGTAGGATAAATCCTCTATCACCTCCTTATCAATCTTGCAGCTAGATAAGTGCCAGGTAAGTGGGAGGTATCAGCTATACGAATCACCGAAATAGAGGACCTAATTAAATAAACCACTTTCTTTAATCACACTTGCTTTAAACACCACAAGAAAAATGCGAATAAGCGATAGCTTACCCACGATCCTCCCTTATCCTAATTGAGCACGATTGTCCTTAGAGGCATGGTATAGATATTTTTTTATTAATGTAGGGTGATGCGTATGCTTGTTTGTGAATTTGAGGGCTTAGGAAGGGTAATGAACTCCCCACCTAATCTGAATTTCGGTTTCGTGCCCCTTAATGTCCATTTTAAATATGCAAAACAATCCAAAATCTAAAACACGCAAAATGATTTTTTTTTATTTGCGGCGCTGTTTGCAAAGAATCCTACAGATAGAAACAATTTATTGGAGCTTCAGAGGAGAGAGGAAGCAGAGTAAATCATATCAGAAAAATTTGAGGGCCTGAATCCACTAATTGACAGTGGTTCCGCTGCCAAATTCTCTCTTCCGCTACGGTTCCGCCACCGTATGGTGAGATCTTGTCTCCAAATTTTAGCACTGAACTCCACTACTCCTCTGCTCCTATTTGATAGTCTTTGAATCTCTGTTGGTTCGCTCCAAGTGCTCCAGATTTTTTGCAAAACTCGCACAAGAATCGTTAAAAATACAAGACGCGGTTTTTATTTTTATTTTTAAAAAAATTGTTTATTTAAAAAAAAAATCACCCCGAAGAACAAGAAAAATATTACTACCGTTTCCCCGGCAACGATGCCATTTGATTGAAGTGAAAAATTTAAGTTTTAGTGTTTCCTAAATACCATAATCAATAACGGTGCCGCAAATAGCTTGCTGATAGTGAGAATGGGTCGTTCATAGGAAAATGGTAAACTATTAATCTTGTTTTAGACGAGTTAATAGAAAAGAATTTGAGAAATTTATTATAAAGACTTCTTTTAAGATCCTTTACGAAAAGTAAGGAGTTTCTTTTGTTAGTATCATTGCTTCAAAATAAATGAGAAACAAGAAGGAAGAAGATGAAATCCATTAAGAAAAACAATTCAATTGAACTACAAAAATTAAATGCGAAGAAATAAATTGCAGAAAATTAAGGATACAAGAAATAAAAATTACTCTACCTTTTATTAATAAAAAATTTCATTACATAATTTAATTGGCTAAAAGTGCTAAAAAACTAAAAACCTTAGATAAAAAACCCTAGATTCCTTTTCTTCATTGCTGCTCGGTCCTTTATATAGGCTCTGAAACTTGAAAACCTAGATGTCATCTCGATGTATATGAAATGATGATCATGCCCATGAAAAAGTTCATCAAATAGCCACTAATTGACCGCGGAACTCTCGCCTATAGTTTGTTATGGTCGCTGAACCGCCGCTATTTTGTGAGATCGTTGTTCCTTCATGAAAAGGGAGAGTAAATGGGAGAACATTCCCCACGGCTCAAGCCTCACGTGTTAAACACTTGAGCGCTTATATGCAGAGCATATAAGCGCCGCAACCAACCAATTAAAGATTACATAGGTCTCATATGTTAAAAATGTGAGCGCCTATGTGTAAAGCATATAAGCACAAAAAAACCGCACACCGGGGTCACGTGTTAAACACGTGAGAACACCCTTTTGAAGTATTAGCTTCAGATAGTTAAACTCTATGCATAGAATTAAATTCTATTTTTGTATGCAAAGCATATGAGCATTAAGAGTAAATGGCCAAAGGCCAAATTGACCTCACATGTTAAACACGTGAGCGCCCATATGCGAGACATATGGGCGCCAATTGAAAGATGCTAAATAAGTCTCACATATTAAACACGTGATGGCGCCTCCTTATATAGAATTAAATTCTACGCTTGGGAAATATCTCCATGGATTTTTCTAAAAGAGAAAGATGCTCTCTGTTAAACAGAGAACCGTTGGATCAAAGATCCAACAGTGATTAAATATAGAATTAAATTTTATTGAGGGAAAATATCTTCTTGATCTTTCTAAATGAGAAGGATATTTTCTGTTAAACAGAAAGTTGGTGGATCAAAGATCCAATGAGATGGAAAATATTTCCTATATCTTTCTATACAGAGAAAGATTGTGCTCTGTTAAACCGAGCATCCTTAGATTAAAAATCACCATTTAATAGAATAAAATTTTATATATGAAAAAATATTCCCTTAATCTTGTTAAAGAAAAGAAAACATATTCTATAAGAACAGAAACACTTGGATCAAAGATCCAACGGTGGGTAAAATTCCCCAAACAAATTTTGAAACCAATTAAATCAATTAGAATTTCTCAATGAGAGATTTTCTCAAAACTAATTAACAATTTGTCTCCACTATATAAAGGACCCGAGACTTCAAGTCTCATATAGAGGGAACCCCCCATAAACTTCTAAAAAATGCAGAAAGCTTCTAAAACAATAGAGAATTTAATTCTCAAGAAAAGAAGAAGACTTTCCTCCTCAAAACCCTAGGTAAAGAAAACACAAAGATCAAAATATCTCATTTTACCTATCTAAGGGTTAACCCTTCTCAAAGAACTTAGTTCTCCTCTGGATCAGAGATCAACAAGACAAGTCTCCCATAAGTTGAGAATTTAATTCTCATCAGGAAGATCTTGTTCTTGAGAATCAATGATTCGGAAAAGAACTAGGTTAAAAAGAAAGAAAAAGGAAAAGAACATATGTTCTGGGATTCTAATTCCTCCGAAATTAGGGTTTAACCCTACATAAAGAATTTAGTTCTTATAAAAAGAAAAGAAGAAATTGGTTCTCCAATTAAAAAATGATTCAAGATCTTCAAAACAGAAATCTTAATGATCATCGATGACTAAAATGTCATTAACGGAGATTAACATCTCTAAAAAAGTAGAAGACTTTGGCGTCTCACGTAAAACACAAGTGAGCAAAATTAGTGCTTAGCACTATTATAGCGCCTCACGTGTTTCCCACGTGAGTGCCTAAAACAAAAAAAGAAGAGCTAAGACGCCATACGTGCTTCCCACGTGAGCGTCCAAAAAACAAAGAAAACTCATTTGTGTTGATTGGGCAGCCACCAAATAAAGCAGCCCGGCACCCAAAAAATAAAGCAGTCACATGAAATACATGTGAAACAAAAAAAAAAGAGGCTAAGCACCTCACGTGCTTTACATGTGAGCACCAGAGCTCTATCCAAGTGCTTAGCACTTCTG
Source organism: Agapanthus africanus (assembly GCA_030015575.1). Lineage (NCBI taxonomy): Eukaryota > Viridiplantae > Streptophyta > Magnoliopsida > Asparagales > Amaryllidaceae > Agapanthus > Agapanthus africanus. The sequence goes on along the minus strand of CM057340.1, from coordinate 132,329,479 downwards.
TATAGAGAAAAAGGGCTGAACAAACAAAACCCGAAATCAATGCTTATCGCCTCACATGTTTCCCACGTGAGTGCCATACAAAGTGTTTAGCACTCTATATTTAGTCAAAATGACTAAGTGCTTAGCACTGATTGGGCAGCGCCCATATCTGAGTGCTTCACGTGTTTCACACGTGAGCGCTAGAGAAAATTAGTGCTTAGCACTATGGTAGCGCCTCACGTGAAAAGCACGTGAGCGTTAGAAAGGATTAGTGCTTAGCACTATTCAAGCGCCCTATGTGAAACACACGTGAGCGCTGTATATCTTAGTGCTTAGCACTGCTGGGTAGTATAGAAACCCAATCTCAGCCCAAATTGGTTAAGTTTCCTGGGGTTAAACCTCTTTGATTTTAAATCAACCGAGCCTATATGCTCATGATTTCCAAACTGATCTTAGTCTCAAACATGACTAATGATATCCAAAATGATATTCATCCCATATCTCCTAAGGTAATCTTAATCTCAAATATGACTAACGATTCTTATGTCCACCACAACCCCTTTTTCCCTCAAATACGGGATTTGGTTCAAGGGTACATCTTTCCATACATCTGATATATGTCGTTGTAATTCCTCAACGTATTCAGAGAGATGGTGGATCCCGACAACCAAAAACTCTTCTTTCATCCCAACTTGATATAAAATTCATCAAGACAGGAAATGATACATCCCATATTGATGCATTTCCAAATTGACGTGCACACCTCAAATCGGATCGCACCCCAAATTTGGTGCTTTCCATGTCACCATCATTCACTCTACCACGTAACAAATACATATGCGCGCAAGATGAATAATGGGCCGAAATGTCCTTAAACTAATATTTGTCCCCAAAATGAGAATATTGGACTAAAATGTCCTTAAACTAATATTCGCCCCAAACACGGCGATAATGGACCGTGATGTCCTTAAAATAAAATAATTAAGCCCATATGCTCATTTGTTCTAAGTTGATCTTAGTGTAAAATATGACTAACGATCTTTAGATAAAATCCAAATATCCTGTGACGGATGGACTCACAAATGTGATAAATACGTCTTTAGTTCACTCCCGTTGGCAAACCAAGCTACCAACGTGGACCTCGTCAAGCAAATCCTTGGTCCAAATCCAAATCTAAAATATACGGAATTGGACTAATCTGCGCCCTATAGGCGACGACATAAACTAGCCTCCGTATACAATTCACGGGCAACCCAAAATAAAACAAACACGACACGACACGAAGTGAACTTCCGGAGTAGGAGAAAGTGGTTATCGCAACGCGATAACGTAATTAACTGCAGGGGCTTGCGCCTGCAGGGAAGAGCGTCCCCACAATAAAAAATACCCTAACAAATGAGGGAGCACGCTACAAAGGCTGCGTCTGTCCAAACCTCCAATATACGGTACCATAAATCAACTTGGTATGTTTGGAGAAGTGGATGAATAAGTAGAAATAGTATCTGCCCCCAAATTCAGGCAAGAAGATTTATCCCAGTTGGTCTCTATTTTTGGCGGAGAACAGATTTTGGCATGCCCGGTGGGACCTTTTCCTCTTTCCACTCCACACTTCGTGTGTCGTGTTTCGCGAACAAAATCGCGGTTCACTATGGTTACCCTTGGATTCGAGGTACTAAAACTTGGTGTCTTGCTCCTGTCTAGGAAATCAATGGCTTCTCAATGCACTGCATACAACAGCAACTCTTGCTCCGCCCCAACTGGAGGAGTGACTTATGGGCCTAACGCGGCCTCTATTTTTTTAATGCCAGTAGGGAAAGTCACACAAGCCACTACTGGATTGTTCTTTGGGACCATGCTCCCACCGGTGAGTTTCGGTGCCTCAGCGCCACAAGAAGAAGCTCTCAAAAGGTTGGCCTTTGATCGAATGGCAACCACAATGGTCGTCTAAATCTGGTGTCTCAGTCTTCAACAGGCTGAGCAAAAGCACAAACGGACCCGTAAAAAGGCTCGTGATACCTGAAGGGGTTGCCCTAAAATGGATAGCCCTCCCAACTCCTCCTACAGACAAAGCCGTCAAAGGTGCTTCACCCATCAGACGATCAGTTTTTGAAAGGCTGGCCGTTTCTAAATTTACCAAGGATGTCGGTCTTCAACAGGCTGACGCCGATTGAAACCCCTCAGCAAAGCCGAAGGCATAAAGAAGCCGCTTCCAAAACTGAGGCGGTCCCTTCTGCAAGGTACGCTAGACGTCGCCACTGGCGCCGAGTGAGAAAAGTTAGGGGCAACTCCCCCTCTGGACTTACCCCACCAACTCAAATAGTGGAAGTTGATACTGCTATTCCAACCAGGAACAGCTTTGATCTGCACAGGAGGGTGCACAAGAACTCCCTAACCCTGGTGTTAAAGAAATCACCCCCACCTACGGAAGTCCATGTACAGGAAAATCCGTAGCGGCCCCATCAGCGGCTCTCCTCGTAAATTCATTGAGTCTGGCGGAAAGTCCAAGACTCTGTGATTGATGAAAATCACACCCGTCGACCAAAAAAATTGAAGGCTTGGCAAGAGAAAGATCACTCCTCTGCCATACAACAGGGGACTCCTTCTATATGGGTGCATATTACAGCGGCCCCTTCAACTTCAACCTCTTATAAAAGAACGAGGCTGGAAAAAATCCCACCGCCTGTGGCAAATTCCAAAGGTGATGGACCCAAACGCTCCAAGTCTGGGGGCATGTGTTAGTCATATGTATGCCCTAAAAGCCATTATTGTACATTATTGTATATTATAGTGGATGCTTGGACACACACACACACACACATAGGACTTTCTTGCTCGACATGATAGTATTCTATCTGGTTGCTCTTTATCTTAACATGTACATAGTATTATTATACTGTCTCTCTGGTACATGTTGATAAAGCCCTTAGAATGTTAGCTTGAATACCAGGACTATGATGCAGAACATACTAGTAGGGGTTGGGTAGTCCGCAAGCACATCCTTTAACCATTCGTAGTCGAGGGAGTATCGAGACAGGGCATCGATATTCCAGAGTAGACTAGTGTGTACGTTTCTTGACCGTGTATGGGGCGATGGTTGATCCCACATCCATTGGTGTTTGACATTAAAGATTGTACATATGTGCTCATTAAAGAATAGGTACACTGAATAGGACTCGTCGAGAACTCCTAGTTGGTATTATACAAATCGTCAGATAGCAGTTCTCTGGTGACACTTGTACAGGTTAATCTGTAGACCCGAGATCATCATAGAGTCTTGTGTGGTTCCCATTGTGCTTTGATTTCCTCCCTACCATGGCTCGAAGGAGTCGTGCAAATAGGTGAATTTTGGGTACAGTCCCGATTCACATGGAGGCAACGAGCGATAGGAGGGTTTTCGTCTCTCCCGGTATTGGGAGTTGATGTTGCGCTATGCTCGATTGGCTATAACATCAAGACCCTGGCCAGGGCTGATAAGTGTTATCAGTAGTTTTTCGAACGGTTATAGGCCATACATCGGCATAACTTATCAAGTTACTGGGGTCTGACGATTCCACCACTAGACTTGATATGCGACATATCAAATGAAGAGACCGGACTGTACGATAAGTGTTACTTATAGGCTTTGCGGGAATTTGGACAAGCTTGCTTGTTGATTTTCTATTCGCTCAATATCTGGGTAGCCGTTACGCTCAGTGAGTACCGCTGACGGCTTATGGGTGACTGATGTGATCATTACCTACTGCTGGCATATTGACGAGTCTTTAGAGTCTCATATAGAGGTTTCCAAGCTTAAGAGAAACGAATTAGGGCACATATGGCGATATGTGCGGGAGCTTGATTAAATACGAGTATGTGATATTGTATTCTAATCTCATGATATGTGATATCGGTTAGGTTATATATGATATGACCGGGTTATTGAATCAAGTGTTGATTTGATAATGCGATATACATATAAATGATATTAGTCGGTCATATATGATATAACCGGATTATTAAATCAAGCGTTAATTTAATAATTTGATATATATTAATATATTTGATATATTTATATATTAACTAATATTGTGCTCACTTAAAGAATTTCTTCTCTTTAAAATACATTTAATATATATGCGATATATATTATTATATGTATTTATATATTGTGTCATGGTGGATGATACATTGGACATAGGTGTATGAGACTCACACAGAGACTAAAGATATTTGGGTGATTAATTATTTAGAGTTAATTCAAAGATTAGGTGGAAATGAGCATGGCTTAAGATGCTTGTAGAAGCATGTACAAGCCATGACTCACCCCATTAAATTTTTTTTAGTCTAGATATTTTATAACTGCTGCTCGAGTGAAGCGTAAGGCCTTCCGGCCCAACCATTATCTTTAGCCCATGGTTAACTCTCTACATTATCACTTGAGATATTTCCTCACCCTAGTTCATCTTCTTCATCTCATTTTTTTTGCTTTAGCTTTTCATGAGGTGAGAAAGAAAAAGAGAAAGTGAGTTATAAAGTGAGCAAAATTCCTACTTCATCAACCTACTCTCATCTAGCCCATAAGATTAGGTTGTTTGCTTCACTAATTCTTGATTAGTGAAGAGGTAGCTTGAGTTAGAGTAACTTCAAGGTGGATCATCTTCGGCCTCGAAGAAGACGAAGCAAGCTCATTCCTTTCACCAAGTGGAGCCTAAGAAGAGTTCTAGGGACCAATACTTGGAGCTAAGAGACTACTAGTTGGAGCTTTAGAAGTGAAGGACTGGTCTACAAAAGTTGTATTCTCTATTCACTTAGTGTAAAGTTTGTTTACATGCATAGAAACCCTAATTCTCTAGTTAGATTCTAGGTTAGTGTAGCTTAGACCTCTAGATTTTTTTTAAATTGTATACTTGATGCATGTGGAAACCTAGTAGAGGTGCTAAGACACACTTTTATGGTACCAGAGCCAAGCTAGAGCATTTGGTTTGGTCTAAACGACGTTAAAGTGTTCGATCGAATTTTGAAGCCCGGAAAATCACTACTTTCTGTAAAATTTTTCAAAAGTTGATATTTTTGAGATTAAAAATAGTCAGAAAATCATGCAGGGTATTTAATGGAGCCTCAAGAAATTCGAGGCCCCATCTCAACTAATATACCGCAGAACCGCGGCAAGAACCCCTGTTTGTCCGCGGTTCCGCCGCATGATTAGTGAGTTGTGGGTTCCATTTTCTTGTGGTGCTCCATTTGGTCATTAGGTACATTCTGGGTATTTTTAGTGAGACTCAAGTGTTGAGGTCTCTGTGATTTATGGGTGTTTGAGATATCGATCGAAATATTTAACATCGTCTAGATATATATGATATGTGATACAATATTTGGAATCCACATTAATTAGTTTTGTGAAAACTAGTTTGTGTTTGGTAAATCTCGCATTTTAGTCTCTTTTGATCGAATGCTACGGAGTTTTAATTCAGATCAAAACCACATCACAATCTCGTATTGTACGCGGATAGTCGCCGGAAAACACTACTAGATAGCCATGCCCCATAGCCCCGACCAAGTGACTGTTGGAGAACCCCGAGGCCAAAAACATCCAATCGGGTGCTTGTGGCCATGGTGTTCCGCTTAAGTGCACTTCGTTAACGGCATCGGGGGTGCGACAATCTACTAAATTTCCCGACGAGCATTCGATCATTTAATCAGGAATCCTGTTGAATTATACGACTGATATTGAAAAGCGTTTTCAATACGAGACGTAAATGCAAGATTTAAAGATGTTAGGCATGAAATCCGAAATATGAGATATTCCGAGTTTATGATATCTAAGGATATGCGGATTCTAATTATTATATGTTTTCATTTATTTTCTGCGACCGTAAGTGTAATATGTGGTGTATCGCCGATCTTGTTGCTATATGTCAACGACTTTCGGGATACGCATATTACTTATGTTGATGACATGTGATGTTATGTGTTGCTGTGATATATTATATTGGATCATCGTGATTGAATAGCCGAGGGTTTTTGCATGAGATAAGAGTTTTTCTATTTTCATTCATATAAAAAATGTATGTAATATTCTTTTATTGGGACACTTCCGGGTTGATGATGATGTCACCATTGATGTATATTATTTACTTTTCCGCATTAGGATAGACCCAAGACGGGGAGCACAAGTAACGGGGTTCTAGAGTCCAGTGGAAGACCATCTCGAGGAGTCACGACCGAGTCTCCTAACTCTAGAATTGGAAGGGTCACTTGCCGCTCTCGTAGGGGTCTAAGGATGTGGGTTTGGCTATTCATCATGACCGTGGAATCCGTGTTTTCATTACTGGCTGAATTTAAAACACGGACCTCCTAGTATATCCAATATTTCATATGTTGTTTCTGCTGCCTAAGTTCTGTGATGTGATCATATAACTGCCTGAGACGAATGCTATATATATATATGATATATATAATAAACGTTGTTTATATTTTTCACCCGCGCTAGTCCATCCCCCGCTCTGCCGTTGGTTAAGTAACCTAACGGTGCATGACAGGGCCTCGTGGCGAATATGGATGGCATAAGCGTACGTTCTATTTTCGTTTCTTCTGTAATGTTTAGTAAACATAAATGATAGGACTTCATTAATGAGATTAATGAAAAGAAAAGAAACCTATAGATGTTATAGAATCAAATTTTTCAAAAAGTTAGCTCTAGTTATTGATTTGCATAGAGATATTCTTTTATGAATATCCAGCACTTCATTCGATGAGGAAAGAGCCGAGATCCCTTCACCGGGAATGACCTCTTAGGAAAAGCTAGCAAATGATACAACCCACTCGATTTGTTTTGAAAACTATTCGATTTTAAAAGCGGAGCTTAAAACCACTACTTTTCAAATCACTTGATTCTACAACGATATCAAGTTCATTACGCTAAAGGTTTTCTTAAAAACCTGTCGTAGCCCCCTGTCATTTCAGATAAGTACTATTTAGTATTCGTGCTACGTTTGTTGACCTCCGTCAAAGTGTAGTGTGCGGTAGCTGATTAGTGCTTATCTGCCGCATATGATGCGATTGGATTAGGGTAGTCGTACGGCCTTGTTGACATCCGTCAAGGATCGTGCGGATGGATTTAATTCAATCACAAAATGAACGGGTTGAACTTGACTAGCGGTCTATGGTTTGTTGACCTCCGTCAAGGTCATAGGACGCTAGGTGTAAAAACAGATATTGGGAATTTCAAGTGTTGAAATTTGCAATGAGATTGCATATCTTCTATGAGATAGTTGGATCCCGATACCCACTGCGAGTAAGAGTTACTCTTGGGAGAGTTTTGTACTTTACAATTAGCTGATCCAGTAGGTGTCTAAGAAAGGTGTTAACGGGGTCATGCCCTTGCGGAAACGAGGTTATTTAATTAGTTCCATGCGAAAGCATGGGAAGACTCTCTCGGAGTACCAATACCTTCCTGGCTGACCGATTGGCGAACTTGTAGGGTATAATTAATCCCGGCTAATCTTACCTTTTAGGGTTTGAAGGAAGATTTGATAAAAACAGTGGGAGCCATCCTGATTATATAAAATAATAACCAATCTAATCTTGCAAGAGCGCACGCTAAAGTGTTTTCTTCTCTCTCTCCAGGTAGCGACCATGATATGCCCTAGTCAAGATAATAATATGAATTGTATTGACGGAACCTGCTTATTATACTGAGCTGGGGAACGTTGGTTCCACTCTATCTTATGATTGTCATAAGTTTGAGCAAGGAATATGGGAATATCAGGAATCCCATGCAACTCGAACCAAGAAAGAGCATGATGATGCATCTTCTTTGGGTGTGTTCGTAACTGAGAATTGTTTCTCAGTATGCTTTACGTCCTGGGTATTGGATACCGAATCAGGATCCCATATTTGTAATAAGTTACAAGGTTTAAGAAGATGTAGAGAACTGGGAAAAGGTGATAAGTCTGTCCTAGTAGGGAATGGAGCAACTGTTGCTGCAAAAGCAGTTGGTGAATATCAGTTTGTATTACCAAGTGGTAATATATTGATTGTTAACGACTGTTATTACATGCCGAACATGATGTGCAATATAATATCAATTTCTTTATTGGATAAAGAAGGATATAATTTTGTACTAGAGAAAAATGTTATGAACATTTTTTTAATCAAGTGTCCATTGGGTTTGGTACGTTATGTAACGGTATATATACGTTCTAAATCAGAATACAGTTCTAAGTATACAGAACACACACAAGAGGAAAAGTTCAAAAATGAACGAATCCTTCTTGTGGCATTGTAGACTTGGTCATATCAATGCGACAAGACTTGCGAAGTTGCATAAAGATGGATATTTGAATCACTTTGAATTACATCTTATGAAACTTGCCAGTCACGTCTCAAGGGTAAGATGACCAAAACGCCATTTACTGGATACAGAGAAAGAGGTACTGAACTCTTGGGACTGATACATAGTGATGCATGCGGTCCTATGTCTACGCATGCCAGGAATGGTTCCTCGTACTTTATCACATTCATCGATGATCTCTTAAGATTCGGACATGTGTTCTTGTTGAAACACAAATCTGAAGCTTTTGAGAAATTCAAGGAATATAAGTGCGAAATTGAGAACCAGACGGGTAAAAGTATTAAAGTCCTATGATCTGATCAGGGAGGAGAATACTTGAGCACAGAATTCCATGACTATTTAAAAGAGAATGGGATTCTCTCTCAACTTACTCCTTCGTATACACCACAGCACAATGGTGTTTTGGAGCGGAGGAATTGCACCCTATTAGATATGGTGCACTTTATGATGAGTGTTGCTAAGTTACCTATTTCCTTTTGGGGTTATACACTTGAGACAGCTGCATACCTATTGAATAGGGTTCCGACCAAATCAGTGCTTACCATTCCATATGAGATATGGGAGGGGAAGAGACCATGTCTTAATTTCATTAAGATATGGGGTTGTCTAGATTATGTTAAAAAGCAAAATCCAGACATGCTCGAGGCAAGGTCTGTTCTGTGTAAGTTTGTTGGATATCCCAAATATTCGCGAGGGCATATCTTCTACCACACTGAGGAACAAAAGGTGTTTGTTGCTAAAAATGCCACCTTTTTAGAAAAGGAATTTCTTGAAAAAGAAATTAGTGGTAATGAGGTAGAACCGGAAGAAGTTCCAGCTACACAAACTATAACTAATGATTTGGTAGAACCGGAGGATTCAATAGTCCCCGACAAACCTCAGCCACTCCGCAGATCTAGTAGGGTTCCTCATCCACCTAAGAGATACTATGTTTTTCTCATAGACGGTGGAAGTAAGGATTGCATTATTGAAGATGATGACCCAACTAGTTTCGAGTAGGACATCATAAGTGGAGATTCTGTGAAATGGTTGAATGCTATGCGATCTGAGATGGAATCCATGTACACCAACAAAGTATGGACTTTGGAAGTTGCTCCTGAAGGGGTAAAACCTATCAGGAGCAAGTGGATCTTTAAGAAGAAACTTGGTGTAGATGGAAAGGTTAAGACCTTCAAAACTAGACTTGTTGCAAATGGTTTTCGTCAATGACCAGGTGTCGATTATGATGAAACCTTTTCTCCAGTGGCTATGCTTAAGTCCATCAGGATCATACTTGCCATTGCTGCATACCATGACTACGAAATTTGGCAGATGAACGTCAAGACAGCTTTTCTAAATGGTGATTTAGAAGAGAGCATGTACATGGCACAGCCAGAGGGCCTCGTAGATAGTGGGAGCAGCGGAAAGGTATGCAAGCTGCTTAAATCAATCTACATATTAAAGCAGGCATCACAGAGCTGGAACATCTGTTTTGATGTTGCAGTCAAAGAGTTTGTCTTCATAAAAAACGTAGATGAACCTTGTATATACAAGAAGGTTGTAGAGATTAAGGTTTTGTTCCTCGTATTGTATGTAGACGACATACTCTTGATAGGAAACGATGTTCCTATGCTGCACTCGGTCAAGCTCTTCTTATCACCAAAGTTCTCCATGAAAGATCTATGTGATGCCTCATACATCCTAGGGATTAACATCTATAGAGATAGATCTAAGAGGATGTTGGGATTGTCCCAATCCAGGTACATTGACACCATACTAAAGAAGTTTAGTATGGAAGATTATAAGCGTAGTAGTTTACCCGCTTGCTCAGGAATCACTCTCTCCAAAGAGATGCCTCCTAAGACTGATTTAGAGAGGGCTCGCATGCAAGGGATACCTTATGCTTCTGCAGTTGGGTCAATCATGTACGCGATGTTATGTACTAGAACGGATGTAGCTTACGCACTTAGTGTGGTAAGTAGGTATCAATCAGATCCCGAGAAGAAGCACTGGATAGCTGTGCAGAACATTCTTAAGTACTTGAGAAGGTCTAAAGAAATGTTCTTGGTGTATGGTAACGGTGAACTCTAAGTGGAGTCCTTTACCGATTCGAGCTTCCAGAGTGATAAGGACGACAGTAAGTCGGTCTCGGGTTTTATCTTCACCCTCAATAGAGGGGCGGTATGTTGGAAGAGTTCCAAGCTAGATGCCATGGCAGACTCGACGATGGAGGTTGAATACATCACTGCCAATGATGCTGCCAAAGAGGCTGTCTGGATGAAGAAGCTTATTGCTGAACTTGGTGTGGTTCCATCCATTGAGCATCCAATACCTTTATATTGTGATAACAATAGAGTTGTGGCTTTGGCCAAGGAACCCCGGTCCCATCAGTGATCTAGACATATTCTTAGGCGATATCACGTGATCCGGGAGATAATAGATCGCCGGGAGATCGAGGACAGGAGAGTTGACATGAAAAACAACACGGCGGATCCACTCACGAAGGCCCTCCCCTAGACGCAATTTGAGAGACTTTTTGGGATGTTGGGTATGAGATAATGTCACGCCCCGCTTCCCGGTTTACGGCGAAGGGGACGCGACGAGCCACTGCGTATTTACTCTGAAATAAATACGCTAAGCGTATCTAAGCAATATATGTAAAATACACAAGAGACAAAGACAATAGATATATAATTGAACAACAACTTTATTTATTAACATTATTTTTACAATACATCAGAAAGTAAATACATGGAATGGAAAGCAATGCCTAAACAATGGAATAACTAAAATGGAAAATACTGAAATGAAACGAGGAGCATGTGGGCGGTTACAAGCCAAATAGAGTGTGGAAGGAGAGGAGACCCTACACGAGTCAAGAGCTCGTATAGCGCTGCATCGCATTGATCATCCGTAAGAGAAGGATCTACCGAGCGTGCAGCAAAACGAGGAACAATATCCTGAATGGGCACTTCCCACGGTTGTCGACGAGCATGTGGGCGGTTACAAGCCATAATTGAGAGAGTTCTTTGTAGATGATAAAAGAAAGAAGCATTGCTTCGAGTTATAAAGACTAGGCACAGAAAACTTTGTGCACAGTAGAGCTATTTCCAAGACTTGGGAAATGAAATTTCTGGGGAACACAAGTTTGACTTAAAAAGAGAGGTGAAAGACACCTCTGTTGAAGCAACGCTTCAGATCCGGCGCTCTGCGCTGCGCGCCACATGTCAAACACGGGTGCGCTAGCGCAGTTGCGCTGCACTCTGCGCTGCGTGCCACGTGTCGAACATAGGTGCGCTAGCGCAAGGTGCGCCAGCGCTGGAATTAAAAATTTCCATCGATAGATCAAAAGATCTAATAATAAATTATTAATTAATCAGAATTAAAATTCTGTTATGGAAAGATCTTTCCAATCTTATTAAAACAAGATGATTATCTTCCACAAAACAGAAGCCTTAGGATCAAAGATCCAACGGTGGGAAATAATCCCAAATCAATCAGAGAAATATCTTTTTAACTGATTCAACAAATCAGTTTGCCCTATATAAAGGCCCTAAGACTTAAAGTCTGATATGGAGAAACCCCCTACAAACTTTGAGAAAACTCAAAGAGAGAAAAGCAAGCTTTTAGCAAAAGAAGATCATTTCTTCAAGGTAAAGAACATGATTCTTGGACACAGAGATGAAATCATCTCATGAAAAGAAGAACTATCTTCTAAAAAAGATCATAGATCTATAAAAAAACAAGGTCTTTGATATAAAAGAGATCAAAAGATTTTATTATAAAAACAAAAAGAAGAAGTATTCACTTCATTCACAGATCCTTGATCTACAAAGGCAGTGCCTTTTTATAAATAAGAACTTTTGTTCTTGAACCTTGAGGCAAGGCCTCCTTTAAACGGAGAACATAAACTTGTTCTCTGATCATAAATTTGATCAAATGCGCTTTGCGCTACTGAAAAGTGCTTTGCACTCAAGAACTGCGCTTTTGCGCTCATCGGACCGGAGCTCAGCGCCAAAACATGCCACGTGTTAACCATAAACACAACTTGGGCTTTGCGCTTCTGAGACAGCGCACTGCGCCCATGGACCAGCATTCAGCGCCAAGCACGCCACGTGTCACTCATTGGTGCACCATTAAATCAGCGCAAAGCGCTCATAAATTAAAAGCGTAGTGCGCTAATAAACTAGCGCTTAGTGCTAAGCGCGACACGTGTCATCTTCGTGTGCGCTACCTGACAGAAGCGCTATGCGGGTTTTGATTGGCGCAAAGCGCCTAGCGCGCCACGTGGCGCACTGTCAGAACACACATTGTTCTGATGAATGCTATGCATTCAATATAAGAAAAAAGATATCAGAACCCAATACTTAGCATTATTAAAAGGGCCAAGCCCAAATAAAGGCTCAACAGCCAGAGCAATAAAGTGTTAAACATTTTAATTGGACTTAGCCCAACATTGGCCGTAAGTCCTTAACTTATATTGAACTGAGCCCATCTGCTCACGAATGTTCAATAAATCTTAGTCCCAAACTGGGCTATAGATTTTCCAATCAATCTACATCCGGTTCGAGGGTACATCTCTTTACTCCTTTGATATCTGTCGTTGTAATCCTTCAACGTCTTCAGAGAGGTGACGGGTCCCGACAACCACACATTTCTACGGACTGTGGAGTCCTTAAACTCATGGAATACGATGTCCTTAAACCTTATAGACTACGATGTCTCTAAACCGGACTATGGGGTCCTTAAACTCATGGACTACGATGTCCTTAAACCCTATAGACTACGATGTCTCTAAACCGGACTGTGGGGTCCTTAAACTCGCGGACTATGATGTCCTTAACCTTGGACCGTAATGTTCTTAAACTAACATTGGACCGTAATGTCCTTAAACTAATCGACCGCAATGTCTCTAAACAAAACAATAGAGTCTAAATGCTCTCTTGTTGGATCTAAATGATCCCGTTAAGTAGATCTTAGTCTAAAATGAGGCTAACGAATCCTTAACAAACGTTTAAGTTGATCTTAGTCTCAAACGAGGCTAATGTATCCTTAAACCAAATCCCCAAACCCAAATCTAAGAAGATACGGATTTGGACTAATCCACGTCCTACGGGCGACAAAATAAATTAGTCTCCGTATACAATCCACGGGCAACCACAAACAAAACAAATACCACGACACAAAGTGACCATCTGGAGAAGAAGAAAGTTGTTACCACTATGCGGTAGCGTAATTAACTGCAGGGGCTTGCGTCTGCAGGTAAGAGCGTCCCCACAATCAAAAATCCCTCAAACGAGGGGGAATCTGACGAAGTCTGCTACATCGGCCGCATCCGTTTAAACCTTCGATACACGGTGCCATAAATCAACTTGGCATCTTCGGAGAGGTGGACAGATAGCACCTATTAGTATCTGCCCCCAGATTCAGGCAAGACGTTCGTCTTCCCGGTTTCCGGCGGTAAACAGATTCTGGCATGCCCGGTGGGACCTTTTCCTCTTTCCACTCCACACTTCGTGTGTCGTGTTCATAAACGAATCGCGGTTTGATATGGTTGCCCTTGGGTTCGAAGTACTAAGATTTGGTTTCTTGCTTTGCGCAGAAAGCGAAACATCAATGGCATCCACTTGCGTGAAGTGTTCCAACTGCAATTGCAATTCGCGTTCCGCCTCATCTGGAGGCATAGCCTATGGGCCCCAAGCGGCCTCCTTGTTCAAGATGCCGGTGGACCAGGTGACTCAGGCCACCACCGGATTGTTCTTTGGGACTATGCTCCCACCGATGAGCTTCAGCACCCCTGTACCAACACCAGAAGCTCCCAAGAAGTCGGTCTTTGATCGGCTTGCTACTACCGCGGCCCCTCTCAACGGGTCGTCTAGCTCCAGCGCCTCAGTCTTCGCCTGATTGGGCCAAAGTCCATGTGGGTCCATGATGAAGCCTGCAATCCCAGGAAAGGTTGTTCTGAAGAGGATAGCTATCCCTGCTCCTGAAGTCGTCAAGGCGGCTTCTCCTGCCAAAGGGTCGGTCTTTGCAAGACTGACTGTTCCAGCTCACACTCCCGCTCCTGCTCAAAAGTCTGTATTTGACAGGCTAGACACTGCTGATGAACGGAACTCGGTCTTCAAGAGGCTGGTACCAGCAATGCCTCAGCTGAACAGGGGGAAAGACAGAGCCACCCCTCAAGCTGAAACCATCCTAACAGCTCGACACGCTCAACGTCGCCACTGGCACCGAATGAGGAAGGCTGAGGGCAACTCCCTCTCTAGGCTAACTCCACCAGCCCCAACGGTGGAAGTCAATACTGCTGTTTCAACCAGGAACAGCTTTGAATTACTGAACAAGATGTGCAGGAACTCTCCTACCGCCGTACTGAAAAGATCTCCTCCACCCATGGAGAATGTTACAGAAACAAAGCCGGATCAGCCCCCTCAACGGCTGTCCTCCAAAGTTTACAAAGTCTGGCGACGGGTCCAGAAGTTGGTGATTGATCAAGACTATCCTCGCCGACAGACGAAGCTGAAGGCTCAACGGGAAGGGAACCGTCCTGGAAAGTCATAAAAGACGACAACCACCTGGGTGCCCGCTGCAACGGCCCCCTCAATGTCAATCACTCAAAAGAGAAGGAGGCCGAGAAAGCCCCTGTAAATGTGGCCGGCCACAAAGACGCTGAGCCCAAACGCCCCAAGTCTGGGGGCATAACGGTGCATACTGTTTACATGGCTTCCGGAAAAGAGGAAAGCCGCACTTCGATGGGTCACCGAACGCTCACCCGATCAATAACAAGGGCTACGGAACAGCAACAGCAGACCTTCAGGAGACGCTGACTGCAATGGCCGCACTCACTGGGCCAAAAGAAAACCCGGAGGCATCATCAGAACAGCGTCATGAACAAGAAACCGATGCTGACTTCCTACACAGAGTCCTCAAACAGAAGGACAGAGAAGCAGCAGAACAAGCTGCCAACATAAAATAAATGGCGCTTCTCTTCCAAGACATGGTAAGAATGATGTTACAGCCGGACCCTCCAGCTGAAGACCCTCCGATCATTGTTGAAGACAACAGAGGGGAGACATCTAATCCTACTCCGGCTCTTTCAGCAGCCAAGGAGGAAACCATTTCCATGGCCGCACTGGATGACTATATAGCTCAGCAAATACGAGCTCACCAGGCAAATGAAGCGGCTAGTCAAGTCATTAAAACTGGGCGACCGTATCCAAGCTAGTATGACCAAATAAAATACCCGCCGGGATACACAATCCCCAAATTCCATGTGTACAAGGGGACAGGCAATCCTCACCAGCACGTCGCCCAGTTCAGAACTCTTTGCGGCAACACCGGAGGTGACAATAAACTACTGCTCCGTCAATTCGTCAGCAGCATGTCGGAGACGGCCTTCAAATGGTACTCTGAACTTCCAAACGAATCCGTCAAGACTTTTGCGAAATTGGAGCTGTTATTCACCCAGCGATTCGTGAGTGCTAGTGAACGTACCCCGATAACGGCATTGATCAATGCCAGGGTAAAGCCATGCGAGACGTGGGTCCAATACGCCATACGATGGCGGAATCTGTGGTCGAAGTGCGAACAGCGCATCGAAGAAGCACCGGTGGTGGGTATGTTCGTGGGCACTTTAGACCCTCATGCAACTATCTCCCAGTTCATGATGTTCTTCAAGCCGACTACTTTCCAGGCCTTGATTGACAAACTGGCCCAAATGGACCAGATGGTTCACAGACCGTCTCCTCCAAAGCCGGACTCTCAAAATGAGAAGGGAAAGGGGAAAGCGATCGTCGTCGCCAATGCTCAACAGCAGCCCAGTGGCCCGAGACCAGTTGATCACCAAAATAACCGAACTCGATCTCTCGAAGATAAAATGAGTCGCCCTTACTCGTTCCCTCGAGACAAGACAAAGAGGTTATTCGAGCTTGCACTCCGCAACAGGCTCATTACTCTGCCAGAGCCAAGACGCCTAGCGCAACCAGGTGACATTAGCAATCCTAACTACTGCCCTTATCACCGAATGTTGGGCCATCCGATCGAGGATTGTTACATCTTCAAAAGCTGGATAGAAGATCAGTACCAGCAAGGAAAATTCATATTATCTGAGAATTGGAAGGTGAACCCGCCTCGGCCACACACTCCCAAGAAGGCGGATATGCCGGGGGCATCATGCTCTTTCGTAGAAGAAGCTCCATGGGAGGTCGCTCTTTCGGCTAAGACGAAAAGAATACTAAAGGATCTCCATACATGCCCGGCAATCAGGTGGAAGAATCCACTCGAACCATAGATTATCGAAGGGATGCTAAAGCCACGCCCAACTCCAAAGATCGGTGATGATAGCCAAAGCACTCATACCCAGCCGTCAGAATCTTCGAAGAAGAAAAAAAATCCAAGAAGCCCGTGAAGCCTGGCGACAAGCGCACGGACCTACAAAAACAGATTGACGCGCTGGAAGAGTATAACCAGAAGGCGCGGACTCCAATCACGCTCCAAGAGTTCCTCAGCCACGTCTTCAAGGACGGAAATGATGGAGAAGATTCATCGGATGAATCTGAAGATTACGTGGCAAGTTTCCATGTGATCTCTCACTCGTCCCTAGACGATGAAGAGGCTCGTTGCACAGAGAAACTGGGGGCAGGCTCTGAGCCAGAACTTCTGGGGCCATCAGATGAAATAATTGATGCATTCCTGAATGCAGCTCTTCTTAAAAGCAAAGCTGATCGGGAGCGTGAGATGGCCATATTTGAAAAGGCCAAACGCCGGCGATAGGACGAAAGGGCTGAAATATTCCCACAAGATCAAAGTACCTCCATTGCAAATAAAAACAGGTTCAAGACGAGGAAAAGGTTCGCTAAAGCCATATCGATGGGAATGAAGCTGCCACCCTCTAAAGGAAATATACTTGGTGAAGCAGAGACACACCCTAGCTACTGCCTATATCATCGAAAGATTGCGCACCCCACTGAAGAGTGCAACGCTTTTAAAAGATGGTGTCAGGGATATGTTGCTCACTGGCAAAATTTCAAGCGGATAAAACGCAAAGCTCGCGGGAGCAGAGAAGTATGACCGAGGAGCATAAAAGAACCACCGGCAACTGTCGCATGGTCAACGCCGGGGGATCGCAAGTTCTCACCTTCGGGAGCGACTCTGACGAAGAGATGACTCTTGGCCCTCTCTTTAAGAAGTCCACCTCAAGAAAAGAGGAAGAACCAAAGGCCTGTGAAAATATTCAGCTGCGCAACCGTACGCTGCCCGAAAAGAATCTTGGGCCCTCGAACAGTGGGTCAAATAGAAAAGATAAAGGGAAAGAAAAGGTCTCTGAGGATATCATCCTTGATGACCAAGCCGTCGAAAAGCTGACAGCCAAGGACCCTCCGAAGAAGAGTAAGGTGGACTACAACGTTCTGGCATACTTGAGGAAGATACCCTCGCAGCTCAGCGTTCTCGACGCCCTTCTGTTATCCAAAGAAGCAAGAGATTCTTTGATCAAGGCATTGCAAGAGCCCGAGCAATTCCAAGCTTTCCTCGCCGAAGAAAAGATGAAGGACGAGCTGGAAGAAGTACACACAGCCGATATCACCTTCGGCTATGAAGATCTCCTCCTTGGGACATGCGAGCACAACCGTCCCCTCTATGTCTCCGGATACTGTCATGACATCAAGATAAGTAAAATCTTGGTCAACAATGGGTCCTCCGTCAATCTCCTTAACGTAAGGGTGCTAAAGGAGATATGCATGAGTGTTCAACACCTCGCTCGGGATAAGATCACCATACCATCTCCGGGTTCGACTCTCGGTCATCACGGATGCTTGGGTCCGTGATACCGACGTTACGCTTTGGGCTGCTCGTCATTGATATCAAGTTTCACGTCATTGACGCCAAGACATGCTAAAACGCTTTGCTCGGCCGGCCCTGATTACACGAGTACAATATCATCCCCTCTATACAACATCAGTGTATGAAATATTTCAAGGATGGTCTCGAGTATACCGTAACAGGAGAGCTGAACCCATTCTCCATGAACGAAGTCCGCAAGTACGAAGATGCAAAATACTTCTTACCAGACTTTGAGGACACGGAAAGATGTCACTAACCGGAGAAAAAAGCTATCCCTACCATTCCAGTCTTCGGGAGTGATACCGAGGAGGAAGAAGAGATAGTTTACTTGGGTCCACCCCAGTGCAACAATCCAGGACTGTCCGCTCCTATGTTGATCTTCGGCAGTGACTCGGAAGATGAGGTCTATGCCATATTCTCTGCTCGGCCTTCAATACAAACCTCCGCTGATGAAGAGAAAAGTTTGCAAGTTGCCATGGTTCTGCCCAAGTATCATAAAGAACTAGATGCGCTTGATACCTACAATGTGGAAGAGCTACATACGTTCTATGTCCCTCCCAGGCGAGAAGGTGAAAAGGCGATTATATTCTACCGATCCGTGGAAACCAAAGTGGAGAAAGAAATCTGGCATGGGCCGAATTCTACACTTGACAGGCTCCAGCCTATCCGTTTGCCCAGATATTACACGGACGGACTAAAGAGACTCTTAAGACGCCAAGGTGTACCCCTTAAGCAAACTGCACGACAAGCACAGTTCTATAATAGGATCTGGAACGTTCTCGGAACTCAACAAAGGTTGCCCAACGGAAAAATGGAGACGACCAGGCTTGGGTATGTTCAATCCAAGAAATAGGAGCTACTCCTCGACTGCTACGTCGTACGTGACTTTGATGAAGAGGGAGATGCTCTGTGGGAAGATGCTAACCCTGGACCAGAAATAGCTCCCGCCGTGAAAATGCCCAGCCCGTCGTTCGAAGAACAAATGGGCAAGCTTATAAGGGAAGCAAGTCAAAAGGTTCGAGACGACCATAATCGTGAAATGGCCATCTACGAGAAAGCCAGGATGCAACGCCTCCTTCAACAGGCTGTGAAAAATGAAAATGCTCCTCCTTGCCAAGTCGTTGTACATAAGGCCCGATGCAGAGGTAGAAACAAACCAAAGAACGGGAAAGGCATTCGACAGCGACAAAGCAGGTCCAAGAAGCCACGCGATCAGGAATCGAGCAGTCCGGATTCGTCTCTTATGAAAAAGATGAGTCGAGCATATTCTTTTGCACAAGGCAAGACAAAGAAAATATTCGATCTCGTCATAAAACATCAAATGATTACCCTCCCAGAGTCCAATCACCCCGAGCAAGCAGGCGAAGTCTCTCATCCAGACTATTGCTCCTATCACAGGGCAATAGGACATCCCCTCGAAGACTGCTTCACCTTCAAGAACTGGGTAGAAGACCAGTATCAGCAAGGCAGGTTCGCTCTATCCAGCAGCTGGAGGGTAACCCCACCGCAGAAGCATGAACCGAAATCCACGAGAATAGAACCAGATCAACATCGGTCTTGGAAGCGAGCTCGTACCTGTCACGTGATAACACTGTCAGAAGAGGATCCTGAGAATGTAGATGAACTACCCTGGTGCTTCGAAAATGATGATGACGAGGTAATCTCAGAATTTCCACCGGCACCAAAAGAGCTGGAAGATGGAATACATACTACTGCAGATAACCTCAAGAAAATTGATTTGGGGATGGCAAGTGACCCGCGGCTGACATTCGCCAGTGAGCTGTTGTCCGAAGAAAGGGTGGCTATGCTAAAAGACGTGCTTATGCAACAGGAAGATTGCTTCGCATGCAACTATTCCGAGATGCTAGGATTAGATCCAGAGATTGCTGTGCACAAACTGGCGATATCCCCGGACGTCAAGCCGATCAAACAGGCACCGAGAAGAATGCGACTCGAGCTTGAGATGAGCATCAACACCGAGGTCAAGAAGCTAATCGACTCCGGTTTCATCCAAGAGGTTCAATATCCTGACTGGATCGCTAACATTGTCCCAGTGATGAAGAAAAATGGGATGGTGCGCATCTGCGTAGACTTTCAGGATTTCAATAAAGCCCGCCTGAAGGACGACTTCCCAGTACCGGTCACCGAACTGATGATAGACAATATGTCCACTCATGAGGTTTTCTCCTTCATGGACGACTCATCAGGATACAACCAGATAAAGATGTATCCTGAGGACCAGAAGCACACTGCTGTCCAGACCCCTTTGGGCATATTTTGCTACAAGGTGATGCCTTTCGGTCTAAAGAACGCCGGTGCCACCTATCAGAGGGCCATGACGAAAATCTTCGACGACCTCATACATGAAATCGTCAAATGCTATATCGACGACCTCGTAGTAAAAAGCAAATCATACGAGGAACATTTATGTAGGGTTACTAGGCACTCTGTCAAGGGTCTACAAGGTATCAACCATGCCGAATTTAAATTTTTCAAGTGCCGAATAACCTAAAGCGAGGATCTTTGCTAGATAATTAGGGTTAACAAAGCATGTAAACAACTTTACATCTAAGAGAGAGGGATTACAAGCTTTGTAGTCCGTTCCTTCGCTTCATAAGCTCCGAGTAGAAGTCCCTTCACCGCGATCCATGATCTCGCAGGCTCAAGAGAGGCTCCACAAGACGAATGATCCATTCTTTCTTGAAGTCTTCCTTTTCGAAGATGATCTACCTTGAAGAATCTTTAACTCAAGCTCTCACTTCTCTAATCAAGTATTAATGAAGTGAACACCCTAATCTAAGTGGCTAGTATAGATAAGGATGATGAATTAGGAATTATGCTCTCTTTTATTATCAATTTCTCACACACATCATCACAAAATCAAAAGCTAGAAGCTTTTCAAGGAGGAAGAAGAAGATGATGTCTTTTGTGATGAATAATGAATTGTTCTCCTCATTACAATTGCAACCCATGGTTAAGTAAAGAAAGGCTTACCCATTGTAGATATTTAACTAGGGTGAAGGGTTTGGGTTGGGTTAGGAAATATCTCCACAAATATCAACAAAATATCTTTGCTTAAAACAAAACATAAAGCTTCTAGAAGCTTCATGAAAATGCTAACCCAAATCAAACCCTAACCATGTTTAATCTCCACAAAACATGTTGCATTTGTAATCATAACTTGTTACAATATTATATATCACATATATAATATATTTTTGTAACAAAAGAAAATAATACAATTAACATATATCGCATATATATCAATGTATTAACCGGTGAGAAAATGAATCAATAAAGCGAGCTAATATTAGTTAATGTAATGTAATATATCACATATATAAATATACATTAAATTATCGAATCAACACTTGATCCGACAATCCGGCTATATCGCATATAACCGACTAATATATCATATACCGATCGAATCAACACTTGATCCGATGACCCAGCTATATCACATATACCCGGCCGATATCATATATTGCATGAATAGAAAATGGTATCTCATATCGTATTATTCTCAGTCCCGCACATATCACATATGTGTTCCTACTCCGTTTTTCCTGAGTCAAGAAACCTCTGTGTAGGACTCTAAAGAATCGTCAATACGCCAGTAGCAGGTGATGATTATATCAAACACCCACAAGCTGCAAGCGGTCAGCTAAACGTAACAGCCACCCAGGTATTGAGCGATCAGAAGATCAACAAGCAAGCCTGTACATTCTCCTGTGAATCCAATCAGTAACACTACCATACAGTACGGTCTCTTCGTCTGATCTAGTCTAGGGGTGGTAAACGTCAGACCCTAGTAACCGATAGGTCGTGTCGATGTGAGGCTCATAACGGGTCGAAAAACTACTGATAACTCTTACCAGTAAATCTCCATATCAGCCTTGCCAGGGACTTCCAGTTATAGCCAATCGAACACAGCACAACATCAACTCCCTATACCGGGAGAGACGAATCCCCTCCTATCGCTTATTGCCTCCATGTGATTCGGGACTGTACCCAAAAGCCACCGTTTTTCATACCCTCTTGGACGTGGTAAGGTGGAAATCAAAGCACAGTGGGAATCACACAAGACTCTATGACGATCTCGGGTCTACAGACTAACCTGTACCAGTGTCACCGGAGAACTGCCATCTGGCGTGAGGTATAATACCATCTGGGATTTCTCGACGAATCCGTCCAGTGTACCTAGTCTCCACTGAGCACCTGTACACCATCTTTGATGTCAAACACCGATGGATATGGGATCATCCATCGCCCATCATATGGGTCAAGATGCGTATACGCTAGTCTACTCTGGTGTATCGATGCCCTGTCTCGATACACCCTCGACTAGGAACAGTTATAGGATGTACTCGTTGACTACCCTGGCCCCGCTAGTATGATCTCATCATAGTCCCAGTAGTCGAGTACATATCCTAAGGGCTTTATCAACATGTGAGAGCAAGACAGTAAACTAATACAAGTCAATATGTTAAGATAAAGTGAAACCAAATAGCATACTATCATATCGAGCAAGAAAGTTCTCTCTATATATATCCAAGCATCCATTATAATATACATCACATGTACAACAATAGCCTCTAGGGCATACATATAACTAACAATTTCCCACTTGCACTAAGGCCAGCTGTTGTAGTATCTCATACCCAACATCCCGAAGAGTCTCTCAAACTGTATCTGTGGAATGGCCTTCGTGAGTGGATCCGCTGTGTTGTCCTTTGTATCAACTCTCCTGACCTCGATCTCCCGGCGATCAACTATCTCCCGGATCAGGTGATACCGCCTCAGAATATGTCTGGATTTCTGATGGGACATGGGTTCCTTGGCCAAAGCCACAGCTCCATTATTATCACAATACAGTGGTATTGGATACTCAATGGACGGAACCACACCAAGTTCAGTAATGAACTTCTTCATCCAGACAGCCTCTTTGGCGGCATCGTTGGCCGCGATGTATTCAGCCTCCATTGTCGAGTCTGCAATGGTTTCCTGTTTGGAACTCTTCCAACACACCGCCCCTCCATTGAGGGTAAAGACAAAGCCCGAGTGCGACTTAGAGTCGTCCTTATCACTTTAGAAGCTTGAATCGGTAAAGGACTCCACCTGGAGTTCACCGTTACCATACACCAAGAACATCTCTTTAGTCCTTCTCAAGTTCTTAAGAATGTTCTTCACAGCTGTCCAGTGATTCTCTCCAGGATCTTCTTGATACCTACTCACTACACTTAGTGAGTATGCTACATCGGGTCTGGTACATAGCATCGCGTACATGATAGAGCCTACTGCCAAAGCATAGGATATCCCTTGCATGCGAGCTCTTTCCAAATCAGTCTTGGGAGACATCTCTTTGGAGAGAGTGAGTCCAGAGATCGTAGGTAAGTTCCCACACTTTGATTCTTCCATACTAAACCTCTTTAGTATGGTGTCAATGTACCTGGATTGGGACAATCCCAATATCCGTTTAGATCTATCTCTGTAGATCATAATTCCCAGTATGCAGGAGGCATCACCTAGATCTTTCATTGAGAATCTTTGTGATAAGAAGAGCTTGACCGATTGCAGCATAGGAACATCATTTTCTATCAAGAGTATGTCATCGACGTACAAAACGAGGAAGACAACCTTACTCTCTGCAACCTTCTTATAGATACAAGGTTCATCTATGTTTTTGATGAAGTCAAACTCTTTGACTACAACATCAAAGCAGATGTTCCAACTCCGTGATGCTTGCTTTAACCCATAGATGGATTTAAATATCTTGCACACCTTTCCGCTGCTCCCACTATCTACGAAGCCCTCTGGCTAAGTCATGTACACGCACTCTTCTAAATCACCTTTTAGAAAGGCGGTCTTAACATCCATTTGCTAGATTTCGTAGTCATGGTATGCAGCAATGGAAAGTAGGATCCAGATGGACTTAAGCATAGCCACTGGAGAAAAGGTTTCGTCATAATCCACACCTGGTCGTTGACGAAAACTGTAACGCTTTGAAAATCGTTTAGGCAGTTTTTCGGTAATCGGCTAAATTAGCAGTTTTTTCCGTAAAAAGTCAAAATAGGTATTTTTCATTATAGACCTAATTATACAAAATTTTGAAAAGATATTACTATAAATTGGTGACTAAAATGTCACTTAAAATTTTCTAGTTAATTAAAAAAAATTCCTTAATTAATTATTTTTAATATTATTTTAAGCTTTTAAAAATACATTTAATTAGTGATAAATACAAATTTAATTGGGTAAATTACATAATTAGGAACCATTATAAACTAAAATTAAGTGTAACAAAAATTTTAGCAAAACATTTCAAGTTTAATAGTTTATGGTAAAAGGGGGTTGAAAAATGGAAAGAAAAAGGGGTTTTTTTGAAAAGTTTTGATGTAACATGCATTAATTGACCTTAGATGATATTTTTTTGTGGAAATTTCCACAAAATTCTCTCATTTCATCCCCTCCCACAACTTGGCCGAGCCACACTCCAACAGCCCCCATTTTTCTCCATTTTCTTTCTTCAAAAATTCATGAAAAAGTGCAAAAAAAAATCCACCGAAATCAACAAATTTCTTCACAAATTCAAACCATAATCCTATTCCGCCTCTTTCCAAACCCTAATTTGTTTAAAACAAGGTGAAAGTAGGCATCTTTCAAGGTCAAGTGCAAGCTAGGGTTCAACTTGTAAGGTGTAAATCCTAATCTAGTTGTTAATTGTAGTTTAAATTGCTAGATTAAAAAGTTTTAGTGTGTTATTTGGTTATAAATTCTTGTTTATGAAATTTCAAGATAAGGGGTGATGTTGTAGTTAGGGTTTGAAGTTGAATAAGAGTGTTTAAGTTAGTATTGTGGCCATCTAGTGTATTAGGTCGGATATTTGTGCGATGTTGCGATCGCGATATCGTTTATTCGCATGTTTGCTTTGAAATCGGTATGCTAATGCTTACTAGATTCTCATGAATATTAGGAGGTGATATAAAATTCTAATTAAAGTTTTTATTATTAGATTGTTATTTTAATGAGTGCATTAACATGTTATTGGAATGAAAAATCTAATTTAGTTACTAATTTGAAGTTGATAATAGAAAATTGTGATAAAAAATGCTATTTTGCTAACTAGATTTTAGAAATTCATAAATAAATGAGACTTAAAATCTAATTTATGCTTTCATTATATTACTATCATCATAAATTTTAGTTTTATAAGTTAATTTAGGCAAAATCAAGTTTAGTCGTGAAATTATGAAATTTTTGCTTGCAAGGTGTTGAAATTGATAAAATTGCAAACTAGGAATTTATTTTTAAAACAAATTAGTGTGATAAAAATATGGTAATGGTTTCTATAATATAGTTAGGTTATTTAATGAATATTATGACCATTAGTTTCTTTAAAACATCAAGTTTTGAAGTAAAACGGTAATTTGGCGTTTTCGGGTTTTACGAAATCGGACGGTTTGATCGATTTTTAGGGTTTCGATGAATTAAATCATGTTTTATATTATAAGTAATGAGTTTTAAAACTACGAGTTGTTGTTGATGTTTTATCTCGATCAATCGGCGTTTGTACGCCGACATCGAGCGATATTTGGTTCTTTTGCATGAGCGGGACATAGGTTTTAACCTATGCGCGTTTCGTGCGTCGTTTTGGTTTTGTCCGTGATTCAGTTTATGATATTATATGTGTTTGCATATAGGTACCCCTCACGTGGACTTCGGACGAGAAAGAAGAGGAGGGTGACATCGTTTTCGGCAGATAAGGACCAGGTGAGTAGATGTATATCTACGGGGGAAATCGGGTCGATGGCGTTTAGAACCCCCGCAAACGTAGAATAGGAATAAGTACTTATTGTCATTAGGAAGCCAGAAGTGACCTTAGAATTTCGGTGAGTAGGACCTTAGTAGTGACCTTAGGTTGGACTAGATTGATTTAGAAAGACCTTACCCGAGGATGAATATCTTGGAGGAGATTCGTAGGTTTCATGTAGATACACACACACGCAGACACTGAAACTCGACGTGGTGTATACGTGTATGTGTATATATATAGGACTAGGTGTAGGTATATATACACACAATACGTATATGTGATACAAGGATGTGATATGATACACGGGGATGAAACAATATAACTGGGCTTGATGCCGTGATTCTTGGCTATACGGTCGTGTTATGATGTTAGCGGATCATTAGGAAATGAGATAATGAATAGGTATACATAAATAATAAAGGGTGGTGATGATATTGAAGTACATGGGACTCTAAAATAGAACCCGGACCGTAACCTGTGCCTGAAAGTCTGATATGATATATGTGTGACTTGATTACGACATCATATAGGTGTGACTTGATTTCGATATCATATATGTGTGACTTGATTACGATATCATATAGGTGTGACTTGATTACGATATGATCTAAGTGTGACTTAATCACAATATGATACATATGACATGATATTTCTGAAGATAAATTAACGATGTATATTTATGCTGGCAATGATATATGATTGATGTATGCGATTACAGTATAGCACCTTGATCATGACATATGTTGATGGTGGTATTATACGAATGAGGAGACACGTAGGTGATACTTGACCCATACCCCGATATTGGGATGCCGTACGATGGATTTTACCGTACGAGACATAGATGTGATGATTGATCCGCACTCTTGGTTCGAGGAAGTGGTACCGCGTACGTGACGCTATTGAGGCTGGATCGCCAACTATAAGAGATATGGACTCAAACTTTAGGTGTACTCTTATTTCTTATCGACTAGTTTCTTAGGTTTAGTTCCTTAGGTGGTTAGATGGACACTAGTTTAGGCTCGAGACATATAGTTGTAGTTATACTTGTATATCAAATGAGTGGTTATTACACATCTGTCTTTACATTCAGACCGTAATCATTATGGTGCATGTTCATACATATGTTTCTATAATCAGAATAACACTTTGCCTGTTAGGACACCAGCACCATTACCGATGATGCGCATATTCCAAGCACACTTATTTACCGACTCACACACATCATCATCGGTAATTGCTATGTCACGTACATTTTAGATCATATTATCTTTTATTGATAGAATCAGCTAACAGCTAGATCGATATAATATTGTGATTACTCTCTGGTGTTAATATAGACATGGCATTTATTACTTAGACATTTCATGCATTCACATTTTCTTGTTATCATGTAGTATTATGGGGCATATGCCGACACTTATCATATACTTATTCATGATTTTGGGATTTTGGATTTCTATGAATTTCTGGATTTTGGGGAAAACTGCAAGAATATATAAAAACTTCTCTCTCTCTCCTCCTCTCTTTTTTAAAATATAAGATGCGGTTTTCTCGTGATGTATGTGTCGTCCACCATGAGATTTCATGTTTTCTGTTGGATTTCGAGACCCGATTCGAGGAGTGGATGAACCGTCTCGGGTACATGGTGGGCCCGGTATGGTACCCCGGGGCAAGAAGATCGAGTTGTAGACGATGAGACTGGAAGGGGAGGACTACATACCGGTGATGTCTGGCGCGGCGGATATCCGGAGGATACCGACCGTTGTCGTGAGATTTGATGATATAGTCCGATCCGGACTTATGGAGCCCGAGATATTGAGACTATGAGACATTGAGATTATGAGGTATTGAGACTTGAGATTTACATGTTTTGTGTCGATACTTGACACGGATTTCCATGGATTTCATCGTTGATATTTCAGATTTCTATACACATTTTACCATGATAAAAGCTAAAGATTTCTTATATAGATATATCTAGATTTCAGGATTGGTTATTTTACATTCATGGTGCATGCATACTAATTCACATGACATAGTACTATATGAGGCACTGATACGAGCACGGAGCATTTGCACTTACACGTAGCTTATTATCCTATCTTTACTTGATGACTAGTAGTATATTAGTATATTATTATGACCTAGGACAGCGTCGTGCATTCGATTTCTTTTCGCAGATATCTTCTACTCACGAGTTGGCAACTCACCCCCGTTGTGCCAAATTTTATTACAGGTTCGATGTATAGGTTTTCCTGGCAGCTTGCTGGCACATCTTTTCACTCAGGGTGATTTGCACGGTAGGTTGGTTCACTTGTATCTGGACCGCCATTGTACTTTTCTTATTTCATTTGTATCTAGAAAGCTCCATCAACCAAACTTGTATTACTTGATAAGTTTACTGGACCAGTTATTTATTTCGACCTTAGAGTCGCGCATGTATTATTATGGTATCTGGTGGATTTGTTTTCTTTTAAGTTTTGAGTCTCGCCCTTTGGCGTTGTATACTATTGTGCATTGGTGTGGTTGTTTCCGCCTTTTGGCGTAGAGCTAGCTCCCGTTTGGGGATGCTTTTTATTGTTTGTATATATATTATTCTTGTTTGTACCCGTTTGGGGCCAGTTTTTACAAAGGAGACTCTGCCGAAATTTTTGAGAAAATTGGATGTTGCTTTTAAACTTGTTTTCTACATGTTTTCCTTTACTTCTTCTTCTTTTATGGTTTAGATTTCTGGGCTTCGGCTTACTTAGGTTACGTTGCGCCTCTAGACGCTTCGTAATCTAAGTGTCGATCACGTTCCGTACTTTCGGGTCGTGACAAAGTTGGTATCAGAGCGCTAAGTTTAACCTTGTATAAGTCTAGGATGACTCTTGTTTTATGAGGTAGGCGACTTAGGTAGAGTGACGTACCGTGGGTATGATCCGCGGCATACTTACGATACACTACTCTTCTTAAGTAGCCTTAGGATGTACATTTGTTTGCACCGCATTTCATTCGTTCCTTTGATCTATCTTCGTCGATATCGGATGGTGGTTTCTGTTACCACGGGCGCACTGGCAGAGGGAGCTACGGCTCGAATGCGATGACCATTAGGGTATCGGTTATTCTTGAGGATTGAAGCATTGTTTAGCGTATGGATGAAGGGTATTCACATGCCGTCCAGACGAAGTTAAAGGATTCGAACGATTGTCAGAAACCCATTTTTCCCAAGTTTAAGGTATTCGGAAGAACATGCAGGTATTTCTATGGACCCTCTAGAAGAATGAAACCCTAACTCGACATAATGACTACGAGAACGCCCTTGAACCTTAGGGTTTACGGCAGTTCCGCGGTGCCATTAGTGAGGCTTGGGTTTGCCCTTCTACGGCTGGACCATCGATGTTGGGGTATGTACCGGATATTTTTAAACTGTACTTGAGTGTTAAGCTCTCGGGGAATTATGGGATTTTGATGAATCGATCGAAAAGTTTAATGTAGTCCGGATATTAGGTGAAGAGATAGATTACGTGGGAGACTCTAGATATGAGTATTGCCCTTGGTAGCGCAGTCGGCACAGCTACGAAGAGATGAGTTCGAAGCAATCGACATCAGAGGAAAGAGGCGCACATTGACGATAATGTGTATGATTGTGATTTGGTGATTTGAATTTCATATTTCCGTTGATTGAATTTTGGTATTTTGAGGATTTTGTTCTACGATTGGTATTTCTTATGTGTACATTCATTATATTTTATGCGTGTTTCATATATCGGTTGTATTGATGTTTTTTTGTACATACCCAGTGCCCTCGATTTGGTTTTATACATTTTGAGATTTTGATTTGATTTCGTGCATATGGGTTACACATGATTTTGACATATGCTTCGACCTAGTTTTCATGCATTTTCGTACTGTGATTTTGATTTTGATATTCGGTGTATGTTTTCGTGCACCATGTGTACCTGATTGAGATTCTTGCGCACATTTGGTGCACCTGATGCGATTTGTGCACACCAGATACACTAAATCGGGGTTTTGTGCAGATTAGATGCACCTGATATTAGAGTCGTGCAGGTCCATTGCACTTGACAGCTGTTTTTGGTGCACACCTGTTGCACTTAGTTTTGTTATTGTGTGTATTCGTGGCACCTGTATTTGGTTTCGATTTCAGTGCGCACCGAACGCACATGATATTTTTATGCTGTGATTGGGATTGATTTCAGTTTGAGCAGTATGTTTTTATAATCATTACTATTTAATTCAGTAACCAGGCGGGACGTGTAGGTTAAATAATATATATATATATAGCTATTTTTTTTAAATAAACGTCCGCTACTTATGCCGTGACACACGTATCGCACGGCGATTTTAAAAAGGGGGATTTTGCGTGTTTCTTTATTAAGATGTTTAGACGATTTTACTACGATGCGTACCATATCTAAGTTATAGTTTTGATATATATTATGTTGGTTTTCTTATTGGGTTTTGAATATTTTATTTTCACCATAACTCCGGTGATTGTATTATGCTTGACGGAGTTGATTTTAGTTATGTATTGATGATTTCGGAGCCCCGACGATTTGAGTGTTTTGGCTGAATGTTCTAGTAATTGGGAGGGAGTTTTAATTTAAATTCGGGGACCGAATTTCTTAAAGGGGGAAGATTGTAACGCTTTGAAAATCGTTTAGGCAGTTTTTCGGTAATCGGCTAAATTAGCAGTCTTTTCTGTAAAAAGTCAAAATAGCTATTTTTCATTATAGACCTAATTATACAAAATTTTGATAATATATTACTATAAATTGGTGACTAAAATGTCACTTAAAATTTTCTAGTTAATTAAAAAAAATTCCTTAATTAATTATTTTTAATATTATTTTAAGCTTTTAAAAATACATTTAATTAGTGATAAATACAAATTTAATTGGGTAAATTACATAATTAGGAACCATTATAAACTAAAATTAAGTGTAACAAAAATTTTAGCAAAACATTTCAAGTTTAATAGTTTATGGTAAAAGGGGGTTGAAAAATGGAAAGAAAAAGGGTTTTTTTTGAAAAGTTTTGATGTAACATGCATTAATTGACCTTAGATGATATTTTTTTGTGGAAATTTCCACACAATTCTCTCTTTTCATCCCCTCCCACAACTTGGCCGAGCCACACTCCAACAGCCCCCATTTTTCCCCATTTTCTTTCTTCAAAAATTCATGAAAAAGTGCAAAAAAAATCCACCGAAATCAACAAATTTCTTCACAAATTCAAACCATAATCCTATTCCATCTCTTTCCAAACCCTAATTTTTTTAAAACAAGGTGAAAGGAGGCATCTTTCAAGGTCAAGTGCAAGCTAGGGTTCAACTTGTAAGGTATAAATCCTAATCTAGTTGTTAATTGTAGTTTAAATTGCTAGATTAAAAAGTTTTAGTGTGTTATTTGGTTATAAATTCTTGTTTATGAAATTTCAAGATAAGGGGTGATGTTGTAGTTAGGGTTTGAAGTTGAATAAGAGTATTTAAGTTAGTATTGTGGCCATCTAGTGTATTAGGTCGGATATTTGTGCGATATTGCGATCGCGATATCGTTTATTCGCAATGTTTGCTTTGAAATCGATATGCTAATGCTTACTAGATTCTCATGAATATTAGGAGGTGATATAAAATTCTAATTAAAGTTTTTATTATTAGATTGTTGTTTTAATGAGTGTATTAACATGTTATCGGAATGAAAAACCTAATTTAGTTACTAATTTGAAGTTGATAATAGAAAATTGTGATAAAAAATGCTATTTTGCTAACTAGATTTTAGAAATTCTTAAATAAATGAGACTTAAAATCTAATTTATGCTTTCATTATATTACTATCATCATAAATTGTAGTTTGATAAGTTAATTTAGGCAAAATCAAGTTTAGTCGTGAAATTATGAAATTTTTACTTGCAAGGTGTTGAAATTGATAAAATTGCAAACTAGGAATTTATTTTTAATACAAATTATTGTGATAAAAATATGGTAATGGTTTCTATAATCTAGTTAGGTTATTTAATGAATATTATGACCATTAGTTTCTTTAAAATATCAAGTTTTGAAGTAAAACGGTAATTTGGCGTTTTCGGGTTTTACGAAATCAGACGGTTTGATCGATTTTTAGGGTTTCGATGAATTAAATCATGTTTTATATTATAAGTAATGAGTTTTAAAACTACGAGTTGTTGTTGATGTTTTATCTCGATCAATCGGCGTTTGTACGCCGACATCGAGCGATATTTGGTTCTTTTGCATGAGCGGGACATAGGTTTTAACCTATGCGCGTTTCGTGCGTCGTTTTGGTTTTTTCCGTGATTCAGTTTACGATATTATATGTGTTTGCATATAGGTACCCCTCACGTGGACTTCGGACGAGAAAGAAGAGGAGGGTGACATCATTTTCGGCAGACAAGGACCAGGTGAGTAGATGTATATCTACGGGGGAAGTCGGGTGGATGGCGTTTAGCACCCCCGCAAACGTAGAATAGGAATAAGTACTTATTGTCATTAGGAAGCCGGAAGTGACCTTAGAATTTCGGTGAGTAGGACCCTAGTAGTGACCTTAGGTTGGACTAGATTGATTTAGAAAGACCTTACCCAAGGATGAATATCTTGGAGGAGATTCGTAGGTTTCAGGTAGATATACACACACGTACACACTGAAACTCGACGTGGTGTATACGTGTATGTGTATATATATAGGACTAGGTGTAGGTATATATATACACAATACGTATATGTGATACAAGGATGTGATATGATACACGGGGATGAAACAATATAACTGGGCTTGATGCCGTGATTCTTGGCTATACGGTCGTGTTATGATGTTAGCGGATCATTAGGAAATGAGATAATGAATAGGTATACATAAATAATAAAGGGTGGTGATGATATTGAAGTACATGGGACTCTAAAATAGAACCCGGACCGTAACCTATGCCTGAAAGTCTGATATGATATATGTGTGACTTGATTACGACATCATATAGGTGTGACTTAATTTCGATATCATATATGTGTGACTTGATTACGATATCATATAGGTGTGACTTGATTACGATATGATCTAAGTGTGACTTAATCACAATATGATACATATGACATGATATTTCTGAAGATAAATTAACGATGTATATTTATGCTGGCAATGATATATGATTGATGTATGCGATTACAGTATAGCACCTTGATCATGACATATGTTGATGATGGTATTATACGAATGAGGAGACACGTAGGTGATACTTGACCCGTACCCCGATATTGGGATGCCGTACGATGGATTTTACCGTACGAGACATAGATGTGATGATTGATCCGCACTTTTGGTTCGAGGAAGTGGTACTGCGTACGTGACGCTATTGAGGCTGGATCGCCGACTATTAGAGATATGGACTCAGACTTTAGGAGTACTCTTATTTCTTATCGACTAGTTTCTTAGGTTTAGTTCCTTAGGAGGTTAGATGGACACTAGTTTAGGCTCGAGACATATAGTTGTAGTTATACTTGTATATCAAATGAGTGGTTATTAGACATCTGTCTTTACATTCAGACCGTAATCATTATGGTGCATGTTCATACATATGTTTCTATAATCAGAATAACACTTTTCCTGTTAGGACACCAGCACCATTACCGATGATGCGCATATTCCACGCACACTTATTTGCCGGCTCACACACATCATCATCGGTAATTGCTATGTCACGTACACTTTAGATCATATTATCTTTTATTGATAGAATCAGCTAACAGCTAGATCTATATAATATTGTGATTACTCTCTGGTGTTAATATAGACATGGCATTTATTACTTAGACATTTCATGCATTCATATTTTCATGTTATCATGCAGTATTATGGGGCATATGCCAACACTTATCATATACTTATTCATGATTTTGGGATTTTGGATTTCTATGAATTTCTGGATTTTGTGGAAAACCGCAAGAATATATAAAAACTTCTCTCTCTCTCTCTCATCCTCTCTTTTTTAAAATATAAGATGCGGTTTTCTCGTGATGTATGTGTCGTCCACCATGAGATTTCATGTTTTCTGTTGGATTTCGAGACCCGATTCGAAAAGTGGATGAACCGCCTTGGGTACATGGTGGGCCCGGTATGGTACCCCGGGACAAGAAGATCGAGTTGTAGACGATGAGCCTGGCAGGGGAGGACTACCTACCGGTGATGTCTGGCGCGGCGGATATTCGGAGGATACCGACCGTTGTCGTGAGATTTGATGATATGGTCCGATCCGGACTGACGGAGCCTGAGATATTGAGACTATGAGACATTGAGATTATGAGGTATTGAGACTTGAGATTTACATGTTTTGTGTCGATGCTTGACACGGATTTCCATGGATTTCATCGTTGATATTTCAGATTTCTATACACATTTTACCATGATAAAAGCTAAAGATTTTTGATACAGATATATCTAGATTTCAGGATTGGTTATTTTACATTCATGGTGCATGCATACTCATTCACATGATATAGTACTATATGAGGCACTGACACGAGCACGGAGCATTTGCACTTACACGTAGCTTATTATCCTGTCTTTACTTGATGACTAGTAGTATATTAATATATTATTATGACCTAGGACAGCGTCGTGCATTCGATTTCTTTTCGCAGATATCTTCTACTCACGAGTTGGCAACTCACCCCTGTTGTGCCAAATTTTATTACAGGTTCGATGTATAGGTTTTCCTGGCAGCTTGCTGGCACATCTTTTCACTCAGGGTGATTTGCACGATAGGTTGGTTCACTTGTATCTGGACCGCCATTATACTTTTATTATTTCATTTGTATCTAGAAAGCTCCATCAACCAAACTTGTATTACTTGATAAGTTTACTGGACCAGTTATTTATTTCGACCTTAGAGTCGTGCATGTATTATTATGGTATCTGGTGGATTTGTTTTCTTTTAAGTTTTGAGTCTCGCCCTTTGGCGTTGTATACTATTGTGCATTGGTGTGGTTGTTTCCGCCTTTTGGCGTAGAGCTAGCTCCCGTTTGGGGATGCTTTTTATTGTTTGTATATATATTATTCTTGTTTGTACCCGTTTGGGGCCAGTTTTTACAAAGGAGACTCTGCCGAAATTTTTGAGAAAATTGGATGTTGCTTTTAAACTTGTTTTCTACATGTTTTCCTTTACTTCTTCTTCTTTTATGGTTTAGATTTCTGGGCATCGGCTTACTTAGGTTACGTTGCGCCTCTAGACGCTTCGTAATCTAAGTGCCGGTCACGTTCCGTACTTTCGGGTCGTGACAAAAACCCTTTGCAACAAGTCTAGCTTTGAAAGTCTCAACTTTTCCATCTACACCAAATTTCTTCTTAAAGATCCACTTACTCCCAATGGGTTTTACCCCTGCAGGAGCATCTTCCAAAGTCCATACTTTGTTGGTGTACATGGATTCCATCTCAGATTGCATTGCATCCAGCCATTTCACAGAGTCACCACTCGTGATGGCCTGCTCGAAACTAGTCGGGTCATCATCTTCCATGATGCAATCCTCGCTCCCACCATCAAAGAGAAAATCGTAGTATCTCTCAGGTGGATCAGAAACCCTACTAGATCGACGGAGAGGCTGGGGTTCATTGGGAACTACTGAATCCTCTTGTTCCACTAAATCTTCAGTTGTAATTTTTCTGCTGGAACTTCTTCCAGCTTTACCGCATCGCCACTAATTTCTTTTGCAAGAAATTCCTTTTCTAAAAAGGTGGCATGTCGAGAAACAAACACTTTTTGTTCCTCACTGAGGTAGAAAAGATATCCATGTGAATGTTTAGGATATCCTACAAACTTACAAAGAACTGACCGTGCCTCGAGTTTGTCCGGATTTTGCTTTTTGACATAGGCCGGACAACCCCATATCTTAACTCGTTTAAGACATGGTCTCTTCCCACTCCATATCTCATATGGTAGGTACAGATTTAGATGGAACTTGATTCAATAGGTATGCAGCTGTCTCCAGTGCATGTCCCCAGAAGGAAATAGATAACTCAGCTGTGCTCATCATAGAGCGCACCCTATCTAATAGGGTACGATTCCTCCGCTCCGATACACCGTTGTGCTATGGTGTATAAGGAGGAGTAAGCTGAGAGAGAATCCCATTCACTTTTAGATAGTCCAGAAACTCATTACTTAAGTATTCTCCTCCTCGATCAGATCGTAGGATCTTAATACTTTTGTCCGTTTGGTTTTCTACTTCGTTCTTATATTCTTTGAATTTCATAAAAGCTTCAGACTTGTGTTTCATCAGGAACACATGTCCGTATATTGAGAGATCGTTAGTGAATGTAATGAAGTAGGAAGAACCGTTCCTGGCATGTGTAGACATGGGACCGCATACATCACTATGTATCAGTCCCAAGAGTTCCGTAACTCTTTCTCCGTGTCCACTAAACAGAGTTTTGGTCATTTTGCCTTTGAGACATGAATGGCAAGTTTCATAAGATGATAATTCGAACGGATTCAAATATCCATCCTTATGTAACTTAGCTAGCCGTGTCGCATTAATATGACCAAGTCTACAATACCACAAGAAGGATTCGTTCATTTCTGAACTTTTCCTCTTGTGTGTGTTTTGTACATTAAGGACTGCAGTTTGATTGAGAACGTATATGCCATTATGTAACGAGCCTGATCCAATAAACTTTTGATCTAGGAAGATGTTCATAACATTATCCTGTATTACAAAATTATATCCTTCTTTACTTAATAAAGAAACTGATATAATGTTACACATCATGTTCGGTATATAATAGCACTCGTTCAGAATCAATGTATTACTACTTGGTAATACAAGGTGATATTCGCCAACAGCTTTGGCTGCAATATTTGCACCATTCCCTACTGTTACGAAATGATCACCCATTCCCAGTTCTCTACCTTTATGTAGCCCACGTAATATATTACCTTTATGTAGCCCATCTAATACCCAGGACGTAGAGTGAACTGAGAAACAGTTCTCGATAATTACCACGCCTGAAGAAGATGCATCAACATGCCTATTCTTCATTTGGGTGGCTTGAGAATCCAGATTTTCTCCTATTTCCTGCTCAGTCTTATAACAATTATAAGAAAAAACGGGACCAACGTTCCCCTGCCCAGTATAATAAGTGGGTTCAGTCAATACATCCATATTATTATCTTGATTAAGGCCTGACATGGTCTCTACCTGGAGAGAGAGAGAAGAAAACACTTTAGCGTATGCTCTTGCAAGATTAGATTGGTTATTATCTTATCTAATCAGGATGTCTCCCACTGTTTTTATCAAATCTTCCTTCAAACCTTAAAAGGAAAGATTAGCCGGGATTAATTACACCTTACAAGTTCGCCAATCTTTCAGCCAGATCAGTGTTGGTACTTGAGGGAGGTTCCCCGTGCTTTCGCACGGACCTAATTAAAATAAACCTCGTTTTCCCAGAGGCATAACCCCGTTAACACCTTTCTAGACACCTACTTGATCGGCTAATTGCCCTGTGTAAAATTCTCCCAGGAGTAACTCATAGTAGGTATCGGGATCCAACTATCTCATAGGAGGTATGCAATCTCATTGCAAATTTCAACACTTGAAATTCCCGATAATGTTGTTACCCCTAACCCCTATGACCTTGACAAAGGCCAACAAACTATAGGAAGCTAGTCAAGTTCAACCCGTCATTTCTTGATTGAAATAAACTCACCCGCACGACCCTCGACAAAGGCCAACAAGGTCGTACGACTACCCTAATCCAATCGCATCACATGCTTAAACAGATAAGTACTAGTCAGCTATCGCACACTACGCCTTGACAAAGGCCAACAAACGCAGCACGAATACTAAATAGTCTTTATCTGAAATGACGGAGGGCTATGCAGGTTTTTCAGAAAACCATGAGCGTAATGAACTCGATATCGTTGTAGAAACAAGTGATTTTTAAAAGGAGTGTCTTTGAGGCTTTTCTAGTTTCGCTAAAGAGGTCACTCCCGGTGAAGGGATCTCGGCTCTTTCCTTATCGAATAAGGAGCAGGGTATATCATATATACCGCTATGCAAAGCAAGAACTATAGAATCTATCAAAAACTAAACCGCGAGTTTGTAGCATCTGCCATTTTTGCTGAAGAGGCCACTTCCGGTGAAGGGATCTCGGCTCTTTTCTCATTGAATAAGGTGCAGGGTATATCATATATACCGCTATGCAAAGCAAAACTGTAGCTACCCTTTTTATAAAGTTTTGATTCTACAACACCTTTTAGGTTTCTTTTCTTTTATTAATCTCATTAATAAATCCCATCAGTTATGCTTCCTAAACATCACAGAAGAAATGAAAGCTGTAATATTTATATATCATATATATAGTATAAGCATTCGTCTCAGGCAGTAATATGATCTCATCATAGAACATTGCAGCAGAAAATAACATATGAAATATTGGATATACTAGGATGTTCGTGTTTTATATCGAGCCTGTATAAAACACGGATTCCACGGTCGCGATGAATAGCCAAACCCATATCCCTAGACCCCTACAAGAGCGGCAAGTAACACTGCCAATTCTAGGGTTAAAAGACCCGGTCTCGAATCCTCGAGATGGCCTCCCACTGGACCCTAGAACCCGGTTACTTATGCTCCCCGCCTTGGGTCTATCCTAATGCGGAAAAGTAAATAATATACAATGCTGACATCATCCTCAACCTGGAAGTGCCCCAATAAAAGAATATTACATACAATGAATTTTACATGAATGAAAATAGAAACCCTCATCTCACATAAAACCCCTGGTTATTCTGAATACGACGATCCAATATAACATATCACAGCAACATATAATATCTCATATCATCAACGTAAGCAAGTATGTATATCGCGATTGTCGTTGATGTATAGCAACGAAGCCTGCGATACACCACATACTACGCTTACGGTCACAGAAAAGAAAGTGTAAAGCTACAATATTTGGAATCCACAATCACTTTAGACATCTTAAATCCGAAATATCACATACTTCGCATTTCATGCCTAACTATATGAATTCCACATATTGTATCACATTCCAGATAAATAGACAAAGTTAAACTTTCCGATCGAATAATCAAACACCCAAGAATTTCCAAATAGCTCAACACTTGAGCGGAGTTCAAAAATCCCAGAACATGACACAGCCCCAATGAACCAGCCGTAGAAGGGTCAAACCAACGCCTTACATGTGGCAACGCTAAACTACCACAAACCCAAGGGTTCATTGGCAGTTTTGACGGTCACATAATCGAGTTAAGGTTACGTTCTTCTAGAGGGTCCACAGATATGCTTGCATGTTTTTCCGAAAGTTTTAAACTCAAGAAAAATTCAACACTTGAAAGTTTTTCGTGTCGGGAAAAAGTGAGTTATTGATATCCGTTCGAATATTTTAACACGTTCTAAATTATCCGGAAAACTAAACGAAGTTAAACTTTCCGATCGAATCAACGAATACAAAAGATCTCCAGAAAACTCAACACTTGAGTAGGATTAAAAATTCCCAGAAGCATGTAGTAGTACCTACATATATTACCTATACATACGTGTCCCTAATACCTAAGTACAGCCGCGGAACCGCCGCGCAAAGCTTGTTCCTGCCGCGGTTCCGCGGCGACTTGAAGGTATTAGGGGTTCGTATTTCACAGTAATCCTTAGAATTCCCTACTTAATTTTCTGAGTATTTTTAATACAGAAAAAACATATTCAGAGAGGGGTCAACATTTGACGTTTCGAGGTTCGATCGGACTTTTAACTTCGTCTACACATCGCCAAATGCTCTAGCTTGGCTCTGATACCACTGTAGGGTTACTAGGCACTCTGTCAAGGGTCTACAAGGCATCAACCATGCCAAATTTAAATTTTTCAAGTGCCGAATAACCTAAAGCGAGAATCTTTGCTAGATAATTAGGGTTAACAAAGCATGTAAACAACTTTACATCTGAGATAGAGGGATTACAACCTTTGTAGTCCGTTCCTTCGCTTCATAAACTCCGAGTAGAATTTCCTTCGCCGCGATCCATGATCTCGCGGACTCAAGAGACGCTCCACAAGTTGAATGATCCATTCTTGCTTGAAGTCTTCCTTTTCGAAGATGATCTACCTTGAAGAATCTTTAACTCAAGCTCTCACTTCTCTAATCAAGTATTAATGAAGTGAACACCCTAATCTAAGTGGCTAGAATAGATAAGGATGATGAAGTAGGAATTATGCTTTCTTTTATTATCAATTTCTCACACATCATTATCACAAAAACAAAAGCTAGAAGCTTTTCAAGGAGGAAGAAGAAGATGATTTCTTTTGTGATGAATAATGAATTGTTATCCTTGTTACAATTGCAACCCATGGTTAAGTAAAGAAAGGCTTAACCATTGTAGAGATTTAACTAGGGTGAAGGGTTTAGGTTAGGTTAGGAAATATCTCCACAAATATCAACAAAATATCTTTGCTTAAAACAAAACATAAAGCTTCAAGAAGCTTCATGAAAATGCTAACCCAAATCAAACCCTAACCATGTTTAATCTCCACAAAACATGTTGCATTTGTAATCATAACTTGTTACAATATTATATATCACATATATAATATATTTTTGTAACAAAAGAAAATAATACAATTAACATATATCGCATATATATCAATGTATTAATCGGTGAGAAAATGAATCAATAAAGCGAGCTAATATTAGTTAATGTAATGTAATATATCACATATATAAATATACATTAAATTATCAAATCAACACTTGATCCGACAATCCGGCTATATCGCATATAACCGACTAAAATATCATGTACCGATCGAATCAACACTTGATCCGATGACCCGGCTATATCACATATACCGGGCCGATATCATATATCGCGAGAATAGAATATGGTATCTCATATCGTATTATTCTCGGTCCGCACATATCACATATGTGTTCCTACTCCGTTTTGCCTGAGTCAAGAAATCTCTGTGTAAGATTCTAAAGAATCGTCAATACGCCGGTAGCAGGTGATGATCATATCAAACACCCACAAACTGCAAGCGGTCAGCTAAACGTAACAGCCACCCAGGTATTGAGCGATCAGAAGATCAACAAGCAAGCCTGTACATTCTCCTGTGAATCCAATCAGTAACACTACCGTACAGTCCGGTCTCTTCATCTGATATGTCACATATCTAGTCTAAGGGTGGTAAACGTCAGACCCCAGTAACCGATAAGTCGTGTTGATGTGAGGCTCATAACGGGTCGAGAAAGTACTGATAATTCTTACCAGTAAATCTCCATATCAGCCCTGGCCAGGGACTTCCAGTTATAGCCAATCGAACACAGCACAACATCAACTCCCTATACCGGGAGAGACGAATCCCCTCCTATCGCTCATTGCCTCCATGTGATTCGGGACTGTACCCAAAAGCCACCGTTTTGCACGCCCTCT
This sequence comes from Agapanthus africanus, assembly GCA_030015575.1. Taxonomy (NCBI): domain Eukaryota; kingdom Viridiplantae; phylum Streptophyta; class Magnoliopsida; order Asparagales; family Amaryllidaceae; genus Agapanthus; species Agapanthus africanus. The sequence goes on along the minus strand of CM057340.1, from coordinate 132,288,086 downwards.
TGGACGTGGTAAGGTGGAAATCAAAGTACAGTGGGAATCACACAAGACTCTATGACGATCTCGGGTCTACAGACTAACCTGTACCAGTGTCACCGGAGAACTGCCATCTGACGTGAGGTATAATACCATCTGGGAGTTCTCGGCGAGTCCGTCCAGTGTACCCATTCTCCACTGAGCACCCGTACACCATCTTTGATGTCAAACACCGATGGATATGGGATCATCCATCGCCCATCATATGGGTCAAGATGCGTATACGCTAGTCTACTCTGGTGTATCGATGCCCTGTCTCGATACACCCTCGACTAGGAACAGTTATAGGATGTACTCGTTGACTACCCTGGCCCCACTAGTATGACTCATCATAGTCCCAGTAGTCGAGTACATATCCTAAGGGCTTTATCAACATGTGAGAGCAAGATAGTAAACTAATACAAGTCAATATGTTAAGATAAAGTGAAACCAAATAGCATACTATCATATCGAGTAAGAAAGTCCTCTCTATATATATCCAAGCATCCATTATAATATACATCACATGTACAACAATGGCCTCTAGGGCATACATATAACTAACAATTTAGAGCATCTGAAGGTCGTATTTCAGCGCCTTCGACAATACAACTTAAAGATGAACCCTCTCAAATGCGCGTTCGGAGTTTCCTCGGGCAAATTCCTAGGATTTATCATCCGACACCGAGGCATCGAGATAGACCCGTCGAAGATCAAGGCGATCATGGAAATGCCTCCGCCAAGGACTCTCAAGTAATTGTGGTCTCTCCAAGGGAAGCTCGCATATATCCGGCGATTTATAGCCAATCTCTCAGGCAAGTGCCGTCCTTACAGTCACCTGATGAAAAAAGGAACCCGATTCATCTGGGATCACAAATGCCAAGGCGCACTGGACGAAATCAAGCAATACCTGCAGAATCCGCCAGTACTGGCCGCTCCCATTAAGGGAAAACCTCTTGTCCTGTACACAACAGCCCTTGAAGGTTCTTTAGGCGCGCTGTGGGCACAAGAGAATGACCAAGGGAAAGAAAGAGCTCTCTACTACTTGAGTCGAGTTCTACTGGGGGCAGAAAGTAATTACTCTCCCATTGAAAAGCACTGCCTGGCGTTGATCTTCGAAATAACGAAGCTCAGACACTATGTGTTGGCACATGAGGTCCATCTCATATCAAAGGTGGATCCTCTCAAATACTTGATGTCGAAGGCCATATTAATAGGGCGGCTTGCTAAATGGGCCCTGCTCTTAATGGAATTCTCAATAACTTATCGGCCTCTTAAGGCAGTGAAAGGCCAGGCCATCGCCGACTTCCTCGCTGAGCATCCGATACCTGCCGATTCTCCTTTGAATTGCGAACTGACGGACGAACATGCGTTTGACACGATCGACGGGGGTGATATTCGGTGGGAACTTTATTTTGATGGAGCGTCTTCCATGAAGAAGCGCAAACAAAGCACCCATATAATCAAATCGGGGGTGGGACTCATCTTCGTAACTCCACAAGGAGGGATAATGCGCTTCGCCTTCTCCTTAACAGAGCCGAAAACGAACAATGAGGCCGAATATGAAGCTTTGATAGCAGGTCTCAAGATCGCTATCGATATGGGAATTGAAAACCTCCTCATATACAGAGATTCCCAACTGATCGTTGGTCAAGTAAATGGCGACTATCAAACGTGCAAACCAGAGTTGGTGAAGTACGGCGAAAGGGTGCAGCAACTGTTGACCCAAATTCCTTCCTACACTCTGGAAAGCATACCGCGCGCAGAAAATAGCAAGGCAGATGCACTAGCCAAGCTCGCTAAAGAACTGGCCGACGAGAACCTCGATAACGTGAGGATCATCGTGCAAAGCCGTCGGGTTCTCGCACCGGCAGAAATATCTCCGGAGTCGTCCGAAGAAAAGGGAGCGACCGAGCAAACGACTCTACAAGTAAGAGACCAGAAAAAGGCTGAGGATTGGAGAGAAGTCTTTATAGATTATTTCAAATCCCGTCGAACACCTGAAGATGCGTCCTCAAGACATCAGCTTATGAAACGAGCTCTGTCTTTTGCTTTCGTCAATGATACTCTGTATAAGAGATCATTTGATTCTCTGTGGCTAAGATGCCTGGGACCTGAAGAGGCAAAGAGAGTCGTCCAAGAAACCCACGACGGACTCTGCGGTTCTCACCAACCCGGGCCGAAGATGAAGCTGAAGATCAAACGGATGGGTTATTATTGGCCCACGATGATCCAAGACTGCCTCGAATACGCGAAGCAGTGCCATTCGTGCCAGATTCACGGGGACTTTATCCACCAGCATCCAAATCCGCTACATCCAACGGTAGCTAGCTAGCAATTCGAAATGTGGGGGACTGACATAATCGGCCCCATCGAACCAGCATCATCTAGAGGACATCGATTCATTTTGGCAACAACTGATTACTTCTCCAAATGAGCAGAAGCAGTATCGCTAAAAGAAGTGAAGACGGAAAATATCCTCCATTTCTTCAAGACGCACGTCATTTACCGGTTCGGCACTCCGCGACGGATTATCTCCGATAACGGGCCAGCCTCTAGAAGCCACAAGATCAGCCGGTTCGCACAACAGCATAACATAGACTGGAGTTACTCCTCAGTCTATAATCCCCGGGCTAACGGTCTAGCCGAGGCCTTTAACAAGACCTTAACGAAGATCGTGAAAAAGACGGTATCCTGAAATAAGAAGGACTGGCACGAGAGATTGTATGAAGCTCTCTGTGCGTATCGAACTACGTTCAAAACGGCCACGAACACAACTCCGTACGCATTGGTATTCGGTACAGAGGCGGTACTCCCCCTCGAAATAGAGTTACCCTCGCTACGAGTGGCAGTTCATTATAAGCTAACAGACGAAGAGAATGCTCACCTTCGGCTTGAGGAGCTCGATGCCCTTGATGAAACTCGGCTCACATCGCAATAAAATCTGGAGGCTTATAAAGCAAAAATGACGCGCTCATACGAAAGATTGACTAGGCCGAGGACATTCCGCCAAAGCGAACTCGTGCTAGTGGTCAAATACCTATGATCCCCAATCATGCTAAACGGGGGAAATTCGAGCCGAACTATGAAGGCCCGTATATCATAGACAAGGTCTACCAGGGTGGAGCCTATCTACTCATGGACATGCATGGCGAAAGGCCCTTCAGGCCAATAAATGGTCGCTTCTTGAAAAAGTACTACGCCTGACGAGTCACGGCCTAGGTCAATGATAGATGACGACGACTATGTCCGCTCGCTATCTTCCTAAGCCTAAACTCTGTAAGTAGTAGCCGGCTTCCTTAACAACTGACCGAAACGTCCTTAAACTAATAACGGACCGAAACGTCCTTAAACTAACAACGGACCGAAACGTCCTTAAACTAACGATGGACCACTATGTCCTAAAACTAGTTGTTGACCGAGACGTCGATAAACTACTGTGGGTTGCAGCGACCTAAAGCTGACACAAAAAAATATTAAAAAAAGAGAAAAAAGAAAACGGTATGCCCATAAGCAAAAAGGGCACGCATGAAAACCCGAAAGGGCTCCGTGAGTAAAAACAGCAGGGCTACCGGCGAATTTTGTGAAAACCCGAAAGGGCGCAATCTCATTAAAAACATACTTGCAAGGTCCCCTCGACTTTGTAAGGAGAAACCGCCTGCGTGAGATCCTTACGACTCACAAGGGAGCAACACATTTAGGGATCCCCACGATCCCTAGGGAGAAATTACACTTGCGAGATCCTCACGACGCGTAAGGAGAACCCTCTTATGGGACCCTCATGGCTCATAAGATTTGAAAGCCTTAAGCTACAGGGATCTGAACCTGTTCTTAAGCACCCACCACAACTTCCGACATTGCCCTACAAGCAGTTCAGTATTGACCCTTGTATACAATCCACAGACGCGAATAAACATTTCCCTAACAAAGTCCCATCCGTGACTAAGGATATGTTTGCACGGTGAACCCCTTTGTAAGCCCTCTCTACTTATGAGGAGAAAATACTCTTGTAAGATCCTTACGACTTACGAGAAGCCATACACTTAGGAGTCCTCACGATTCCTAAGGAGAAACACACCTACGAGATCCTCACGACTCGTAGGGAGAAAAAACCTTTATGAGATCCTTACGGCTCATGAAGTCAAAAGCCTTAGTCGACAGGATCCTAACCCTGTCTACTAAGCCACCTTTGTTCGATATCGACAGAGGCAAATGGTGATTCGCTCCTGGAAATATCCCAGTTGTAGCGGTGCTGATGCCGAAATCGGTGTCTAATTCCAAGCTTGCAGCGAGAAGCTAGCGAGCCACACACATGCATACGAAATAGCCGAAATGATGGGACAACTTGCAACAAAATTAGCAAGAAAAAAGATGTATGCATGCAAAATAGCCGAAATGATTGGGCAACTCGCAATAAAAAGAAGCGAGTAAAAATAAAATATATAGCCGAAATGATTGGGCACCGCAAAAAATAGCCGAAATGATTGGGTAATCTCGACCTTCGCGATATAAAAGCTGAAATGATAGAGCATCGCGGAAATAAATAAAAGAAAATGAAGTTTATGCCCTACAGGTGATATCACATCAATCCCTGTACACAATCCAGGGGCGCAAACAAAGAAGGAATCACGCTTTCCCTCCCCAGGCTCCATCAGAAGAAGAACCCATATCTCAACGGCTCACAGACAACCTGGACACCACTCCGATATTCGTCTCATTACAACAGACGCAACGTCATCCACATGAACCCATTCGGAAATACGTCATCCACATGACCCCGCTCGGAAATACGTCATCCACATGACCCCGTTCGGAAATACGTCATCCACATGACCCCGCTCGGAAATACGTCATCCACATGACCCCGCTCGGAAATACGTCATCCACATGACCCCGCTCGGAAATACGTCATCCACATGACCCCGCTCGGAAATACGTCATCCACATGACCCCGTTCGGAAATACGTCATGCACATGACCCCGTTCGGAAATACGTCATCCACGTGACCCCGCTCGGAAATACGTCATCCACATGACCCCGCTCGGAAATACGTCATCCACATGACCCCGCTCGGAAATACGTCATCCACATGACCCCGTTCAGCAATACATCATCCACATGACCCCGTTCGAAAATACGTCATCCACATGACCCCGCTCGGAAATACATCATCTATATGACCCCGTCACGGAAATACGTCATCCATATGACCCCGTTTCGGAAATACGTCATCTACATGTCAACCCCACTAAACACTTACGGATTCTCTCGATTCATAAGGATGAAAACTCTCTTATAAGATCCTTACGACTTATAAGGGAAAACACACTTAGGAATCCTCACGATTCCTAAGGAGAAAATATACCTACGAGATCCTCACGACTCGTAGGGAGAAAAATCTTTATGAGACCCTCACGGCTCATAAAGTTGAAAAGTCTTAGGCAGCAAATCTGAACCTGCTTCCTAAGCCATCACTACCTTTCGGAGAGTCCAAAATGGACAGCTATATGCTATCTTTAGGCCACACCTACTAAAATCACATGGCAACAACACAGCAAGGAGCAGAAAGCGACAAGGAGAACATTTGATTCACATTTAATTAAAGCGTTTGAGGCATACCCGTTCATGCATGTAAAAAAGATTTAGTACATAAAATAAAACAAGCTGAAATGAAGAATTTGCCTTTCATACTTCGAAAAAGTTCTTACAATTATGAAAGAAGTAAACAAAAATACTATCAAAATGATTACAATGGCAAAACCTCAGATCCAGGGCATGGATTGAGGAATTCAAAAGTGATGTTGTCCAGAATCTTCCAGGCCTTTTGAACCATCCTAGTATGCTTTCTTTCGCAATCACAAGCGTCGGGATCCTCACGGATGTCCTCCACCCTCCGATAGGCAGCATGTATTGCCGCCTGTTGAAAAGCCTGAAGCAGAAGATCGACAAGATTGTCTCGCCTTCTCTTTGAAATTAGGCCTATCAGATACACCGAGTGCACCTTATCCTCGGCAGCATCCAATGCCTTAAGCGGCATGCCGGTACAGAATAAAGGAAGCGCTTCCTAGATCGCTCCCACGATAAGCTTCAGGAGAGAGGGACGTCGAGGAAGCAGTTGACCATTGTATGCGTCAAAGCGACTCATGATTTCGGCACACTGGGCGTTTGTGAATTCACGATTTTGAGAACGGCCGAGTGAGCGGATGTCTCCGTAAGATATAATCTCATCGAGGTCATACATATGAGCGTCCATAATTCCTGAGAAAGAAAATCAACAAGAATTAGCGGACAGACCGATTAAGCAAATTCCTATTAAAAACAGGCACAGGGATCTAAACGGCTCTTGATATCCCCATAGAGAAAACGAATTTTAATTATGACACCTAATAAACTCGAACTTGTGGGAAATCCTAAAAAGGGAATCTTATTTAATAAGCGGCCCCTCGGGTCAAGGAGTTAAACTCTGCGAGAGCGATGCTCTACAGACAGGAGTGACACCTGTCAAAGTCAATTATGAAGGGAATTTAAAGAAATTCCCCGAGAAGGTCAAGAGCATGGCTCTATAATGATGATGGAAAAACCCATCAGAAAAGAAAATTAAAATCAATTAATTTTTATGAATTAAAAATTCTGGGATCTTCAAGATCCATAAAAAAAACTCTTAAGAGTTCTTCATCAAAAATTGACAAATCAACATGATTCAAAAGAGCAAAGCTCTATTCATGGGCTAAGAAACCCCAAGAAAAGATCTCATTAGATCTACAGGCTTGTGATATGAAGAGAGCAAAGCTCTATTATTGAAACCCTAAATGGGTCTTCTTTAGATCAAAGATCTATAAAGAGCAAGGCTCTGTTAATGGGTAAAACCCTAATTTATTGAAAGTTTTAAAATTTACCTAAGTTCTGACAGAGTTTTGACTCTTAAAAAGTTCTTAAACAAAAGAGCCATGCTCTGTGGGAGAATGAAATTCTCATAAAACAAGAAGGAGATGAACAATGGTCATCTCAGAGGGCCAAAGGCCCTATTTATAGGCATTGGGAGCCGTTTCAACTTCCAAAAGTTGATTCAACGGCTAAGATGCTACCCCCGCCGCACTCACGTATGGGCCACGTAAGCGCAACGGTGGGAGGGCATTTGTTTCCCCAATCAGAGCAAAGCTCTGTTCAAATTCCAAGATTTGAAATGAAGCGACGCTTCTGCTTCCCCCAATCAAAGCAAAGCTCTGTTTAAAAATTCAAAAGTCAAAAAATTAAAGCAACGCTTCAGATCCAGCGCTCTGCGCTAGGCACGCCATGTGTCCGACACGGATGCCCTAGCGCAGTTGTGCTGCGCCCTAGGCAGCGTGCCATGAGTGCGCTAGCGCTAGGCGCGCCGCGCGCCACGTGTCAAACATGGGTGCGCTAGCGCAGTTGCGCTGTGCTCTGTGCTGCGCATCTCAAATTAGAGCAAAGCTCTGTTTCCAAGATTGGAAAGCGAAGCAACGCTTCATGAAAAGTGCTAACATCAAATGCGCCTGCAATAAGAGTCAAAGACTCTGAAATTGCGCCATGTGCAAAGCATGAGAGCGCTAAGCGCCAGAAGCGCTTCATCCTTGCAAGAATTACTTGCACCTGATTATAGCAAATTAAATTATGCAGCGCATAAATGCCTTACAGAGGAATAACAAAGAATTAAAAACAAAGAAACACTTAGCGGATAATAAAATACTTAATTAAAACATCTTTTTATTATTACATTGAAAACAGATCACCAAACATGGGATTAAAAGGACAGGGGTTCGCAAAGCTAAGGAGGAGATTGTCCAGTTCCCTCTCCGTCTTCTCCACCATGTCGAAACGGCGATCCTCTTGATGAGTAGCCATCCATCGATCAACGCCGCACTCACTAGAGAAAGTGGAGATAACGACCCGACGAGCCCGTATCTGGCTCAGCAAGTGGACAGAGGAATCCCTCAGGGCTTCAGTGATCAAATGCGCCTCGAAGAAGCACTCGATCTTGTCTTCAGCAGCATCAAGCATTGCCGAAGACATCTCTGCCGGAGGAGGGGAATATCAGCGAGCACAGACGCAAAGATCATCCGAAGCCAAATAGAGTGTGGGGGGAGAGGAGACCCTACACGAGTCAAGAGCTCGTACAGCGCTGCGTCGCATTGGTTATCTGTAAGAGAAGGATCTACCAAGCGCGCAGCAAAACGAGGAACAATGTCCTGAATGGGCACTTCCCATAGTTATCGACGAGCATGTGGGCGGTTACAAGCTATAATTGAGAGAGTTCTTTGGAGATGAGAAAAGAAAGAAGCTTTGCTTCGAATTATAAAGACTAGGCACAGAAAACTTTGTGCACAGTGGAGCTATTTCCAAGACTTGGGAAATGAAAGTTCTGGGGAACACAAGTTTGACTTAAAAAGAGAGGTGAAAGGACACCTCTGTTGAAGCAACGCTTCAGATCCGACGCTCTGCGCTGTGCGCCACGTGTCAAACACGGGTGCGCTAGCGCAGTTGCGCTGCGCTCTGCGCTGCGCGCCACGTGTCGAACGTAGGTGCGCTGGCGCAAGGTGCGCCAGCGCTGGAATTAAAAATTCCCCACCGATAGATCAAAAGATCTAATAATAAATTATTAATTAATCAGAATTAAAATTCTGTTATAGAAAGATCTTTCCAATCTTATTAAAACAAGAACATTATCTTCTGCAAAACAGAAGCTTTAGGATCAAAGATCCAAATGGTAGGAAATATTCCCAAATCAATCAGAGAAAGATCTTTTTAACTGATTCAACAAATCAATTTGCCCTATATAATGGCCCTAAGACTTAAAGTCTGATATGGAGAAACCCCCCTACAAACTTTGAGAAAACTCAAAGAGAGAAAACCAAGCTTTTAGCAAAAGAAGATCATTTCTTCAAGGTAAAGAACATGATTCTTGGACACAGAGATGAAATCATCTCATGAAAAGAAGAACTATCTTCTAAAAAAGTTCATAGATCTATAAAAGACTAAGGTCTTTGATATAAAAGAGATCAAAAGATCTCATTATAAAAACAAAAAGAAGAAGTATTCACTTCATTCACAGATCCTTGATCTACAAAGGCAGTGCCTTTTTATAAATAAGAACTTTTGTTCTTGAAGCTTGAGGCAAGGCCTCCTTTAAAAGGAGAACATAAACTTGTTCTCTGATCATAAATTTGATCAAATTCCCTTTGCGCTACTGAAAAGTGCCTTGCACTCAAGAACTGCGCTTTTGCGCTTATTGGACCGGCGCTCAGCGCCAAAATATGCCACGTGTCAACTATAGACATAGCTTGCGCTTTGCGCTTCTGAGACAGCGCACTACGCCCATGGACCGGCGTTCAGCGCCAAGCACGCCACGTGTCACTCACTGGTGCACCATTAAATCAACGCAAAGCGCTCATAAATTAAAAGCATAATGCGCTAATAAACTAGCGCTTAGCGCTAAGCGTGACACGTGTCATCTTCGTGTGCGCTACCTGACAGAAGCGCTATGCGCTCTTTGATTGGCGCAAAGTGTTGGAGATAGTGCCCTCAGAGTCAATTATTGGATCACAGGCACGTGATTGCAATGATTGAGGGAGGACCTATCCCGGTATGACAGCCTTACTCGAGATGATAGTATGCTATCTGGTTTACCTTTATCATCGTGTACTGCTTTAGGTGACCTGACAGGTCGCTATTGCACGCTGATAGAGCCCCTAGGATTCTTGCTTGACGACCAGCAGTATGAGGGCGATCATATACGTGGGAGCTGGGGTCTATAAGCACATCCTTAAATGGTCCCTAGTCGTGTGAGTTTCGAGACAGGGCATCGATACTCCAGAGTAGACTAGTGTATACAGTCGAGACCCCGACGAGGGGCGGTGGCCGGTCTCACAAGCCACTGGTGTCAGTTGGTTCACCTAAGATGTATACAGGTGCTCATTGGTTTATGAGTACACCGGACAGGACTCGCCGGGAACATGCTAGTTGGTCTTATACCTGACGTCAGATAGCAGTTCCCTGGTGACATGTGTACAGGTTAGTTCATCGACCTGGGGATCATCATTTGTCTCGTGTGAGTTCCCACTGTACTTTGATTACTACCCTACCACGGCTCAAAGGAGTCGTGCAAACAGGTTTTAGTTGGGTACAGTCCCGAGCCACATGGAGGCAGTGAGCGGATCTTCGGGGGTTCGTCTCTCCCGGTATTGGGGGTGAGGTCGCGCTGTGTCTAGGAGAGCCATTACACAAAGTCCTTGGCCAAGGCAGGAGATTTACTGGTAGGTATTCCAGTAGTATCTCAGGGTGTTCTGGGCTACACTCCGACACGACTTGTACCGCTTTTGGGGGTCTGACTTTTACCAACCCCCTAGGCCCGACATGCGATGCTCATAGACGAACGGACCGGACTGTACGGATATTGTCACTGACAGGCTCAGTAGGGTGTCAGGATGAGTTCGCTCATCGACGTCCCTTTTGGTCAATAGCTGGTGGCCCGTTACGTATTGGCTTATACCTCTGACGTGCTAGTGGTTAAATCCACAGCCATAGTATTGACGAGTCTTTAGAGTCCACCACACTTTCAGTTACTCAGCTTTCGGGCGAAACGCTGTAGAGGCCGTATGGAGATATGGCAGGGTCCGATCAGATACGTGCGGTATTGCACGGATCAGGATTGGACGGTTTGTACTAAAGGCCGTATAGATATATGGCAGGGTTCGATCTGATACGTGCGGTATTGCACGGATCAGGATCGGACGAACATTACTAGCCGGTTTTGGTTTAAGCCGGATACTAGTTTAGTACAGTGTAGATTTTGTCTCTTTGCATTTGTATCCGGACGGAATACAGATGCGGGTGTGTATGCACAGTATCGGGGTTTTCCTGTAATTTATTATGGGACCAGTTTTCTGGAGTTGCCAGTTTGCTTTTCGTTTCGGCCGATTTCCTTTGTTCCGTTCTTTGGCCGAAGATTGGTGGAGGATGGCTTATTTGCATTGTTGCAAATAAGCAATTATGGGAGGGGTTTTTTGCATTATTGTTTTATCATTATGGTTGCTCCATACCTTGACCATGCTCTCCCTCTCCACTCACACATGAGATAGGATTTAATTTGATAGGGCCGGCCACTGTTTACATGTATGGGAGGGATTAATTTATTAAAAAGGGGAATGTGCTTTTAATAAGTGTGCAGGGGCTGTTTTTTTTTGAAGGGAGGAGATAATGGATTAATTATTTTTATATGGGGATGAGCTTGCTTCATTGTTTTTTGACAGTGAGCACAATAGGATTTTTTGGCCGAGCCTTTTTCCTTGCTTGCTCCATTGTTCCCTCAAGCATCTATGAAAATCCTTGTGCAAAAATTCCTCCATCATGGCAACTATACAAAACCCTAAAGAGACAACGATTCTACATTATTCTACAGCAAATCTTGGGCATGTCGACTTGCCAGCTTCATGCCCGAGTTGCCTCGGTATAGAGGCGGGAGCCCGTAAAAGATACAGGCGATGTGGTTCCCTTCCGGCGAGGAGGCGACGACCGGAGTTTCCGCGGGAGATCGGGACGATGACGAGAAGACCGGAGGACTCGGATCAGTCGGTATATCTCTCTTCCCCATCTTGTAGTTAGCTAGATCTAGTTTAATGGCCCGATCCGGGGTTTAGTGCGCGGTGGTGCCGGTTTGCTAAGTTCGCAAAATTAAAGTTTATCACCGCTTCCGCATTTGGCCGTCGGATTGACGGCCGGGGCGCCGCCGTGCACTTACAGTGGTATCAGAGCCTCGCCATTAACTTCGTCTAGCTTCGTTTGATGTGTTTTTCAGTTCCGATCGACCAAAATTCCAAAAACCCAATTTTAGTTCACATCAGTTTTCTGTTAAAATTTTTTGGTGTCTAAAAATTTTTCAGGTTGTAAAAAACTAATGTACTGGAAATTCTAAGACTACTGGGAAAATTCGACACATTCAGTCGACCACCTAAGCGCAGAACCGCGGCCAAACCCCCCCTTGGGCCGCGGTTCCGCCGCACATTGGTGTCTTCACTGCGTCGTATTTTTCCAGTGGGCTTCTGGGCTTATTTTAGGGGTTTTGGAATATTAAAATTGGGCCCAGATTTTCTGTGAGTGCTACAGTATTGCTTGGGGGCCCACTTGTTAATTTTTGATCGATCGGATATTTTAAACACATTTTTCACAGTATTTACATTATATCTGCGACCGTGAATGTCACTCGATCGGTAAATCCGGTCTAACTGCTATAGCCCGGTTAGACGGATTTGCGAACGTGACTTTCACGTTGATGTTTTGTGTTTTTGCTGTGATGTTGCGGATCGGTCGTGGGGATAGCTTGGATGCAATGCTAGTACAGTTTCTGTTGTATTATGTACATTTGTTATTGCGGGGCGAGCGTCCGACATGTGGACTGCCGTCACTGCCAGTTTGTATTATTCTTTTGGGGCACGACCTGGTTGCGGTCGATGTACCCGTTGTATGTATATTTTACTTTCTGTACTAGGGTTATCCTGTGGAGGGGTGCACGGATAGCCGGGTTCTAGAGGGCAACGGGCCCGCATCTCAGGGCATTGAGACGGAGGGGGCTTCAGTCTGGAATTGGCGGGCTATTCGCCGCACTCGTAGGGGGTACAGGTTGACCCAGGAGGGGTGCCCAAGTTACCGGATTCCGTGAAGTGCTGGATGGTCCATTCACGGTGCTGAAGGGGGCTGCCTCGCTTCAGGTTTTGGCGGGTGACTTGCCGCGCCCGTAGGGGTCTAGGATTTCATTGCACAGGCTATCCACACGACCAGGGGAACGTCGGGTTTCAGTAGTGGCTCTGTGAAACCCGGGGATCCCAGATATCTGTATTATTCTGTGATGCTGTACATTTCTGTGATGTTGCATTTTATTCACGCCTTGAGCGAAATACTATATATTGGTATATATATTAGTAGATGTTGTATATGTTTTTCATCCGCACTAGTCCAGTCCCCGCTCTGCCGTTAGTTAGCTAACCTAACGGGTGATGACGGGACCCAGTGGCGAATGCGGATGGCATATACATACGTCAGTATATTTTCGTTCTTTGTGGTGTGATCAATTGATGGGACTGCATTGATTCGGATCAATGCAAGATAAACAAACCTATTCTGATGTTGTTGGAACACTTTTCAAAAAGCTGTTATTGCAAGGACGTTCATTTTTGTTTTGCATCGTGGTATTCATTTGGAATATCCTGCTCCTCAGTCGACGAGGCAAGGGCCGAGATCCCTTCACCGGGAGTGACCCCTTGGACAGAAGTTTGCGTCAGGGCATTAACTTCACTATAGCCGATTACTTTTGCTTTGCATCGTGGTATTCATTTGGAATATCCTGCACCCCATTCTACGGGGAAAGAGCCGAGATCCCTTCACCGGGAGTGACCTCTTTAGTAAAGGTTTTCGTCACTATATTTTCTAAAAAGCTATCCGTTCCTTCAACGATATCAAGTTCATTACGTTAAAGGTTTTCGCCAGAAACCATTCGTAGCCCTCCGTCGTTTCATATGGGTAGTCAATAGTATTCAAGCTGTGTTTGTTGGCCAAAGTCAAGGCACAGTGTTTGGTAGCTGTTGGTTATTCATATGCAGTATAGATAGATGCGTTGGTTTGGGGCAGTCGTATAGCCTTGTTGGCCAAAGTCAAGGGCTTGTACGGGTGGGCTCAAATTAACCTGGAGAATGACGGGCAGAACTTGACATGTGACTTATGATTTGTTGGCCAAAGTCAAGGTCATAAGAGCATGGGGCAGAAATCACATCGGGATTTTCAAAAGAACTGAAACTTGCCAGATATGCGCATACCTTCTGGAGTATGGTACCGTGAGCGGATTCCGTCACGTTATCATGCGATGATAGTTGGATCCCGATTCCTACTGATGAGTTGGTTTACTCCTCGGGTGACCCCGACTAATTCTTCTTTCAGGTTTGGAGGAGAATTTGAGGTACAGTGGGAGGTTTCCAGATTAGATAAATTGGTAACCATTCTGATCTAGGTTAGAGTGCACGCTGAGTGTTTCTTTTCTCTCTCTCTCTGGCAGCGACCATTGACCCGACTCTAAGACTATGACTCAGTGACCAAGTTGACCGAACCTTCTTAACACTGGCTTTTGGATTGTCAGAGTTGCAGGCCTCATTGCCACTCCTACTTTTACCCCTTTTCTCCAGGACACCCCGTATTACTGCGAACGTCCACTTCCATTGGAAAAAGCCATCGTATGGTTAGATACGAACTCGAAGGAATTCGAGGATGGTTTCCGGTTCTGGAGAAAACGGATAGGATTATTCAGTTGTCTTTTCCCTTTTACCTTCTCTCAAGTTGTGAGTACTCCTTGGTTTAGGAGATAGTACACCTATTACGCAAATTGGATGGTCTTCTTCCAAACCTTAGGCTGGTACCGAACGGTGGGGAATGAAGAAAACCAATTAGCCTAACGATGGTGTACAGAAGGTATTATGTAAAGACAAAGAAAGGGATTAGAAGGAGGGCAAAGTAAATTGCGACTGATATTCACAACCAAACCAAGTATTTCATTACCACTCCCACATCACCTTTGTGTTTCTCCAGGACACTCCGTATCACTACGAAGATCCACGGTTATTTGGATATTCCATCGTATGGTTATATACGAACTCGAAAGGAACTTGTTCCAGTTCGGGGATGGATTCTGGTTCAGGAGAGATAAGAATAAGGTTTATTCGGTTGTCTTTTATCTTCACCTTCTCTCGCATTGCGAGTGTTCCTAGGATTGGGACAGTACACCCATTATGCTTATTGGATAGTCTTCTTCCAAACCATAGGCTGGTGCCGAACGGTAGGGAAGAAAGAAAACCATTTGGGCTAAAAGGGTGTACAGAAGGTTACGACTAAAGACATATAAAGGGATTTGGAGAGATGGCAAAGAATTATACGGTTATAGTTGTGAATCTGGATAATGGTAGAGGCATTACTAGGAATACCAGGATACCCCATCGAAACATTTCAATATTTCAGTTTCACTGTGTACTGTTAAAAGAAAACTGATTTTCCGATTAGACACTTGCTCCAGGGTATGTATTTACTAGGTATGATTCTCACATCTGTATGGTTTTACAGATGATGAGTGGGAGTAAGTTATTGGGAATAGGGTAATCATCCTCATTATATCGGGATTCGTTGTAATCGGTGATATTTGAGGAGATCATCTGGGCTGTTTGCCGGTCGGCAAATATTTGGTTTTGAATATCCGCTGTTGTGCACCAATTTCAAATTGATATATCTGTACGTCTATTTTCATAGAGTGAGATATACCTTTTGATATTATGTCGATGACATTTACCTATATCAGTGGATGGTTAGGTAAGGAGCATTAAACAGCGGTGTAATTCTTCTTAACCATAAGTACAGTTTTCAACCTACGACACACAGCGAAAGAGTTGTTAGACTCAGCGGACTTATACAGAGTATTGTATGTTGTCCAGTGTCCATTAGGACAGAGGGGTTGGTCCTCATACTATATTCTGTTTACTTTTAACTTCTCTAGTTCTTAGACATGTGTTTCGTAGAAACACAGGGTCTAAGTTTTGAGGAGTTATAGGTATTTGAATAGAGTAGAGAACCAGGTGTAGCAAGTATCGGGATTCTTCAAAGTGATCGAAGATGTAGATACTTGTGTATGGTATTCAGTTGATGGTAAAGATAAAGAGAAATTGCTTCTCTTTCAGGTTACTCATAATTGGAAGCATTCCTAAGTTGAGTAACGCTGGTCGTCCTCTTTCCATTTAGTTGACATGCACTGGAGACAGCTGCATGATTTGAATCTGGTTCAATTAATTCAGTGCCTCTGGTTCTATATTGGATATAGAACAGTTCATATCTTAACGATGTTAAGGTACGGGGAGTTGTCCGGCTTATGATTAAAACCAGACACTGGACAACTCAAGGCACGTTTCTGTAATGGCTGTTTGTGGGTTGACCCAGTCTATGACGAGGGTTGACTTTCTACCATCTGGATGAACAATAGCGATATTGTTCTAGACTCGCCACAGTTTTATTTAAAAATGGATTTTTTCAGAAAACAGTAAGTGGGAGTATGGTAGAACTGGAAGTGATTCCAGAACCACAAACGATTACTGAAGATTTGATAAGGAACCTAAAGATTCAATCCGGATTGACATTCCATTGGCCACTCCGCAGATAAGGTGGGTAACTTCAGGCACCCGAGAGGTACTACGGTAGCCTCAAGGACGGTGACAGGGAAGTTCTTGTTTACCTACAATTACCATTGCTGTTGTTCCAGGCTGCGAAACCCGGTGGGAGGATGAGTATAGCGTCGTTCTAAACTAGTTTTAGAAGTGTACGTCTGTATGACTCTGCCAGAGGGTTGTCGTAGTCAGTAGGAGCAGCGGAAGCATTGGTGGACAGGTAGCTTATGTCTATTTATAGACTAAAGCACCAGTAGCGGAGATAGATCATCTATTTCTGACGTGACAGTCATAGGTTTGACTTCATCAAAATAGGGGATGGATCTGTTGAGAAGGTAGTAGGGTGTGATATCCTGGTATTTGGATGACATACACAAAGTAGGAAAAGAAACTCCTATACTACAATCGGTTATACTTTGGTCGTCACACAGTGGTTTCTCCAGAAAGGAAATGGACATTTTATTAGACATACTGGTTACTAGATCTATGGTTTTAGATCTAGATTTGGGTGGTTTCCCAATCAGGGTACTTAGACAGCATTCTAAGAGTATTTAGAATGGACGACTCCATGCACGGTAGTGTACCTGCAGAAGATGGAGTCACCTTCTCTAAAGGTGTCTTATAGACTAAAGTGGAGAGGGATGCGCATGATTGACAGATCACTTGCTCAGGCAATTGAGTCAATCGTGAGATGTCAAGTACCACACCAGATGTTGTTCTTGCACTAAATGCAATAAGTTGACATTAATCCAATCCTGGAGAAACGGTCGGAGGCAGTTTTAGAACATAAGTGGATGTTCTAGGGATATGATAACGACAGCCTCATTCGGGAAACAGTTGTCATTCCAAGCTTCCAAGGTGACATGGACGACAAGGAGGTTGTCAGAGTTATAGTTTTTCCTTCCCACGAGGGGCAGTATTTTGGGACAGGTGGTCCAAGGCAATACTGAGGGTGGCATGGCGCAGGATACTGATTAAGTTCAGTTGACGATACAGTCTAAGAAGTTTGGATTTGGAGTTCATTTATGAGCTAGGTCCCATCAGACATCCAGACACATTCTAAGACAGGTATTGCTCATTTCGGGAGATGGCTTTCTCCGCGAACTTGAGATATAGAGAGACATAGAAAGATACAACAAAGCGGATCCACTCACTAAGGCTATTCCTCGAACGCAATAGTTTCGCAAACGAGCTTTGTGAGACTGACTAGTACAGGAGTTGGGTGTTCGGTATCACACGGGCTGTGAGTATGCGACATCGCAATAATTAGCCTTGAGTGCAAGTGGGAGATTGTTGGAGATAGTGCCCTCAGAGTCAATTATTGGATCACAGGCACGTGATTGCAATGATTGAGGGAGGACCTATCCCGGTATGACAGTCTTACTCGAGATGATAGTATGCTATCTGGTTTACCTTTATCATCGTGTACTGCTTTAGGTGACCTGACAGGTCGCTATTGCACGCTGATAGAGCCCCTAGGATTCTTGCTTGACGACCAGCAGTATGAGGGCGATCATATACGTGGGAGCTGGGGTCTATAAGCACATCCTTAAATGGTCCCTAGTCGTGTGAGTTTCGAGACAGGGCATCGATACTCCAGAGTAGATTAGTGTATACAGTCGAGACCCCGATGAGGGGCGGTGGCCGGTCTCACAAGCCACTGGTGTCAGTTGGTTCACCTAAGATGTATACAGGTGCTCATTGGGTTATGAGTACACCGGACAGGACTTGCCGGGAACATGCTGGTTGGTCTTATACCTGACGTCAGATAGCAGTTCCCTTGTGACATGTGTACAGGTTAGTTCATCGACCTGGGGATTGTCATTTGTCTCGTGTGAGTTCCCACTGTACTTTGATTACTACCCTACCACGGCTCAAAGGAGTCGTGCAAATAGGTTTTAGTTGGGTACAGTCCCGAGCCACATGGAGGCAGTGAGAGGATCTTCGGGGGTTCGTCTCTCCCGGTATTGGGGGTGAGGTCGCGCTGTGTCTAGGAGAGCCATTACACAAAGTCCTTGGCCAAGGCAGGAGATTTACTGGTAGGTATTCCAGTAGTATCTCAGGGTGTTCTGGGCTACACTCCGACACGACTTGTACCGCTTTTGGGGGTCTGACTTTTACCAACCCCCTAGGCCCGACATGCGATGCTCATAGACGAACGGACCGGACTGTACGGATATTGTCACTGACAGGCTCAGTAGGGTGTCAGGATGAGTTCGCTCATCGACGTCCCTTTTGGTCAATAGCTGGTGGCCCGTTACGTATTGGCTTATACCTCTGACGTGCTAGTGGTTAAATCCACAGCCATAGTATTGACGAGTCTTTAGAGTCCACCACACTTTCAGTTACTCAGCTTTCGGGCGAAACGCTGTAGAGGCCGTATGGAGATATGGCAGGGTCCGATCAGATACGTGCGGTATTGCACGGATCAGGATCGGACGGTTTGTACTAAAGGCCATATAGATATATGGCAGGGTTCGATCTGATACGTGCGGTATTGCACGGATCAGGATCGGACGAACATTACTAGCCGGTTTTGGTTTAAGCCGGATACTAGTTTAGTACAGTGTAGATTTTGTCTCTTTGCATTTGTATCCGGACGGAATACAGATGCGGGTGTGTATGCACAGTATCGGGGTTTTCCTGTAATTTATTATGGGACCAGTTTTCTGGAGTTGCCAGTTTGCTTTTCGTTTCGGCCGATTTCCTTTGTTCCGTTCTTTGGCCGAAGATTGGTGGAGGATGGCTTATTTGCATTGTTGCAAATAAGCAATTGTGGGAGGGGGTTTTTGCATTATTGTTTTATCATTATGGTTGCTCCATACCTTGACCATGCTCTCCCTCTCTACTCACACATGAGATAGGATTTAATTTGATGGGGCCGGCCACTGTTTACATGTATGGGAGGGATTAATTTATTAAAAAGGGGAATGTGCTTTTAATAAGTGTGCAGGGGCTGTTTTTTTTTTGAAGGGAGGAGATAATGGATTAATTATTTTTATATGGGGATGAGCTTGCTTCATTGTTTTTTGACAGTGAGCACAATAGGATTTTTTGGCCGAGCCTTTTTCCTTGCTTGCTCCATTGTTCCCTCAAGCATCTATGAAAATCCTTGTGCAAAAATTCCTCCATCATGGCAACTATACAAAACCCCAAAGAGACAACGATTCTACATTATTCTACAGCAAATCTTAGGCATGTCGACTTGCCAGCTTCATGCCCGAGTTGCCTCGGTATAGAGGCGGGAGCCCGTAAAAGATACAGGCGATGTGGTGCCCTTCCGGCGAGGAGGCGACGACCGGAGTTTCCGCGGGAGATCAGGACGATGACGAGAAGACCGGAGGACTCGGATCAGTCGGTATATCTCTCTTCCCCATCTTGTAGTTAGCTAGATCTAGTTTAATGGCCCGATCCGGGGTTTAGTGTGCGGTGGTGCCGGTTTGCTAAGTTCGCAAAATTAAAGTTTATCACCGCTTCCGCATTTGGCCGTCGGATTGACGGCCGGGGCGCCGCCGTGCACTTACACAAAGCGCCTGGCGCACCACGTGGCGCACTGTCAAAACACACATTGTTCTGATGAATGCTATGCATTCAATACAAGACAAAAGATGTCAGAACCCAATGCTTAGCATTATTAAAAGGGCCAAGCCCAAATAAAGGCTCAACAGCCAGAGCAATAAAGTGTTAAACATTTTAATTGGACTTAGCCCAACATTGACCGTAAGTCCTCAACTTATATTGAACTGGGCCCATCTGCTCACGAATGTTCAACAAATCTTAGTCCTAAACTGGGCTATAGATTTTCCAATCAATCTACATCCAGTTCGAGGGTACATCTCTTTACTCCTCTGATATCTGTCGTTGTAATCCTTCAACGTCTTCAAAGAGGTGACGGGTCCCGACAACCACACATTTCTACGGACTGTGGGGTCCTTAAACTCATGGACTACTATGTCCTTACACCTTATAGACTACGATGTCTCTAAACCGGACTGTGGGGTCCTTAAACTCATAGACTACGATGTCCTTAAACCCTATAGACTACGATGTCTCTAAACCGGACTGTGGGGTCCTTAAACTCACGGACTATGATGTCCTTAACCTTGGACCGTAATGTCCTTAAACTAACATTGGACCGTAATGTCCTTAAACTAATCGACCACAATGTCTCTAAACTAAACAATAGAGTCCAAATGCTCTCTTGTTGGATCTAAATGATCCCGTTAAGTAGATCTTAGTCTAAAATGAGGCTAATGTATCCTTAACAAACGTTTAAGTTGATCTTAGTCTCAAATGAGGCTAATGTATCCTTAAACCAAACCCCCAAACCCAAATCTAAGAAGATACGGATTTGGACTAATCCACGTCCTACGAGCGACAACGTA
This sequence comes from Agapanthus africanus, assembly GCA_030015575.1. NCBI lineage: Eukaryota > Viridiplantae > Streptophyta > Magnoliopsida > Asparagales > Amaryllidaceae > Agapanthus > Agapanthus africanus. The sequence goes on along the minus strand of CM057340.1, from coordinate 132,267,486 downwards.
AATTAGTCTCTGTATACAATCCACGGGCAACCACAAACAAAATAAACACCCACGACACGAAGTGACCATCTGGAGAAGGAGAAAGTTGTTACCGCGATGCAGTAGCGTAATTAACTGATGGGGTTTGCGCCTACAGGGAAGAGCGTCCCCACAATCAAAAACCCCTCAAACGAAGGGGAATTTGACGAAGTCTACTATATCGGCCGCATCCGTTTAAACCTTTGATACACGGTACCATAAATCAACTTAGCATCTTCGGAGAGGTGGACGGATACCAACTATTAGCATCTGCCCCCAGATTCAGGCAAGACGTCCGTCTTCCCGGTTTCCGGCGGTAAACAGAGTTCATGTGTATCAGAGATAGTACATTTTGAAGAGTTTAAATCTTACTTAGATTCTTACCTCTACGTACTTCTTTGCTAATGTCTCAGTAGATTGTCCAACTTGAAATGGGATGAAATGAGCCAACTTTGTGAGTCGATCCACAATAACCCATACCGCATCGTTACCCTTTGTGCTGCGAGGAAGTGCAGTCATAAAATCCATTGTGATGTGTTGCCACTTCCATTCTGGGATAGGTAACGGTTGAAGTAATTCAGCAATTCTGTGATGTTCAGTCTTTACTTGCTGACACACCAGGCATTTAGCGACGCTTCTTGCTACTTCACGGTTCATTCCATACCACCAGTAATTCTGACGTAGATCTTTGTACATCTTTGTACCTCCAGGGTGTACTGAGTAGGGAGAGATGTGAGCTTCTTTCATTAACTCTTCCCGAACAGAACTTTTTGGTACACATAATCTGCTGCCATATCTCAAAGATCCGTCTTCATGGATGATGAAGTCTGTTCTGAGTCCATTCTCTACTTGTTCTCTGATCTTTTGCAACTTAGCATCACTTGCTTGAGCTGCTTTGATCTGATTGACAATGGTAGATTGAACTTGTAAATTCATCAAGCTTGAAGCGTTACCTGGCATGACTTCTTCAATCTCCATCTGATGCAATTCTTATTGAAGCTTCCACTGGGCGGTGAGATTCATTGATAATGGTTGGCGACTAAGGGCATCAGGTACTACATTCATCTTCCTTGGGTGATATTGCAGGTTGATGTCGAAATCCGCCTCCCCATTGTTCTGGTGAGTCCCCGTGTGCATCCGTATCGGTTACAACCCCACCTCGATACCGGATAACATCTCACTTCTCACGAGGTAGGTGGTATTCAGCCCTAACTCCACCTGGGGTATTACATTCCCCCTCCCCCACTTAGAACAATGGTTCGTCCTCGAACCACAGACCTACTTTTGAGGGATCGGCTCTGATACCAACTTTGTCACGACCCGAAATGGCACGTGACTGGAACTTGAATCATATAGAGTCTATAGGACCCCATCTAATTCAAGTAAGCCAAAATCCCATAAATCTAAACCATTTAAAAGAAGAAAGAAGGAAAAGTTGTTTTAAAGCATGTAGTTTAACAACATAAGCCAAAGTATTGCATTTTTAAAACCTCAAGTCTTTTCTGAAAATTTCAGCAGAGTTTCTGTTAGTTATATGTATGCCCTAGAGGCCATTACTGTACATACGATGTATATTGTAATGGATGCTTGGACATATATAGGGAGGACTTTCTTGCTCGACATGATAGTATGCTATATGGTTGTACTTATCTTAACATGTACTCTGATTGTCTCTATGTTACATGTTGATAAAGCCCTTAGGATATGTACTCGACTACTGGGACTATGATGAGATCATACTAGTGGGGCCACGGTAGTCGACGAGTACATCGTATAACTGTTCCTAGTCGAGAGTGTATCGAGACAGGGTATCGATACACCAGAGTAGACTAGCGTATACGCATCTTGACCCATATGATGGGCGATAGATGATCCCATATCCATCGGTGTTTGACATCAAGGATGTTGTACGGGTGCTCAGTGGAGACTGGGTACACTGGACGGACTCGCCGAGAACTCTCAGATGGTATTATACCTCACGTCAGATGGCAGTTCTCCGGTGACACTGGTACATAGTAGTCTGTTGAACCGAGATCGTCATAGTGTCTTGTGTGATTCCCACTGTGCTTTGATTTCCATCATACCATGTCCAAGAGGGCGTGCAAAAAGGTGGCTTTTGGGTACAGTCCCGAATCACATGGAGGCAATGAGCGATAGGAGGGGATTCGTCTCTCCCGGTATAGGGAGTTGATGTTGTGTTGTGTTCGATTGGCTATAACTGGAAATCCCTGGCCAGGATTGCTGAGATTTATTGGTAAGTGTTATCAGTAGTTTCTCAAACTGTTATAGACCTCATATCGACACGACTTATCGAGATACTGGGGTCTGACGTTTACCACCCCTAGGCGAGATATGCGACATATCAGACGACGAGACCGGACTGTACGGGAGTGTTACTGATTGGATTCACAGGAGAATGTACAGGCTTGCTTGTTGATCTTCTGAGCGCTCAATATCTGGGTGGCTGTTACGTTTAGCTGACCGCTTGCAGCTTGTGGGTGTTTGATATGATCATCACCTACTGCCGGCGTATTGACGATTCTTTAGAGTCCTGCACAGAAGTTTCTTGACTCAGGAAAAACGGAGTAGGGGCATATATGTGATATGTGCAAGACTGAGGATAATGCGATATGAGATACCGTATTATATTCTTACGTTATTTTGATATGAGCCGGATCATCGGATCAAGTGTTGATTCGATAAATCGGTACATGGTATATTAGTCGGTTATATTCGATATAGCCGGATTGTCGGATCAAGTGTTGATTCAATAATTTAATGTATAATAATATATATGATATATTAAATTACATTAACTAATATTAGCCCACTAAAAGATTCTTTTTCTCACTCGGGTAATACATTGATATATATGCGATATATGTTAATTGTATTATTTTATTTTGTTACAATAAATATTATATATGTGATATATAATATTGTAACATGATGTGGTTATTAATGCAACATGTTTAGTGGAGATTAAACATGGTTAGGGTTTGATTTGGGTTAATCTTTTCTAGAAGTTTATAGAAGCTTTCATTTTATGTTTTGGAAAAGATATTTTGTGAAGATATTTGCTTAACGAAACCCAAACCCTTGACCATGGTTGTTTCTCTACAAGGGTTAAGGATTCATTCTTAACTATGGTTGCATTTCTAACCTCACATATGAGTTATTTATTATTCATTACAAAAGGATTCCTTCTTCTTCTTCCTTCTCTTTTCATGGAAAAGCTTTCTTGCTTTTGATTTTGTGATGAAAGTGAGTAAGAATAAGAAAACAAATAAGAGAAAAAATCCTACTTCATCATCCTCATCTACCCTTGCCATTTAGATGAGGGTGTTCACTTCATTTAGTGAGTGAGAGCTTGTGTTAATGAAACTTCAAGGTAGATCATCTTTGTTATCGAAGATCGGAAGCAAGCTTGCATCTTTCTCTTCGTGGAGCCTCTCGAGAGTCCGGAACACGATGATCGCAGCGAAGGGACCTCAACACGGAGCTTAAGAAGTGAAGGACAGGATCCACAAAGGTTGTAATCCCTCTCACTTTGTGTTAAAGTGTTTAACATGCTTGTTTTTGCCTAATCTCTAGTTTAAAGATCTTGGTTAGGGTTGTTCGGCACGGCTAAATTTTAAATCGGGCATGGTTGATACTTCGTAGACCCTTGTGCGTGTGTCTAGCATCCCTACAGTGGTATCAAAGCTAAGCTAGAGCTTTAGGCGAAGTCTAGGCGAAGTTTAAAATCCGATCAAACCGGGAAACCCCCATATACCCTTCTCTGGATATTTTTCAAAAATGTGTTTTCTTCTGGATTAAAAATACTCAGAAAATTAAGCAGGAAAATCTAAGAATTACTGTGAAGTACAGCCCATTAATACGCTCACGTGACCGCAGAACCGCCGCCAAACCAAGGGTTTGGCGGCGGTTTCGCGGCCAAAATTTTGACTTGGTCCCTGGTACTTCAGGTAATTGTCCTTAGGTCCTTTTTAATTGTTCTGGGAATTTTTAATTTATACTCAAGAGTTGAGTTTTCAGGGTTGTATTGGGGATTCGTTGATTCGATCGGATAATTTAACTTCGTTTAGTTTGTCCGGGTAATTTTTAGAACGTGTTAAAAAGTTCGAACGGATATCAATAACTCACTTTTTCCCCTGTCAGAAAATTTTTCAAAAGTTGGATTTTTTCTCGAGTTTGAAACTTTCGGAAAATCGTGCAAGTAACGCGGTGGACCCTCTAGAAGTCAACAAACCTTAACTCGATTATGTGACCGTCTTGAACTGCCTCTGAACCTTAGGGTTTGGGGCAGTACGGCGTTGCCACATGTGAGGCGTTGGCTTGACCCTTCTACGGCTGGACCATTGGTACTGTGGCATGTGATGGATGTTTTAAAACTAATTTCAAGTGTTGAGAACTATTTGAGAAAACTTGGGTGTTTAATTATTCGGTCGGAAAGTTTAACATTGTCTATTTATCTGGAATGTGATACAATATTTAGAATCCACAGGTAGTTATGAGATAACTAATTTGAATGTTATAAATCTAGTAGTTTAGTCTCAATTGATCGGTTGCCACGGGATTTTGATGTGATCAAAAGTCCGTCGCAATCACGTAGCGTACGCGGATACTCGCCGGGTAAACTTAATAGACGGCCACGCCCCATAGCCCCAACCGAGTGACTGTAGGAGAACCCCGTCGCCAAAAGCATCTGTTCGGGTGCTTGCGGCAGCGGTGTTCCGCCTTAGTGCACTTCGTCAACGGCATCCAGGGGTGCGGCAGTCTACTAAAGTTTGCGACGAGGTCTCGATCAAGTTGTCGGGAATCTTGTTGAATTGCCCGACTTGATATTGAAAAGAGTTTTCGATAAATGAGACTAAAATGCGGGGTTTATAATTGTTAGGCATGCGATGTCTAAGGAATTCATTTGGTTAGGCATGCGATGTCTAAGGAGGTTGCGGATTTCAACTGTTGTAGTTTTACACTTTCTTTTCTGCGACCGTAAGTGTAATATGTAATGTATCGCCGGTTTCGTTGCTATACATCAACGACAATTGGGATACGCATATTTACTTACGTTGATGATATGAGATATTATATGTTGTTGTGATATGTTATATTGGATCATCGTGTCTAAATAGCCGGGGGTTTTATGTGAGATGAGAGTTTTTTCTTTTTTATTCATGTAAAATTCATTTGTATGTAATATTCTTTTATTGGGGCACTTCCGGGCTGAGGATGATGTCACCATTGTATATTATTTATTTTTCCGTATTAGGTAGACCCAAGACGGCGAGCATAAGTAACCGGGTTTTAGGGTCCAGTGGGAGACCATCTCGAGCAGTCGAGACTAGGTCTCCTAACCCCAGAATTGGCAGTGTTGCTTGCCGCTCTCGTAGGGGTCTAGGGATGTGGATTTGGCTATTCATCGCGACCGTGGAATCCGTGTTTTATACAGGCTCGTATTAAAACACAGACGTCCTAGTATATCCAATATTTCATATATGTTCTTCTGCAATGTTCTGTGATGAGATCATATTACTGTCTGAGACGAATGTTTATATTATATATATGAGATATATGTTATATTGCAGATTTCGTTTCAAATGTGATGCTTGTGAAGCAAAATAAAATGGGACTTCATTAATGAGATTAATGAAACTAAAAAGAAACCTTAAAATGTTGTAGAAACTTGTTTAAAAACTGGTAGCTCTAGTTCTTGCTTTGCATAGCGGTGTTCCTTGTAGAACATCCAGCACCTTATTCGATAAGGAAAGAGCCGAGATCCCTTCACCGGGAGTGACCTCTTTAGCGAAACTAGCAGATGCTACAAACTCGGTTTGTCTTTTGATTGTTTCTATAGTTTTTGCTTTGCATAGCGGTATTTGTGAAATATCCTGCACCTTATTCGATAAGGAAAGAGCCGACGATCCCTTCACCGGGAGTGACCTCTTTAGCAAAACTAGAAAAGGCCTCAAAAACATTCCATTTAAAATCACTCGATTCTATAACGATATCAAGTTCATTACGCTCATGGTTTTCTTAAAAACCTGTCGTAGCCCTCCGTCATTTCAGATAAATACTACTTAGTATTCGTGCTGTGGTAGTTTGGCATTCGTCAAGGCGTAGTGCACGGTAGCTAACTAGTGCTTATCTGCTTGCATACGATGCGATTGGATTAGGGTATTCATGCGGCGTTGTTTGGCATTCGTCAAGGGTCGTGCGGGTGGGTTTAATTCAATCAGGAAATGTATGGGTTGAACTTGACTAGCGGACTATGGGTGGTTTGGCATTCGTCAAGGTCATAGGACGCTAGGGGTAAAATATTATTGGGAATTTCAAGTGTTGAAATTTGCAATGAGATTGCATACCTTCTATGAGATAGTTGGATCCCGATACCCACTGCGAGTAAGAGTTACTCCTGGGAGAGTTTTACACATTACAATTAGCCGATCAAGTAGGTGTCTAGAAAGGTGTTAACGGGGTTACGCCCCTGGGAAAACGAGGTTTACTTTAATTAGGTTCGTGCGAAAGCACGGGGAACCTCCATCAAAGTACCGACACTGGCCTGGCTGAAAGATTGGCGAACTTGTAGAGTGTAATTAATCCCGGCTAGCCTTTCCTTTTAGGATTTGAAGGAAGATTTGACTAAAACAGTGGGAGACATCCAGATTAGATAAATTGATAACCAACCTAATCTTGTAAAAGCGCACGCTGAGTGTTTTCTTCTCTCTCTCTCCAGGTAGCGACCATGTCATGCCTTAATCAAGATAATAATACGGATATATTGACCGAACCCGCTTGTTATACTGAGCTGGGGAACGTTGGTCCCGCTCCAACTTATAATTGTTATAAGACAGAGCAGGAAATAGGGGATTACCAGAATTCCCGTGCCGTCCAAACGAAGAAAGTGCATGCTGATGCATCTTCTTCGGGTGTGTTCATTACAGAGAACTGTTTCTCAGTATCATTTACGTCCTGGGTATTTGATACCGGATCAGGATCCCGCATATGTAATCTGTTACATGGGCTACAGATAGGTAGAGAACTGAGAACGGGTGATAAATTTCATGAGATAGAAACGGTGCAAGTGTTGCAGCCAAGTCTGTTGGTCACTATCACCCTGTATTACCAGAATACATTGATTCTGAACGAATGTTATTAGATACCGAACCTGATATACAACATCATATCAGTCTCTTTATTAGTAAAGAAATGATATAATTTTGTATTGTTGGATAATGTTTTGAACATTTCCTATATTAAGAGTTGATCGGTTCAGGCACGTTATCTAAGAGCATTGACGTTCTAAATCAAACTACAGTTCTTAGTATACAGAACACACACAAGAAGAAGAGTTCAGAAATGAACAAATCCTTCTTGAGGCATTGTAGACTAGGTCAAATCAATGCGACCCGACTAGCTGAAGTTACATTAAGATGCATATTTAAATTTCGTTTGAATTTACATCTTGTGAAACTTGCCGGTCATGTCACAAAGATAAAATGACCACAACTCCGTTTATTGGAAACAGAGAAAGAGTTAGTGAACTCTTGGGATTGATACATGATGATGTGTGTGAGTCCCCTGTCTACACATACCAGGACCGGTTCTTTGTATTTCATTACATTCACTGATGATCTCTCAAGATTCAAACATATGTTCCTGTTGAAACACAAGTCCGAAACTTTTGAGATAATCACTGAATATAAGTTAGAAGTAGAGAACCAAAAACGGGTACAAGTATTATGTCCTTTGATGAGATCAGGGAGGAGAATACTTGAGCACTGAATTCCTGGACTATTCTAAAAGAGAATGAGATTCTCTCTCAGCATTACTCCTCCGAATACACCACAGCACCTCGATGTATTGGGGCGGAGCAATAGCACCCTATGTGATATGATGTGCTCTATGATGAGTACTACTGAGTTTCCTATTTCCTTTAGGGTGTTATGTGCTTGAGAAGCTGCATACCTATTGAATAGGGTTCCAATCAAATCAGTTGCCTACCACTTCATATATGATATGGAATGGGAAGAGCCTATCTCTTAAGTGTATTAAGATTTGGGGTTGTCCGGCCTATGCCTAAAAAGAAAAATCCGGACAAGCTCGAGGCAAAGTCAGTTCTGTGGAAGTTTGTTGGATATCCCAAGTATTCGCAAAGGAATATCTTCTACCAAACCGAGGAACAAAAGATGTTTTGTTTCTCAACATGCCATCTTTGTGAAAGGGAATTTCTTGTGAAGAAATTATTGGTCATGAGGTAAAACTGGAAAGAGTTCCAGCTATACAAACTACAACTGATGATTTGGTAGAACCAAAGGATTCAATAGTTTCCAACGAACCTCAGCCTCTCCGCCGATCTAGTAGGGTTCCTCACCCACCTGAGAGATACTTCGGTTTATCTATGATAGTGGGAGCGAGGATTGCATCATGAGATGATGACCCAACTATTTTCGAACAGGCCATCAGGAGTGGGACTCTGTAAGAATGGCTGGATGCTTAGCGATCTGAGATGGAATCCTTATACACCAACAAAAGATGGACTTTGGTTGCTTTATCTGAAGGGTTAAATCCCCATCAGGAGCAAGTATATCTTGAGAAGATTACTTTGTGTACATGGAAAAGTTAAGACTTTCAAAGCTAAGCTTAAGTCCATCCAGATCCTACTTGCCACGGCTACATACCATGACTACGATATCTGGTGGTTGGGTGTCATGACTGCTTTTCTAAATGATGTTTTGGAAGACAGCGTCTGTAAGTACACAGCCAGAGGGCTTCGTAGACAGTGGGAGCAGTGGAAACGTGTGCAAGATGATTTTATGTGATAAAGCAGGCATCGCGGAGTTGGAACATCTGTTTTGATATGATAGTCAAAGAGTTTGACTTCATCAAAATGGTAGATGAACCTTGTATATACAAAAAGGTAGTAGGGAGTATGGTGGTAATCCTCGTAGAGTACGTGGATGACATACTCTTGATAGGGAAGGAGTTTCCTATGCTACGCTCGGTTAATCTCCGGTTATCACAAGGATTCTCCATATAGGATCAAAGTGATACCTCCTAAATCCTGGGTTTTGGATCTATGGGATAGATCTAATTGGATGTTAGGATACTCACTACTTGTAGTGAGATGGTATCAATCGATCCTGGGGAGAATCTGTAAGTCCATATTGCGACCCCCGGTTCTTACGGGGAGGCGGAAACGGTATAAAAAACGAATTTTTATCGCAAGAGGCAGCATGGACTAACTTATGGTCGGGATCGTTACCTAAACTAAAACTAGCAAACTAAGCTAAAGATATTTAGCTACTCGGATGAAGATGGTTATACCTAAACTTGAACTCCTTCTCTTCAAGCTCCGATGGCGGTTCGATGGCTCCTTCTCGTTGTCTCCGTACGCCGAAGATAGATCCACTTGAAAGCTCCAACCTTTAGCTCCTTCTTCGTTCTTTGAAGAAACTAGTTCACTTGGTTTGCTAAACCTAGTGAACTAGAATGAGTAGAGATGATTTAGAATGGGATTTTATCTATGGTTCTTGATTCTCAACTCATGAGACAAGAGAACCATAGATCAAGAGAGGGAGGAAGAGGTTGAGGGTGAGAGCAAGAGGAGAGCTCAAGAACAAGAGAGAGAATGAGCAAGAAAGAATGAGGCTCTCTTTTCTCTCTCACCCTCTCATAATCCAAAGTGATCATAACTCATCATATCAAAAAAGTCTTTTGGTGATGGTTAGAAGCAACCATAAGGTTATCATATCATGCACTCATTTTACTCAAAAAGGCAAGCAAGAAAAAGGTCTTTGGCATGAAATGATAACCATGGTCATCATGATGGTCAACTAGTCAAGCCTAGTCAACCGGTCAACAAGTCAACAAAAGTCAACAAGTCACCAAAGTCAACAAGTCAACAAAAGTCAACAAGTCAACAACCATATCACCATAATACTTAATTAATATAATAGTTAATCACAAATCATATTCTCATTAGGGTTGAGCAAAAAGTCAAAAGTCAACGGTCAACTGTCAACAACCCTAATGAGAATCCACTGCCTCTGCCTCCCTGTCAACTGTGCATACACACCCGCATCCGCGTTCCGAGGAACACGAATGCAAACTGGATAAATCCAATCCCATAAGGTACACTAGGATCTGGCTTAAACCAAAGCCCGCTAGTGTAAACTGTCCGGACACTGTGCGTGCACAAGTGCACGGATGTGACCGAACCCTGTCGCAAAACCATGCGACCTGTCGCAATACCATGCGACCTCTACTCTTTTGCCTAAAGGCGAAAAGCTTTCTGTGTGGGACTCTAAAGACTCAACACTACGCTGGCAGTGGGTTTAACCACAGACCGCAAGCGGCACTAGCTGTGCGTAACGGTCCCCAGGTAATGCCGACAAGAAGACTGACGAGGCGAAACCCATCTGAACTCCTACTGAGCCTGAGCGTGACATTCTCCGTACAGTCCGGTCTGTTCGTCTGATACATCGCATGGCGGGCCTAGGGGGCGGTAAACGTCAGTCCCCCAATAGCGGTACAAGTCGTGCCGGAGTGAAGCCCAATACACCCTGAGATAACACTGGAAACCTACCAGTATATCTCGTTTGCCCTGGCCAGGGACTACTCGTGTAATGGCTCTCCTAGACACAGCGCGATGTCAACCCCCAATACCGGGAGAGACGAATCCTGTCTAACCGTCACTGCCTCCAAGTGCTTCGGGACTGCACCCAACCACCACCTGTTTGCACGACTCCTTTGAGCCGTGGTAGGGTAGTGATCAAAGTACAGTGGGAACACACTCGAGGCGGAGTGACAGTGTCAAGTCAGCGGACTAAGCTGTACTCATGTCACCTGGGAACTGATAACTGACGATAGGTATAATACCAACTAGTCAGTTCCCGACGAGTCCTGTCCAGTGTACCCGTAACCTAACGAGCACCCGCATACTATCTCAAGTACGACGTACTGACGGCTGTGGGACAGACCATCTCCCACACTGGGATGAGAAGCGCATGCGCTGGTCTACTCCGGAGTATCGATGCCCTGTCTCGATAGTCCTGCGACCAGGGACCTGAATAAGGATGTGCTTATAGATTACCCAGCCCCCACTAGTGTGACTGCCATCACAACGCTGGTAATCAAGCAAAGATCCTAAGGGCTCCACTAATGCGTATAAGTGATATACTGAAATAAACACAAGTACACATTGAAGTAGAAACAAACCAAGTAGCATACTACTATTTTGAGCAAGATTGTATATACAAGGTGAATATCCCAAGCATCCATTAAGTAATATACAAACCAGTATGATACAGTAATGGCCTCTAGGGCATATACACTAACAATCTCCCACTTGCACTAAGGCCATGTACTGGCGTATCGAAGACCTATCATCTCGATTAGCCGCTCGAACTGAGTCTGGGGCAGGGCCTTGGTGAATGGATCAGCAGTGTTATCTTCTGAAGCGACTCTCCGAACCTCGATCTCCTGGCGATCTACGATCTCCCTGATCAGGTGATACCGCCTTAAGATGTGCCTGGATTTCTGATGGGACCTGGGTTCCTTCGCTAAAGCTATAGCCCCGTTGTTGTCGCAATACAGAGGTATTGGATCAACAATGGACGGAACCACCTGAAGTTCTTTCAAGAACTTCCTCATCCAGACAGCTTCTTTTGCGGCATCAGATGCAGCGATGTATTCCGCTTCCATCGTCGAGTCTGCAACGGTTTCCTGTTTGGAACTCTTCCAACACACCGCCCCTCCATTGAGGGTAAAGACAAAACCCGACATGGACTTGGAATCATCCTTGTCACTCTGGAAGCTGGAGTCAGCAAAGGCCTCGATCTGGAGGTCTTTTCCGCCATACACCAAGAACATCTCCTTAGTCCTTCTCAGGTACTTGAGAATGTTCTTTACCGCTATCCAGTGTTTCTCCCCTGGGTTAGACTGATACCGGCTTACCACACTCAGTGCATAAGCTACATCCGGTCTGGTACACAACATCGCATACATTATAGAGCCTACCGCAGAAGCGTAGGGTATAATAGACATGCGATCCCTCTCCAAATCAGTCTTGGGAGACATCTCTTTAGAGAGGGTGATCCCGTGACAAGCCGGTAGGTTACCGCGCTTGGAATCTTCCATACTGAACCTCTTCAGTATGGTGTCGATGTACCTGGACTGTGAAAGTCCTAATATCCTCTTGGATCTATCACGATGGATCCGGATCCCCAGGATGTATGAGGCATCACCCAGGTCTTTCATGGAGAACCTTTGTGACAAGAACCCCTTGACAGATTGTAGCATAGGAATATCATTTCCTATTAAGAGAATGTCATCCACGTATAAAACGAGGAATACTACAGTTCTCGCTACAAATCTACTATAGATGCATGGTTCATCTGGATTTTTGATAAAGCCAAATTCTTTGACCGTCTCATCAAAGCAGATGTTCCAACTCCGCGATGCCTGCTTTAGTCCATAGATGGACTTAAGCAACTTGCACACCTTTCCGCTGCTCCCACTCTGAATGAAACCCTCTGGCTGGTCCATATAGACACACTCCTCTAAATTTCCATTTAGAAAAGCTGTCTTTACGTCCATTTGCCAGATCTCATAATCGTGGAAGGCAGCAATGGCAAGAAGGATCCGAATGGATTTCAGCATGGCTACTGGAGAAAAGGTTTCGTCGTAGTCCAAGCCAGGTCTTTGACGAAAACCCTTTGCTACCAGCCTAGCTTTATAGGTCTCAACCTGTCCATCTACACCAATCTTCCTTTTGAAGATCCACTTGCATCCTACGGGTTTTACCCCGTCTGGAGCAATGTCCAACGTCCATACCTTGTTGGTGTACATGGACTCCATTTCGGTCCGCATTGCATCCAGCCATTTCACTGAGTCAACGCTCTGAACGGCCTGCTGGAAGCTAGTAGGCTCATCATAATCTATGATGCAATCCTCTCTATCCCCGTCTATGAGAAAACCGCAGTATCTCTCGGGCGGATGAGACTGCCTACTACTCCTGCGGAGCGGCGTAGGAATGTCCTGTTCTGTTGAACCCTCTGGTTCCACTAACCTTTCAGTAATAGTCTGTGGTTCTGGAATTTCTTCTAGTTCTACTGCGCTCCCACTAATTTCCTTTTCCAAGAACTGGTGTTCTAGAAAGTGGGCATTACGAGAAACAAGGACTTTTTGTTCCTCTGCGTAGTAGAAAAGATACCCCCTGGTGTTCTTTGGGTATCCCACAAACTTGCACAGTACTGAGCGTGCCTCGAGTTTGTCCGCATGCTGCTTTTTGACAAAAGCTGGACATCCCCAGATCTTCAGATATTGAAGATAGGGTTTCTTCCCACTCCACATTTCATATGGGGTGGTAGGCACAGTCTTAGTTGGAACTCGGTTCAAAAGGTATGCTGCTGATTCTAGCGCATATCCCCAGAATGATCGCGGCAACTCAGCGTTACTCATCATGGACCGCACCATATCCAATAGGGTGCGGTTCCGTCTCTCCGATACACCGTTATGTTGCGGGGTGTATGGAGGAGTAAGCTGAGAGAGAATTCCGTTCTCTTTTAAATAGTCCAGGAATTCGGCACTTAAGTATTCTCCACCTCGATCCGATCTTAGAATCTTAATACTTTTGCCGGTCTGTTTCTCTACTTCATTCTTATACTCCTGGAATTTTCCAAAGGTCTCGGACTTATGTTTCATTAAGAAGACATAACCGTACCTTGAGAAGTCATCCGTAAAAGTAATGAAGTAAGAATGTCCGCTTCGGGCATGTGTAGACATTGGACCGCACACGTCACTATGTACGAGTCCCAAGAGCTCGCTCGCTCTTACTCCTTGTCCAGTAAATGGAGTCTTTGTCATCTTTCCTTTGAGACAAGATTGACAAGTGGCATACGATTGATATTCGAACGCATTCAAATATCCTTCTGTATGTAACTTAGTCAACCTTCTCTCATTGATGTGACCCAATCTACAATGCCATAAGAAAGTCTGATTTATTTCTGGAGACTTTCTTTTGTGTGTATTCTGGACGTTGAAAATCTGTGGTTGGTTTAACACGTATATACCATTACTCAATGTACCTGACCCAATCAAAACTTGATTAAGGTGAATGTTTACAACATTACTTACAAACGCAAATTCATAACCTTCTTTAGAAACTAAAGATACAGAAATGATATTACAAGTTGCGTTGGGTACAAAAAAGCAATTACGCAAAACCAAAACATGTCCATCTGACATTCCCAGGTGATAGTCCCCCACGGCTTTAGCATCCATGCTAGCTCCGTTTGCAACTCTGAGGGTCATGTCACCTGCTTTCAAAACACTACGGTTTCTCAACGCCTGCAAAGAATTACAGATATGAGATCCTGATCCGGTATCCAATACCCAGGAAGTAGAGTTTATTGAAAGACAGTTTTCAATAACATACACACCTGAAGCTGAAGCTGCAACCTGCTTCAATTCCTGTGTTCTGGCCTTCCAGGCCCTGCAATCATTCTTCCAGTGTCCTTTCTTATGACAATAGAAGCATTCTTCCTTATCCACAAGCTTCCCCGCTATCTTTGTTGCTTTGCCTTTTCCCTTCGTATCCACTTTACCAACACCGCCCCTTGGTTTGGCGGGGGCCTTCTTCTTCTTTCCCTTGGCTTTCGCCTTGGACCTAGAAGAAGATGATCCTCCTACAAACAAAGTGGATGTTTCCCTACCTTTCTGTAGGGTGCCCTCTGCGCTCCTCAGCATGTTGAGGAGCTCTGATAGTTCAACCTCTTTTTCTTGTAGGTTGAAGTTCAGTATAAACTGGGCGTAAGTGGAAGGAAGGGACTGGAGAACTATATCCGTATATAGCTCACTCTCCAATGTGATCCCTAGGTCAGCGAGCTCCTCAATGAAGCCGATCATCTTTAGCACATGCTCGGCTACTGATGATCCGACGGCCATTCTTGTCGAAAACAACTTTTTCGACGCTTCGTATCTTGCGATACGTGATTGCTCTCCATACAGTTCTTTTGTATGGAGCAATATGGACTCCATGTCCATATTCTCATGCCTCCTCTGATGTTCGTTGTCCATCGAGGCAAGCAGGAGGCATTTGGCCTTCGCGCTATCAATCTCCCAAGTCTTACGGATTTCCTTATCCGCGACGCTGGAAGTTGGACCAGGGACAGGGGGAGCTTTGGTGGTAAGAAGATACCCCAGCTTGTCATAAGTGATTGCTATCGTGACATTCCTGAGCCAATCTTTGTAGTTTGGCCCTGTCAGTTTGTTTTTATCTAGGAGTAACTTAAGTCCAGTCATGTTGATTGGTCGCTGCAATTAGGAGAGAGAAGAAGAAACACTCAGCATGATGCTCTTGCAAGTTTAGAGTGGTTTTTAGTTTGTCTAAACAGGATGGCTCCCACTGTTTCTCGAATCCCTCCTCAAACCATAAAGGAAGAATTAGTCAGGATCAATCCCACCGTACAATACTTGCTTAACCGTTCAGCCAGGCCGGTGTCGGTACTTCGAGGGAGGTTTTCCAACGCTTTCGCGAAGTTCCTTAATTAGAGAACCTCTTTTCCCTGGGGGCGTAGCCCCGCTAACACCTTTCTAGGCACCTACTAGGTTTATAGCATTGATCGTTAAGTGAGAAATTTCCCGAGGAGTAGCATATACTCACAGTAGGATCGGGATCCAAATATCATCGCGTGACGAAACTGAAGGAATCCTACCAGAATCACCACACTCCAAATGGTATGCAAATCTAGCAAGTTTCAGTACTTATGAAACTCCCGATGTGGATTTTTGCCCCATGCTCTTATGACCTTGGCGTGAGGTCAAAATGTCATAAGTCACATGTCAAGTTCGTCCCATCATTATCCAGGTTAATTTGAATCCACCCGTACATACCCTTGACGTAGGCCAAAATGGCAGTACGACTGTCTCAAACCAACGCATTCTATCTATGCAACAGATAAATATCCGGCAGCTACCAATCACTATGCCTTGGCGTGAGGTCAAAATACATAGCTTGAATACTACCGAATATTTAACTGAAATGATGGAGGGCTACGGATGGTTTTGGCAAAACCGTGAACGTAGTGAACTTGATTTGGTCGATGGAACGAGATAGCTTTAAAATGGAGTGGCTCAAACTCCGTATTTTAAAAGTTTGTTTTGAAAAGAACCGAGTGGTTTTTCGAAAGTGTTCCAACAACTTTAACTTGGTTTATTATCTTGCATTAGTTCTTTTAATGCGTGATATTCTTGCATTAGTACTTTTAATGCGTCCCATCATTTAATCCTACCATTGCAGAAAACAACCAAAATATGACGTACGCTTATGCCATTCGCATTCGCCACTGGGCCCCGTCATTACCCGTTAGGTTACTTAACTAACGACAGAGCGGGGGCTGGGCTAGCGCGTCTGTAAAACATAAGCAACGCCTAAATAATATCTTATATAGATATACTGCAATGATAAACATTTCAGATCACAGATAAATACATTGGATATACTAGTAATCTGTAATTTGTACGAGCCTGTAACAAAAACAGATAACACGGTCGCGGTGAATAGCCAATACCCCACCCAAGACCCCTACGGGTACGGCAAACTACCCGCCAAGTACCCGAAGCGTAGCAACCTCCCTCATCTCCATGAGTAGGCCACTCGACACTTCGGCATACCCGGTAGTTTGTGCACCCCTCCACGGGTCTATCCTAGGAGCAAAAACAGTAAAAAGAAATTATACAATGACGGCTACAACCCCGACCCGGTTGTGCGGCCAAACAAATAATTATTACATCAATTTACAAATTTACATGAATTGCAAGAAAAGTAAACTCTCGTCTCACAACCCCCGGCTATTCACCCGCGACAATCCAACATATTTATATACACATTCCAGCACATTACAGATCATGTATAACCCCGACTAATCGACTTATAGCGATTAGCCGACGTTCAATACATGCAAACATCACAGATATAACCATCATAGTCAAAGTGCAATGAAGTTCGGAAAAAATACGGAATTATAGGACCCCAAAAGGAAATTTCTTTTCTGGAAAATCTGGGCACATATAATATATTTTAAAAATCCCAAAACCAACACACAAACACACTGCACGAAAAACGATGCAGAGAAGAAACCAAGTCGCGGCGGTTCCGCGGCGTCCAAGAAGGATCACGCGGCGGAAGCGCGGCACTTTAGGCGAATCACTGTATCGTTTTTCTTGGGTGTTCACACAAAACCCTGAGCCGAATTTAGGAGTATAAAGTTTTTCATTTTGACCAGGAAAAATTTCAACAGAAACTCAGATTTTGTAAAGTTTGATTTTTGGATTTTTCCGGTTCCGAACTTCGTTACACTTCACTACCAAGCTAGTTTAAGTTTAGTTAGGCTCTGATACCACTGTAAGTCCATATTGCGACCCCCGGTTCTTACGGGGAGGCGGAAACGGTATAAAAAACGAATTTTTATCGCAAGAGGCAGCATGGACTAACTTATGGTCGGGATCGTTACCTAAACTAAAACTAGCAAACTAAGCTAAAGATATTTAGCTACTCGGATGAAGATGGTTATACCTAAACTTGAACTCCTTCTCTTCAAGCTCCGATGGTGGTTCGATGGCTCCTTCTCGTTGTCTCCGTACGCCGAAGATAGATCCACTTGAAAGCTCCAACCTTTAGCTCCTTCTTCGTTCTTTGAAGAAACTAGTTCACTTGGTTTGCTAAACCTAGTGAACTAGAATGAGTAGAGATGATTTAGAATGGGATTTTATCTATGGTTCTTGATTCTCAACTCATGAGACAAGAGAACCATAGATCAAGAGAGGGAGGAAGAGGTTGAGGGTGAGAGCAAGAGGAGAGCTCAAGAACAAGAGAGAGAATGAGCAAGAAAGAATGAGGCTCTCTTTTCTCTCTCACCCTCTCATAATCCAAAGTGATCATAACTCATCATATCAAAAAAGTCTTTTGGTGATGGTTAGAAGCAACCATAAGGTTATCATATCATGCACTCATTTTACTCAAAAAGGCAAGCAAGAAAAAGGTCTTTGGCATGAAATGATAACCATGGTCATCATGATGGTCAACTAGTCAAGCCTAGTCAACCGGTCAACAAGTCAACAAAAGTCAACAAGTCACCAAAGTCAACAAGTCAACAAAAGTCAACAAGTCAACAACCATATCACCATAATACTTAATTAATATAATAGTTAATCACAAATCATATTCTCATTAGGGTTGAGCAAAAAGTCAAAAGTCAACGGTCAACTGTCAACAACCCTAATGAGAATCCACTGCCTCTGCCTCCCTGTCAACTGTGCATACACACCCGCATCCGCGTTCCGAGGAACACGAATGCAAACTGGATAAATCCAATCCCATAAGGTACACTAGGATCTGGCTTAAACCAAAGCCCGCTAGTGTAAACTGTCCGGACACTGTGCGTGCACAAGTGCACGGATGTGACCGAACCCTGTCGCAAAACCATGCGACCTGTCGCAATACCATGCGACCTCTACTCTTTTGCCTAAAGGCGAAAAGCTTTCTGTGTGGGACTCTAAAGACTCAACACTACGCTGGCAGTGGGTTTAACCACAGACCGCAAGCGGCACTAGCTGTGCGTAACGGTCCCCAGGTAATGCCGACAAGAAGACTGACGAGGCGAAACCCATCTGAACTCCTACTGAGCCTGAGCGTGACATTCTCCGTACAGTCCGGTCTGTTCGTCTGATACATCGCATGGCGGGCCTAGGGGGCGGTAAACGTCAGTCCCCCAATAGCGGTACAAGTCGTGCCGGAGTGAAGCCCAATACACCCTGAGATAACACTGGAAACCTACCAGTATATCTCGTTTGCCCTGGCCAGGGACTACTCGTGTAATGGCTCTCCTAGACACAGCGCGATGTCAACCCCCAATACCGGGAGAGACGAATCCTGTCTAACCGTCACTGCCTCCAAGTGCTTCGGGACTGCACCCAACCACCACCTGTTTGCACGACTCCTTTGAGCCGTGGTAGGGTAGTGATCAAAGTACAGTGGGAACACACTCGAGGCGGAGTGACAGTGTCAAGTCAGCGGACTAAGCTGTACTCATGTCACCTGGGAACTGATAACTGACGATAGGTATAATACCAACTAGTCAGTTCCCGACGAGTCCTGTCCAGTGTACCCGTAACCTAACGAGCACCCGCATACTATCTCAAGTACGACGTACTGACGGCTGTGGGACAGACCGTCTCCCACACTGGGATGAGAAGCGCATGCGCTGGTCTACTCCGGAGTATCGATGCCCTGTCTCGATAGTCCTGCGACCAGGGACCTGAATAAGGATGTGCTTATAGATTACCCAGCCCCCACTAGTGTGACTGCCATCACAACGCTGGTAATCAAGCAAAGATCCTAAGGGCTCCACTAATGCGTATAAGTGATATACTGAAATAAACACAAGTACACATTGAAGTAGAAACAAACCAAGTAGCATACTACTATTTTGAGCAAGATTGTATATACAAGGTGAATATCCCAAGCATCCATTAAGTAATATACAAACCAGTATGATACAGTAATGGCCTCTAGGGCATATACACTAACAGAATCACTGGAAAGGTTCCAGGGTGATAAGGACGACTGAATGTCAGTCGCAGGCATTGTCTTTACCCTCAGTGGAGGGACGGTATGTTGGAAGAGTTCCAAGCTAGATACCGTGACTTACTAGACGATTAAAGGCAAGATACATCGTTACCAAGGATACTACCAAAGAGGCAGTCTGGATATATATAAGTTCATGAGATGAACTTCGTTCCTACCATTGTGTGACAATGGAGTTGTGGCTTTAGCCAAGGAACTACCGTTCCATCAGAAATCCAAATATAATTCTTAGGTAGTATCACCTGATCATGGAGATGGTAGATCTCTAGGGAGATCGAGGTTAGGAGAGTAGACACAGAGGACAACAGCGCGGATCCACTCACAAAGGCCTTTTTCCCAGTAGAGACTTTTATGGGATGGTTGAGTATGAGATACTTCAACCACAGCTAATTATTGGGTATGTGATACCACAACAGATGGCCCTAGTGCAAGTGGGAGATTGTTAGTTATATGTATGCCCTAGAGGCCATTACTATACATACGATGTATATTGTAATGGATGCTTGGACATATATAAGGTGGACTTTCTTGCTCGACATGATAGTATGCTATCTGGTTGTACTTTATCTTAATATGTACTCTGATTGTCTCTATGTTACATGTTGATAAAGCCCTTAGGATATGTACTCGACTACTGGGACTATGATGAGATCATACTGGTGGGCCCACGTTAGTCGACGAGTACATCCTATAACTGTTCCTAGTCGAGGTTGTATCGAGACAGGGCATCGATACACCATAGTAGACTAGCGTATACGCATCTTGACCCATATGATGGGCGATGGATGATCCCATATCCATCGGTGTTTGACATCAAGGATGGTGTATGGGTGCTCAGTGGAGACTGGGTATACTGGACGGACTCGCCGAGAACTCTCAGATGGTATTATACCTCACGTCAGATGGCAGTTCTCCGGTGACACTGGTACAGAGTAGTCTGTTGAACCGAGATCGTCATAATGTCTTGTGTGATTCCCACTATGCTTTGATTTCCATCATACCACGTCCAAGAGGGCGTGCAAAAAGGTGTCTTTTGGGTACAGTCCCGAATCACATGGAGGCAATGAGCGATAGGAGGGGATTCGTCTCTCCCGGTATAGGGAGTTGATGTTGTGCTGTGTTCGATTGGCTATAACTGGAAATCCCTGGCCAGGGTTGCTGAGATTTACTGGTAAGTGTTATCAGTATTTTCTCAAACTGTTATAGATCTCATATCGACACGACTTATCGAGCTACTGGGGTCTGACGTTTACCACCCCTAGGCGAGATATGCGACATATCAGACGACGAGACCGGACTGTACATGAGTGTTACTGATTGGATTCACAGGAGAATGTACAGGCTTGCTTGTTGATCTTCTGACCGCTCAATACTTGGGTGGCTGTTACGATTAGCTGACCGCTTGTAGCTTGTGGGTGTTTGATATGATCATCACCTACTGCCGGCGTATTGACGATTCTTTAGAGTCCTACACAGAAGTTTCTTGACTCAGGCAAAACGGAGTAGGGGCACATATATGATATGTGCAAGACCGAGGATAATGCGATATGAGATACCGTATTATATTCTCGCGTTATTTTGATATGAGCCGGATCATCGGATCAAGTGTTGATTCGATAAATCGGTACATGGTATATTGGTCGGTTATATTCGATATAGCCGGATTGTCGGATCAAGTGTTGATTCGATAATTTAATGTATAATAATATATATGATATATTAAATTACATTAACTAATATTAGCTCACTAAAAGATTCTTTTTCTCACTCGGGTAATACATTGATATATATGCGATATATGTTAATTATATTATTTTATTTTGTAACAATAAATATTATATATGTGATATATAATATTATAACATGATGTGGTTATTAATGCAACATGTTTAGTGGAGATTATGGTTAGGGTTTGATTTGGGTTAAGCTTTTCTAGAAGTTTATAGAAGCTTTTATTTTTTGTTTTGGAAAAGATATTTTGTGAAGATATTTGCTTAACCAAACCCAAACCCTTGACCATGGTTGTTTCTCTACAAGGGTTAAGGATTCATTCTTAACTATGGTTGCATTTCTAACCTCACATATGAGTTATTCATTATTCATCACAAAAGGATTCCTTCTTCTTCTTCCTTCTCTTTTCATGGAAAATCTTTCTTGCTTTTGATTTTGTGATGAAAGTGAGTAAGAATAAGAAAACAAATAAGAGAAAAAATCCTACTTCATCATCCTCATCTACCCTTGCCATTTATATGAGGGTGTTCACTTCATTTAGTGAGTGAGAGCTTGTGTTAATGAAACTTCAAGGTAGATCATCTTTGTTATCGAAGATCGGAAGCAAGCTTGCATCTTTCTCTTCGTGGAGCCTCTCGAGAGTCCGGAACACGATGATCGCAGCGAAGGGACCTCAACACGGAGCTTAAGAAGTGAAGGACAGGATCTACAAAGGTTGTAATCCCTCTCACTTAGTGTTAAAGTGTTTAACATGCTTGTTTTCGCCTAATCTCTAGTTTAAAGATCTTGGTTAGGGTTGTTCGGCACGGCTAAATTTTAAATCGGGAATGGTTGATGCCTCGTAGACCCTTGTGCGTGTGCCTAGCATCCCTACAGTTTCCTTTGTAATACTGGCCCCAAAAGGGTACAACATGAATCGTATACATAAATGATAAAAGGCATCCCCAAGCGGGAGCTAGCTCTTCGCCAATTGGCGGTCACAACCACGCAAGCAATATAATATACAACGCCGAAGGGCGAGAATCAAAACTCAGAAGAAAACCAATATCCACCAGAAAATCATAATAATACAAGCGCGGCTCAAAGGTCGAAATAATAAACATACTGGTCTTCTAAGTCTATAAAATATACATGTCTGGTTGATGGAGTTTACTAGATACAACTGAATAAAATAAAGTACAATGGTGGTCACGATGTGAGTGAACCCACCTACCAAAGCAATCACCCGGAAAGAAGCAGTGTGCCAGGAAAGCCGCCAAGAAACCTGTACGGCAAAACCTGCAAGAAACTGTGGCACAACGGGGGTGAGTTGCCAACTCATGAGTAGAAAACATCACCGATCAAAAATCGTATGTATGACTCAATCCTAGGTCATGCGATAATATATCCTCAAAATAAAGTAGCCTGAAGCATAATATAATGGCAAGGGTAAACATCTATACATAAGTGAAATACCAAGTGCTCGTGTCAGTGCCTCAGGTAACAACATATCATATATATGATGTATGAATGCATGAAAACAGAATACAACTAAATGAGATAACTGTTTTCTTATCTCAGTGAGATTTCTGTATAAAAATCGAGTATCATCAATGAAATCAATAGAGAATCAATGTCTGGCATCGACACAAAATATATATCTCGCTATCTCAATATCTTAGACTCCGGCAATCCGGTCTGGCCCGTAACATCAAATCTCAATACCTCAGGCTCCGGCAATCCGGACTGGCCTATACTCCGATCGGTATGCTCCGGATATCCGTCGAGTCACAATAAAATCACCGGTCTGTAGTACTCCCCTGCCAGGCTCAACACCATCATCTGCGACCATCTTGCCCTGGGGTACCGCACCGGGTCCACCATGCACCCACAGACGGTTCCTCCTCCTCCTCGAATCGGGTGTATGATATCGCTCAAGAGCCGAGAAAACTCATGGTGGACTCCTCTCAAATCATATCATGATAAAACTGCAATTTTCTATCTATAAAATGATAATAAGTTTATAAAATCTTTGTGGTTTCTTCAAATCTAGAAATCTCATGGAAATCCGAAATCCCAATCTCAAGGGTAAATAAACAATGAAATCCCGGCATAAAGTTCTATAATATTGCATGACAATAAATAAATGAATGCATCGGATATCAAGCAAGGAATGCAATAATTAAACTAGCAAATGAAAGCAATAACATATTGGAACTATCAGCTAACAAGTTATGTCAATGAAATAATATTCTCTAAGGTGTACGTGACATGGCAATTACCGATGATGATTTGTGTGAACCGGCAAGCAGGTGTACGTGAAGCATACGCATTATCGGTAATGGTGCTGGTGTCCTGACAGCATGATTTTATAACAACTAATGAAAACACAAATAAGCATGCAATACGATGCGAACAACAAGAATATACGGAACATGAATAATAACGCAACATATATGAATATACATTTATAAATATGATTCATACAGTTTGGCATTTGAAATAACACGAATCGTGGTGTTTAGAAAATAGAGGCTACGGTGTTTTTAAGAAATGGTACGCCCTTTGAAATATCCATAGTATCCCTTGGCCTGCCTTTAAAATACTCACGATTCGTTAGTTTTGGAAATAGGTATGACTCGAGCCCAGTCTAACATCTACTAAGTAAACTACAGGACTACTCACACACACACACACACACACATATATCCCCATATACGAACAAGAAAATAAAATGTATGCGTGTGTGTGCGCGTGTACCTTATTCTAGGGTTTCGAGACTAAAAACTAGCTAACGACACTATCATCCAATTACACTAAAATTTAACTCATGATCTCCTAAATCTTACTTGCTAACTATCTATGTTTCACATAACACATAATCATATATAACTATAATATATCATAGGGTACACTACGAACTGCGAGGGTGCTATACGCCATCCACCGGACTTCCCCCGTAGATATATATCTACTCACATTGATCTTTGCCTGCCGAAATCGGTATCGCCACGCCCTTGCTTGTCATTCTGAAGTTCACACGGAGGTACCTACATGTCATAACATATCGTGTCACATTAAAATCCCATTCAAAACCAAACGACACGCTAAATGCCTATAGGTTAAAACCTACGGACTACGCATGCAAGAAAGGCCAAACAAATCCACAATGTCGATGTACAAACGTCAAACCATTGAGTTAAAACCCAAATACTAAAACTCAAGTTAAAACGTAGTCGCAAAACAATGCAGCAACTCAAGAAAACACCTCCAGATTTTACCCTAGGTGAAATTAGCCAATTTTGCACATGTGGAGGGTCTATTTAACAGATACTGGAGCCATGAACCAAACACGGACCCACTTGCCCCTACCCTAGCCGCAAATTGTGGCCAGAAAGAATAAATCTGCGGCCAAGTCATAGAATTGGGGTCTCGGGTCTCTAGGATAGCTTCTAGGTTGCCTGCATGACTCTCTGTGATCACTATAAAATTTTTAGGGTTCCTGGGTCATAGAAGATTTCAATTTCCCATCATAATTTCCACAAAATACGATATCGGGGATTTCTAAGTTTGAATCTTGGGTTTAAGTCTCTGGTTTCAGTCCAAGAAAATAACACTACAGGGGTTTAAGATCACTATTAAACCGCAATTGCACCTTTGGATTCAAAACAAACCCTAACCTCATGTTGTAATTTTCAAAGTTCACTAATCCTCATTTAATCACTTTTAAACTAACATAGAAGCTAAAGTAGATGAAATATTATACTAATGGTGAAAGAATTACCTCATTTGGCAACTCAAGAATTTTCTTGAGTTGCCCCAAGTCTCCAAAATCCAAACTTTCTTGGTCTAAAATACTTATAGTGGGCTTGTGCACATTTTTAATGAAAAGGAGATGATGTTTTGATGTGTTTTGGGGTGTGTTGTGAGGTGTTTGAGGAGGGGGAAAGAGGAGGGCAGCCATGGTGAGAGGGAGAAAGAAAATGAAAAAGAAAATAATGAAGGGGACAATGAGCTATGGTCCAAGGTTGACCCCTCACCTCTCTCTCTCTCTCTTCTCTCTCTTGCCCATACCCATTTGTTTACTCTTTTCTTTTCGTTTCTTTATTTTCCTTTTTCTTTTCCATTAACCAAAATTCAAAACCCAAGCATGAAGAAAAAAGGAAAAGCCATGGTAGGAAAAAGGTAACAAATGTGTAATATGACATGGTGCATGTCATGTGCACAAATCAAGCTTAATGCACAATTAGTGATATTTAATCGCGATTAGCATTGAAATGGAATATAATTAATCATAAAGAATTTATAATTTGCTTAAATCATATAAATCCTTCCAAAAATCACCATTCAAATTAACTTCCCAATATTTCCCAAATTATCAGTATTAATTATACCACACCATTAAAATATTCCTAATATTTATTATTTTAATTATATAATTTCCCAAAAATAATATTTTATTTTTCTGAAATGTTACAGATCGATACATAGTGATGTATATGGTCCTATGTCTACACATGCCAGGAATGGTTTCTCGTACTTCATTACATTCACCGATGATCTCTCAAGATTCGTACATGTGTTCTTGTTGAAACACAAATCTGAAGGTTTTGAGAAATTTAAGGAATATAAGAATGAAGTAAAGAACCAGACGGGTAAAAGTATTCAAATCCTTCAATCTGATCGGGGAGGAGAATACTTAAGCACGGAATTATGAGATTATTTAAAAGAGAATAGGATTCTCTCTCAGCTTACTCTTCCGTATACACCACAGCACAATGGAGTTTCGGAGCGGAGGAATCGTACCCTATTAGATATGGTGCTCTCTATGATGAGTATTGCTGAGTTACCTATTTCCTTTTGAGGTTATGCACTTGAGACAGCTGCATACCTATTGAATCAAGTTCCATCAAAATCAGTGCCTAAAACACCATATGAGATATGGAGTGGAAAGAGACCATATCTTAAATGAGTTAAGATATGAGGTTGTCCGACCTATGTTAAAAAACAGAATCTAGACAAACTCGAGGCACGATCAGTTCTTTGCAAGTTTGTGGGATATCCAAAGAATACACATGGATATATCTTTTACCACACCGATGAACAAAAAGTGTTTGTTTCTCAATATACCACATTTTTAGAAAATGAATTTCTTGTGAAAGAAATTAGTGGTAATGAGGTAGAACTGGAAGAAGTTTCAGCTACACAAACTACAACTGATGATTTGGTAGAACCGGAGGATTCAATAGTCCCCGACGAACCTCAGCTACTCTGTAGATCCAGTAGGGTTCTTCATCCACCTGAGAGATACTACGATTTTCTCATAGACGGTGGGAGCGAGGGCTGTATCATGGAAGATGATGACCTAATTAGTTTCAAGCAGGCCATCATAAGTGGAAACTCTGTGAAATGGATAGATGCTATGCGATCTGAGATGGAATCCATGTACACCAACATAGTATGGACTTTGGAAGTTGCTCCTGAAGGGGTAAAACCCATAGGGAGCAAATGGATCTTTAAGAAGAAAATTGGTGTAGATGGAAAGGTTGAGACTTCAAAGATAGACTTGTAGCAAAAGGTTTTCGTCAATTACCAGGTGTCGACTATGATGAAATATTTTCTCCAGTGGCTATACTTAAATCCATCAGGATCCTACTTGCCATTGCTGCATAACATGACTACGAAATATGGCAGATGGACATCAAGACCGCTTTTCTAAATAGTGATTTAGAAGAGAGCGTGTACATGACATAGCCAGAGGGCTTCGTAGATGGTGGGAGCAGCGGAAAGGTATGCAAGCTGCTTAAATCAATCTACGGATTAAAGCAGGCATCGCGGAGTGAGAACATCTGTTTTGATGTGGCAGTCAAAGAGTTTGACTTCATCAAAAACGTTGATGAACCTTTTATATACAAATAGGTAGTAGAGAGTAAGGTTGCCTTCCTTGTATTGTACGTGGATGATATACTCTTGATAGAAAATGATGTTCCTATGCTGCACTCGGTCAAGCTCTTCTTATCATAAAAGTTCTCCATGAAAGATCTGGGTGATGCCTCCTACATCCTGTGGATAAAGATCTATAAAGATAGATCTAAAAGGATGTTGGGATTGTCCTAATTCAGGTACATAGACACCATACTAAAGAGATTTAGTATGGAAGATTCTAAGCATCGTAATTTACCCGCTTGTCCAAGAATCACTCTCTCCAAATAGATGTCTCCCAAGACTGATTTGGAGAGGGCTCGCATGACCGTGATCCCCTATGCTTCTGCAGTTGGGTCTATCATGTATGCGATATTATGTACCAGACCGGATGTAACTTATGCACTAGGTGTGGTAAGTAGGTATCAATCAGACCCAGGGAAGAAGTACTGGATAGCTGTGAAAAACATTCTTAAGTACTTGAGAAGGACTAAAGAGATGTTCTTGGTGTATGGTAACAGTGAACTCCAGGTAGAGTCCTTTACCGATTTGAACTTACAGAGTGATAAGGACGACAGTAAGTCGGTCTCGGGGTTTTGTTTTCACCCTCAATGGAGGGTGTTGGAAGAGTTCCAAGCAAGATACCGTAGCAAACTTGACGATGGAGGCTGAATACATCGCTGCCAATGATGCTGCCAAAGAGGCTGTCTGGATGAAGAAGTTCATTACCGAACTTTGTGTGGTTCCATCAATTGAGCATCCAATACCCTTGTATTGTGATAACAATGGAGCTGTGGCTTTGACCAAGGAACTCCTATCCCATCAGTGATCCAGACACATTCTGAGGCGGTATCACCTGATCCAGGAGAGTTAGTTATATGTATGCCCTAGAGGCCATTGTTGTACATGTGATGTATATTATAATGGATCCTTGGATATATATAGAGAGGACTTTCTTGCTCGACATGATAGTATGCTATTTGGTTTCACTTTGTCTTAACATATTGACTTGTATTAGTTTACTGTCTTGCTCTCACATATTGATAAAGCCCTTAGGATATGTACTCGACTACTGGGACTATGATGAGATCATAATAGTGGGGCCAGGGTAATCAACGAGTATATCCTATAACTGTTCCTAATCAAGGGTGTGTCGAGACAGAGCATCGATACACCAGAGTAGACTAGCGTATACGCATCTTGACCCATATGATGGGCGATGGATGATCCCATATCCATCGGTGTTTGACATCAAAGATGGTGTACGGGTCCTCAGTGGAGACTGGGTACACTGAACGGACTCGCCGAGAACTCCCAGATGGTATTATACCTCACGTCAGATGGCAGTTCTCCGGTGACACTGGTATAGGTTAGTCTGTAGACCCGAGATCGTCATAGAGTCTTGTGTGATTCCCACTGTGCTTTGATTTCCACCTTACCACATCCAAGAGGGCATGCAAAACGGTGGATTTTGGCTACAGTCCCGAATCACATGGAGGCAAAGAGCGATAGGAGGGGATTCGTCTCTCCCGGTATAGGGAGTTGATGTTGTGATGTGTTCGATTGGCTATAACTGGAAGTCCCTAGCCAGGGCTGATATAGAGATTTACTGGTAAGAGTTATCAGTAGTTTCTCGACCCGTTATGAGCCTCACATCGACACGACTTATCGGTTACTGGGGTCTGACATTTACCACCCCTAGACTAGATATGCGACATATCAGACGAAGAGACCGGACTGTACGGTAGTGTTACTGATTGGATTCACAGGAGAATGTACAGGCTTGCTTGTTGATCTTCTGATCGCTTAATACCTGGGTGGCTGTTACGTTTAGCTGACCGCTTGCAGCTTATGGGTGTTTGATATGATCATCACCTACTGCCGGCGTATTGACGATTCTTTAGAGTCCTACACAGAGGTTTCTTGACTCGGGCAAAACGGAGTAGGAGCACATATATGATATGTGCGGGACCGAGAATAATACGATATGAGATACCATATTCTATTCTCGCGATATTTGATATCAGCCGGGTCATCGGATCAAGTGTTGATTCGATGAATCGGTACATGATATATTAGTCGGTTATATGCGATATAGCCGGATTGTCGGATCAAGTGTTGATTCGATAATTTAATGTATAATTATATATGTGATATATTACATTACATTATCTAATATTAGCTCACTTTATTGATTCATTTTCTCACCGGATAATACATTGATATATATGCGATATATGTTAATTGTATTATTTTCTTTTGTTACAAAAATATATTATATATGTGATATATAATATTGTAACAAGTTATGATTACAAATGCAACATGATTAGTGGAGATTAAACATGATTAGGGTTTGATTTGGGTTAGACTTTTCTTGAAGCTTCTAGAAGCTTTTGTTTTGTTTTAAGCAAAGATATTATGTGTTGATATTTTGGAAATATTTTTTAACCCAACCCAAACCCTTAACCCTAGTCAACTCTCTACATGAGTCAATACTTGATATTATTAACTCAAGGTTCTTTTGTAAGCATAATAACAATTCATTATTCATCACAAATGACGTCATCTTCTTCTTCCTCCTTGAAAAGCTTTCTAGCTTTTGGTTTTGTGATGAATTAGTGTGAGAAATAGAAAATAAAAGAGAGCTAAATTCCTACTTCATCATTTTCATCTATTCTAGCCACTTAGATTAGGGTGTTCACTTCATTAATACTTGATTAGAGAAGTGAGAGATTGAGTTAAAGATTCTTTAAGGTAGATCATCTTCGAAAAGGAAGACTTCAAGCAAGTATAGATCGTTCGGCTTGTGGAGCCTCTCTTGAGTCCGGGAGATTATGGATCGCAGCGAAGGGACTACTACTCGGAGCTTATGAAGCGAAGGAGCGGACTACAAAGGTTGTAATCCCTCTCTCTTAGATGTAAAGTTGTTTACATGTTTTGTTAACCCTAATAGTCTAGTAAAGATCCTTGCTTTGGGTTGTTCGGCACTTCTAAATTTTAAATCGGGCATGGTTGATGCCTTATAGACCCTTGTGACAGTGTCTAGTAACCCTACAGTGGTATCAAAGCCAAGCTAGAGCATTAGGCGACGTGTATACGAAATTAAAAGTCCGATCGAACCCCGAAACGTCGATTTTGACCCCCTCTCTGGAAATTTTTTTAAAAGGTGGTTTTTTCAACATTAAAAATACTCAAAAAATTAAGCGGGTAATTGTATGGATTACTATGAAATACGGGTCACTGTAGCCCTTAAGTCGCCGCGGAACCGCGACCTTACCATGCTTTTGGCGGCGGTTCCGCGGCAGTACTTGGGTGTCAGTGATAGATATTTCTGGGGTTAATCCTTATGTATTACTACATGCTTCTGGGTTTTTTTAACCATGCTCAAGTGTTGAGTTTTCTGGAGATCTTTTGTATTCGTTGATTCGATCGGAAAGTTTAATTTCGTTTAGTTTTTCGGATAATTTAGAACGTGTTAAAATGTTCGAACGGATATCAATAACTCATTTTTTCCCGATACGAAAAACTTTCAAGTGTTGAATTTTTCTTGAGTTTAAAACTTTCGGAAAAACATGCAAGCATATCTGTGGACCCTCTAGAAGAACGTAACCTTAACTCGATTATGTGACCGTCAAAACTGCCACTGAACCCTTAGGTTTGTGGTAGTTTAGCATTGCCACATGTGAGGTGTTGGTTTGACCCTTCTATGGCCGGTTCATTGGGGCTGTGACATGTTCTGTGATTTTTGAACTTCGCTCAAGTGTTGAGCTATTTGGGAATTCTTGGGTGTTTGATTATTCGATCGGAAATTTTAACTTTATCTATTTATCTGGAATGTGATACAATATGTGGAATTCATATAGTTAGGCATGAAATGCGAAGTATGTGATATTTCGGATTTAAGATGTCTAAACTGATTGTGGATTCCAAATGTTGTAGTTTTACACTTTTTTTCTGTGACCGTAAGCGTAGTATGTGGTGTATCGCCAGCTTCGTTGCTATAGATCAACGAAAGTCAGGATACACATACTTGCTTACGTTGATGATATGAGATATTATGTGTTGCTGTGATATGTTATATTGGATCGTCGTGTTCTGAATAATCGGGGGTTTTATGTGAGATGAGGGTTTTTATTTTCATTCATGTAAAATTCATTGTATGTAATATTCTTTTATTGGGGCACTTCCGGGTTGAGGTTGATGTCACCATTGTATATTATTTACTTTTCCGCATTAGGTAGACCCAAGGAGGGGAGCACAAGTAACCCGGTTCTAGGGTACAAAGGGAGGCCATCTCGAGGAGTCGAGACCGGGTCTCCTAACCCTAGAATTGGCAGTGTTGCTTGCCGCTCTCGTAGGGGTCTAGGGATGTGGGTTTGGCTATTCACCGCGACCGTGGAATCCGTGTTTTATACAGGCTCGAAATAAAACACGGATGTCCTAATATATCCAATATTTCATATGTTATCTTCTGCTGCAATATTTTGTGATGAGATCATATTACTGCCTGAGACGAATGCTTATACTATATATATATGTTGATATATAGATATTACTGCTTTCGTTTCTTCTGTGATGCTTAGGAAGCATAATTGATGGGATTTTATTAATGAGATTAATAAAAGAAAAGAAACCTAAAAGATATTATAGAATCAAAATTTTATAAAAAGGGTAGCTACAGCTTTTCTTTGCATAGCGGTATATATGATATACCCTGCACCTTATTCGATGAGGAAAGAGCCGAGATCCCTTCACCGGGAGTGACCTCTTTAGAAAAATTGGCAGATCCTAAAAATCGCGGTTTAGTTTTTGACAGTTTCTATAGTTCTTGCTTTGCACAGTGGTATATATGATATACCCTGCACCTTATTCGATGGGGAAAGAGCCGAGATCCCTTCACCGGGAGTGACCTCTTTAGCGAAACTAGAAAAGGCTCAAAAACACTCCTTTTCAAAATCACTTATTTCTATAACGATATCAAGTTCATTACGCAAAAGGTTTTTATAAAAACCTGACGTAACCCTCCGTCATTTCAGATAAATAATATTTAGTATTCGTGCTGTGTTTGTTGACTTAGTCAAGGCATAGTGTACGGTAGCTAAATACTGTTTATCTGCTAAAGCATGAGATGCGATTGGATTAAGGTAGTCGTACGGCCTTGTTGACTTAGTCAAGGGTCGTACGGGTGGGTTTAATTCAATCGGGAAATGTACGGATTGAACTTGACTTGCGATTTATAGTTTGTTGACTTAGTCAAAGTCATAAATCGCTAGGGGTAAAAAAAATTTATTGGGAATTTCAAGTGTTGAAATTTGCAATGAGATTGCATACCTCCTATGAGATAGTTGGATCCCGATACCCACTGCGAGTAAGAGTTACTCCTGGGAGATTTTTACACAGGACAATTAGCAGATCAAGTAAGTGTCTAGAAAGGTGTTAACGGGGTTATGCTTCTGGGAAAACGAGGTTTACTTTAATTAGGTCCGTGCGAAAGCACGGGGAACCTCCCTCAAAATACCAATACTGATCTGGCTGAAAGATTGACGAAATTGTAGGGTGTAATTAATCCTGGCAAGTCTTTCCTTTTAGGGTTTGAAGGAAGATTTGATAAAAACAGTGGGAGACATCCTGATTAGATAAGATAATAACCAATCTAATCTTGCAAGAGCATACGCTAAAGTGTTTTATTCTCTCTCTCTCCAGGTAGCGACCATATCAGGCCTTAATCAAGATAATAATATAGATGTATTGACTGAACCCGCTTATTATACTGAGCAGGGGAACGTTGGTCCCGTTCTTTCTTATAAGTGTTATAAGACCGAGCAGGGAATAGGAGAATATCTGGATTCTCACGCCGCCCAAACGAAGAACAAGCATGCTGATGCATCTTCTTCGGGTGTGTTAGTTATTGAGAACTGTTTCTCAGTTCACTTTACGTCCTGGGTATTAGATACCGGATCGGGATCCCACATATGTAATTCGTTACGTGGGCTACATAAAGGTAGAGAACTGGGAATGGGTGATCATTCCGTACAAGTAGGGAATGGTGCAAATATTGCAGCCAAGGTAGTTGGCGAATATCACCTTGTGTTACCAAAAGGTAATACATTGGTTCTGAATGAATGCTATTACATTCCGACCCTGATATGCAATCTTATATCAGTTTCTTTATTGAGTAAAGAAGGATATGATTTTGTAATACAGGATAATGTTATGAACATCTTCCTAAATCAAAAGTTGATTGGATCAGGCTCATTACATAATGGCATATACGTTCTCAATCAAGCTACAATCCTTAATGTACAAAACACAAACAAGAGGAAAAGTTCAGAAATGAACGAATCCTACTTATGGCATTGTAGACTTGGTCATATCAATGCGACACGGCTAGCTAAGTTACATAAGAATGGATATTTGAATTCGTTCGAATTATCATCTTATGAAACTTGCCATTCATGTCTCAAAGGCAAAATGACCAAAACTCCATTTAGTGGACACGGAGAA
Organism: Agapanthus africanus; assembly: GCA_030015575.1. Taxonomy (NCBI): domain Eukaryota; kingdom Viridiplantae; phylum Streptophyta; class Magnoliopsida; order Asparagales; family Amaryllidaceae; genus Agapanthus; species Agapanthus africanus. The sequence goes on along the minus strand of CM057340.1, from coordinate 132,233,678 downwards.
AGAGTTACGGAACTCTTAGGACTGGTACATAGAGATGTATGCGGTCCCATGTCTACACACGCCAGGAACGGTTCTTTCTACTTCATTACATTCACTGACGATCTCTCAGGATACGGACATGTGTTCCTGATAGAACACAAGTCTGAAGCTTTTGAGAAATTCAGAGAATATAAGCATGAAGTAGAGAACTAAACGGATAAAAGTATTAAGATCCTTCGATCTGATCGAGGAGGAGAATACTTGAGCAATGAGTTTATGGACTATTTAAAAGAGAATGGGATTCTCTCTTAGCTTACTCCTCCTTATACACCACAGCACAACGGTGTATCGGAGCGGAGGAATCGCACCCTATTAGATATGGTGCGCTCTATGATGAGTAATGCTGAGTTACCTGTTTTCTTCTGAGGACATGCGCTTGAGACAGCCATATACCTATGGAATCTAGTTCCATCTAAATCTGTATCCAACACACCATATGAGATATGGAGTGGGAAGAGACCATATTTTAAACGAGTTAAGATATGGGATTGTCCGGCCTATGTCAAAAGGCAAAATCCGGACAAACTCGAGGCACGATCAGTTCTTTGCAAGTTTGTGGGATATCCAAAGAATTCTCAAGGATATTTTTTCTACCACGCTGAGGAACAAAAGGTGTTTGTTGCTCAACATGCCACCTTTTTAGAAAAGGAATTTCTTGCAAAGGAAATTAGTGGCAAAGAGGTAGAGCTGGAAGAAGTTCCAGCACCACAAACTACAACTGAAGATTTAGTGGAACCAGATGATTCAGTAGTTCCCAACGAACCCCAGCTTTTCCGCCGATCTAGTAGGGTTTCTCATCCACCTGAGAGATACTATGGTTTTCTCGTTGATGGTTGGAGCGAGGATTGCATCATGGAAGATGATGACCCGACTAGTTTCGAGCAGGCCATCACGAGTAGTGACTCTGTGAAATGGCTGGATGCAATGCGATCTGAGATGGAATCCATGTACACCAACAAAGTATGGACTTTGGAAGTTGCTCTTGAAGGGGTAAAATCCATTGGGAGCAAATGGATCTTTAAGAAGAAACTTGGTGTAGATGGAAAAGTTGAGACTTTCAAAGCTAGACTTGTTGCAAAGGGTTTTCGTCAATGACCAAGTGTGGATTATAATGAAACCTTTTCTCCAGTAGCTATGCTTAAGTCCATCTGGATCTTACTTGCCATTACTGCATACCATGACTACGAAATCTGGCAGATAGATATTAAGACCGCCTTTCTAAATGGTGATTTAGAAGAGTGTGTATACATGACTCACCCAGAGGGCTTCGTAGACAGTAAGAGCAGCGGAAAGGTGTGCAAGCTGCTTAAATCCATCTACGGGTTAAAGCAAGCATCGCGGAGTCGGAACATCTGCTTTGATGTTGTAGTCAAAGAGTTTGACTTCATCAAAAACGTAAATGAACCTTGTATATATAAGAAGGTTGCAGAGAGTAAGGTTGTTTTCCCCGTATTGTACGTCGATGACATACTCTTGATAGGAAATGATATTCCTATGCTGTAATCGGTCAAGCTCTTCTTATCACAAAGATTCTCAATGAAAGATCTAGGTGATGCCTCCTGCATACTGGAAATTATGATCTATAGAGATAGATCTAAATGGATATTGGGATTGTCCCAATCCAGGTACATTGACACCATACTAAAGAGGTTTAGTATGGAAGAATCCAAGCGTGGGAACCTACCACGATCTCTGGACTCACTCTCTCCAAAGAGATGTCTCCCAAGGCTGATTTGGAGAGAGCTCGCATGCAAAAGATACCCTATGCTTCGGTAGTAAGCTCTATCATGTATGCGATGCTATATACCAGACCCGATGTAGCATACTCACTAAGTATAGTAAGTCGGTATCAAGCAGATCCTGGAGAGAGTCACTGGATAGCTGTGAAGAACATTCTTAAATACTTGAGAAGGACTAAAGAGATGTTCTTAGTGTATGGTAACGGAGAACTCCAGGTGGAGTCCTTTACCGATTCGAGCTTCCAGAGTGATAAGGATGACTCTAAGTCGCACTCGGGATTTGTCTTTACCCTCAATGGAGGGGCGGTGTGTTGGAAGAGTTCCAAACAGGAAACCGTTGCAGACTCGACGATGGAGGCTGAATACATCGCTGCCAACGATGCTGCCAAAGAGGCTGTCTGGATGAAGAAGTTCATCACTAAACTTGGTGTGGTTCCGTCCATTGAGCATCCAATACCTTTGTATTATGATAACAATGGAGCTGTGGCTTTGGCCAAGGAACCCAGGTCCCATCAGAAGTCCAGACATATTCTGAGGCGGTATCACCTGATCCGGGAGATAGTTGATCGCCGGGAGATCGAGGTCAAGAGAGTTGATACGAAGGATAACACTGCGGATCCACTCACGAAGGCCATTCTCCAGACACAGTTTGAGAGACTCTTCGGGATGTTGGGTATGAGATACTACAACAGCTGGCCTTAGTGCAAGTGGGAGATTGTTAGTTATATGTATGCCCTAGAGGCCATTGTTGTACATGTGATGTATATTATAATGGATGCTTGGATATATATAAAGAGGACTTTCTTGCTCGATATGATAGTATGCTATTTGGTTTCACTTTGTCTTAACATGTTGACTTGTATTAGTTTACTGTCTTGCTCTCACATGTTGATAAAGCCCTTAGGATATGTACTCGACTACTGGGACTATGATGAGATCATACTAGTGGGGCCAGGGTAGTCAACGAGTATATCCTATAACTGTTCCTAGTTGAGGGTATGTCAAGACATGGCATCGATACACCAGAGTAGACTAGCGTATACACATCTTGACCCATATGATGGGCGATGGATGATCCCATATCCATCAGTGTTTGACATCAAGGATGGTGTACGGGTACTCAGTGGAGACTGGGTACACTAAACGGACTCGCCGAGAACTCCCAGATGGTATTATACCTCACGTCAGATGGCAGTTCTCCGGTGACACTGGTACAGGTTAGTCTGTAGACTCGAGATCGTCATAGAGTCTTATGTGATTCCCACTGTGCTTTGATTTCCACCTTACCACGTCCAAGAGGGCGTGCAAAATGGTGACTTTTGGGTACAGTCCCGAATCACATGGAGGCAATGAGCGATAGGAGGGGATTCGTCACTCCCGGTATAGGGAGTTGATGTTGTGCTGTGTTCGATTGGCTATAACTGGAAGTCCCTGGCCAAGGCTGATATAGAGATTTACTGGTAAGAGTTATCAGTAGTTTCTCGACCCGTTATAAGCCTCACATCGACATGACTTAGCGGTTACTGGGGTCTGACATTTACCACCCCTAGACTAGATATGCGACATATCAGACGAAGAGACCGGACTGTACGGTAGTGTTACTGATTGGATTCACAAGAGAATGTACAGGCTTGCTTGTTGATCTTCTGATCGCTCAATACCTGGGTGGCTATTACGTTTAGCTGACCGCTTGCAGCTTGTGGGTGTTTGATATGATCATCACCTACTGCCGGCGTATTGACGATTCTTTAGAGTCCTACATAGAGGTTTCTTGACTCAGGCAAAACGGAGTAGGAGCACAAATATGATATGTGCGGGACCGAGAATAATACGATATGAGATACCGTATTCTATTCTCACGATATTTGATATCAGCCGGGTTATCGGATCAAGTGTTGATTCGATGAATCGGTACATGATATATTAGTCGGTTATATGCGATATAGCCGGATTGTCGGATCAAGTGTTGATTCGATAATTTAATGTATTATTATATATGTGATATATTACATTACATTATCTAATATTGGCTCGCTTTATTGATTCATTTTCTCACCGGATAATACATTGATATATATACGATATATGTTAATTGTATTATTTTCTTTTGTTACAAAAATATATTATATATGTGATATATAATATTGTAACAAGTTATGATTACAAATGCAACATGATTAGTGGAGATTAAACATGGTTAGGGTTTGATTTGGGTTAGACTTTTCTTGAAGCTTCTAGAAGCTTTTGTTTTGTTTTAAGCAAAGATATTATGTGTTGATATTTTGGAGATATTATTTAACCCAACCCAAACCCTTAACCCTAGTCAACTCTCTACATGAGTCAATACTTGATATTATTAACTCAAGGTTCTTTTGTAAGCATAATAACAATTCATTATTCATCACAAATGACGTCATCTTCTTCTTCCTCCTTGAAAAGCTTTCTAGCTTTTGGTTTTGTGATGAATTAGTGTGAGAAATAGAAAAATAAAAGAGAGCTAAATTCCTACTTCATCATCCTCATCTATTCTAGCCACTTAGATTAGGTTGTTCACTTCATTAATACTTGATTAGAGAAGTGAGAGCTTGATTTAAAGATTCTTCAAGGTAGATCATCTTCGAAAAGGAAGACTTCAAGCAAGCATGGATCGTTCGGCTTGTGGAGCTTCTCTTGAGTCCGGGAGATCATGGATCGAGGCGAAGGGACTATTACTCGGAGTTTATGAAGCGAAGGAGTGGACTACAAAGGTTGAAATCCCTCTCTCTTAGATGTAAAGTTGTTTACATGTTTTGTTAACCTAATAGTCTAGCAAAGATCCTCGCTTTGGGTTGTTCGGCACTTCTAAATTTTAAATCGGGCATGGTTGATGCCTTATATACCCTTGTGACAGTGCCTAGTAACCCTACAAGGAGATATTTGATCGCCGGGAGATCGAAATCAGGAGAGTTGATACGAAGAATAACACAACGGATCCACTCACGAAGGCCCCTCCCCCAGACGCAGTTTGAGAGACTTTTTGGGATGTTGGATATAAGATACTACAACAACTGGACTTAGTGCAAGTGAGAGATTGTTAGGAATATGTATGCCCTAGAGTCCATTATTGTATATTATAGTGGATGCTTGGACATATATATAGAGGAATTTTTTACTCGACATGATAGTATGCTATCTAGTTGCACTTTACCTTGACATGTACACTTATTATTATTATACTGTCTCTCCGATACATGTTGATAAAGCCCTTAGGATGTAGGCTTGACTAACAGGACTATGATGCAGATCATACTAATAGGGCTTTTGTAGTCCGCAAGTACATCCTTTAACAGTTCCTAGTCGAAGGAGTATCCAGAAAGGGCATCGATATTCCATAGTAAACTAGTGTGTAAGTTTCTTGACCCTGTATGGGGCGATAGTTGATCCCACAACCATTGGTATTTGACATGAATGATTGTACACAGGTGCTCATTAAAGAATGGATACACCGAACAGGACTCACCGAGAACTTCTAGATGGTATCATACCTATCGTCAGATAGCAGTTCTCTGGTGACACTTATACAGGTTAGTCTGTAGACCCGAGATCTTCATAGTGTCTTGTGTGGTTCCCTCTGTGCTTTGATTTTCTCCCTACCATGGATCAAATGTATCGTGCAAACAGGTGGATTTTGGGTACAATCCCGAGTCACATGGAGGCAGTGAGCGATATGAGGGGTTTCGTCTCTTCCGGTATAGGGAGTTGATGTTGCGCTATGCTCGATTGGCTAAAACAGGAAGTCCCTGGCCAGGGCTGATAAGATTTACTGGTAAGTGTTATCGGTAGCTTCTCGAAAGGTTATAGGCCACACATCGGCATAACTTATCAAGTTACTGGGGTCTAACGATTCCACCCCTAGACTCGATATGCGACATATCAGACGAAAAGACCGGACTTATCACGACCCGAAATATTAGCTCGTGACCAGCACTTAAATCACACAACGTCTAAAGGCGTAACGTAATTTAAGTAAGCTGAAACCCAGAAATCTAAACATTTTTAAGAAAATAAAGGAGGTGAAGTTTTGAAATAAAGATATAATGAAATCAAGTTTTCTTAATGATTAAAAAAGGAACATGAAAAAGCAAGTGAAATTTGCTAGTTTGAAAACGTGTTTCGTCTATTTTAAAAATTTGGACAGCACATCCTTTGTATATTTTGATCCAAAACCACAAATACATAACAAGAATAATGACATCCCCAAGCGGGAACTAGCTCTTCGCCAAACGGCGGATCACAACCACGCAAGACAGTATATGTAAGTATACGACGCCCAACGGCGAAGTTCACCACAAAAAGATAATGAAATAAGCAAGACATTAAAACCACAAGTAGCGGAAAACCCCTCGCTCTAAGTCTCGCAACCACAATCTCACTAAATCTCATTACTTATACAATTTACTAATTTTGATTGATGGAGTTGACTAGATACAATGTGAAATATAAATACAAGACTGAGTACGATACAAATGCCCCACCTACCAATGCAAAACACCCAAATGAAGCTATGTGTCAGCGATGCCGCTACGGATCCATACGGTCAACCTGCAAGAACTGTGGCACAACGGAGGTGAATTGCCAACTCGTGAGTAGAAAAACACCTACAAGTAGAAATCGAATAAACAACGACTCCTAGGTCAACTATATTATAAAGGTAATACTATGATATCTAGGGTGACCGGGTCATCATATGTTCCAACAATATAATCAATACCTATATGTATGCGGATATAAACTAACAATATAATCAATGTATGTATGCATGTGGATCTCGTCCAACCATATAATCAATGTATGTATGCATGTGGATCTCGTCCAACCATATAATCAATGTATGTATGCACGTAAATATCATAAAAGAGTGTGCATGAAAGTATGAGGATATAAATTAACAGTGTCCCTCACGACACATCAAAATCATGGAATCTGGGTGTCCAGCATCGACACCCGAAAATATCATGAAACCCGTGTCCAGTATCGACACGTAAATCCTCATATCTCGGGCTCCGTCAATTCGGATTGGCCCACGGGCTCCGTCAGTCCGGATCGGCCTATATCATCTCTCGACTCCGGTCAGTATCCTCCAGATATCCGCCGAGCCCAAATAATATCACCGGTAGGTAGTAGTCCCTCTGCCAGGCTCATTATCTGCAGCACAGCAATTCGTTCTCGCCTCAGGGTACCATACCGGGTCCACCATGTACCCGCAATCGGCATCATCCAACTCCTTGAATCGGGTTTCACATGTCATACGTCTCAGAACCGAGAAAATGCATGGTGGACGCACTAAAATATCATATCAAGAGAAACCGGGGTTTTAAAACAGTACATGCTTTCTTTTAAAATAGCCACGGTTCTCAAATCCAGAAATCTCATGAAAACAACATATCTCAATGCGTAAAAGCGTAAAGCATGATGTATGCGACATATAACAGAAATGTAAGTATATCTGTATATCATGCAACATAAAACAGTGATATGACATATTAAGGGAAAACCGCTCTTTTAAATGGATCTAGATTTTAAAATAGTACATGTGGTCCCTAAATCTCCAAAATCGAATGCAATACCGTATAAAGGTGCACATGTGTATATACGCAAGTATGGATGTACAAATGTGTAAGTCCGCAAGTATAGGTGTACAATATGTATGTACGCAAGTGTGGTGTACAATATGTTTATCATGATACAGCAACCCTACTGTGTAGTGACATGGCAATTATCGATGATGAAGTGTGTGATCCGGCAAATCTGTGTACGTGTAACATACGCATCATCGATAATGGTGCAGGTGTACTAGCACAGGTATTAGCAATGCAATGAGAATAATATGAATACAACATAAGGTAAATCAGATGCAAATGCTGACGGGTATATGTATCTAACATGATCGAGTCGGTGAATCAATCAATCGGCATCCAGCATCACAACATCCCGTACGGTATACTCCATCGTACGGCATCCTATAGTCAAGAGTATGGATCAATCATCAAGTCAAACTCATCTCGCACGGAAAATCATAGTACGGCGGCATTAAGCTATCAGGGATCCTATCATCTTATAAGACGAGGAGTGTACGGACCTAACGTCTCGTACGGCTATCACTCACGATTCACAACATATATAAATATCTCTATATACCTATGTCCCAGGTCACATCCGCAATAATCTCATATCAGGGGACCGGCAGGGTATAAATTATCTCAATCGACTCGCATCCGTATACCAACATATCACCAAATTCATCATATCGCATCGTACAATTCTTTTCATCACATTTATATCTCACATCGAGTCAAATGTTAAATATATACATCCTACCCTTACTATAAGAATACTTATCTAATCTAACATACACACCCGAACCATACAATCAGTTTTTAAAAGATGCGAATCGTAGTTTTGAAAGTACGGGCTACGGTGTTTTTAAAGAAAAGATATCATTTGAAAATCCGTAACGTCCCTCAAGGTATCTGTTTAAAAGATGAATACGATTCTTCAGTTTGGAAATAGGTATGGTTCGGATGACACATCTACGTCGACTATCTAGTCCGATAGTACCCTAAACGGTAATATCATCAAATCTCATCCTCAAGTCCTGTCATCACATACTAGTCGTATCATATCACTTCTAACTATCCTTAGTTTCTAATATGGTTCTCTAACTACCCTTTTACTCTATCTATAGTTTTCTATTAAAGGTTTCATTAACCATAATCTATATATAAATCGGTTTCCATCAAAGTGTGCGGGGGTGCTATACGCCATCCACCCGACTTCCACCGTAGATATAGATCTACTCACCTTAATCCTTGCTTGTCGAAGTCGATGACGCCATGCTCCGTCGCCTCGGAATCCATGCGAGGGTACCTACAATAATAAACAATCACAATCGTTATTACTATCAAGTCCGGAAACCAAAACGGCACACGGATCGCCTATAGGTTAGAACCTATAGCACACGTATGCAAAACCAACAAATTACCCCTAGTCGTTGATGTAAAAACATTCAACAACCAAATACAAATCCAAATATCAAAACTAAACATTTCAAAATACGGAAAACATATCAAAAAATCACACTAACGTGTTCCCAGATTTCGACTCAGGCCAAAAGGAGTTGCACAAACAAGTCTAGGGTGCTGTATATGATGTATATGAGCTACTGGACCAACCCCGACACTACATGCCACCAAGTAGCCGGCCACCTACCCTAAAATTCTGGCCTCCTCGGCCCCCTTGCTCTGTTGGGCTTCGTTTGGTCATGGTGGTCTCCTATGGTCTAAAATAGGTCTCTGGTACTGTTTGCTAAACTCAGAAAGTCCCCTGTTGCTCCAGAATTCCCTGCACACCCTATATCCTCACAAAACCGACATGGACAAAATCCTAAATCCGTATTTTGGTTTCTATACCAAATCCTAACTCCAGAATCACCTCAAAAGTCTTATTGACAGCCACTAACATCACTAATTCCACTCAATCACCCCAAACCCTTCTCTAGAAATTCTCAAGTTCACAAACCCATCATCAAACCAGTTCTAAACTAAAAATAGAATAGAAAGAAACTTACAACTAACTAAATAGAAGAAGCTATACCTCATTTAGGCCACTCTAGACAGCCTTAGCTTCCCAAAGTCGTCAAAATCCCACTTTGCTTGGTCCAATGTGTAGAGGAAGAGATGGGGATTAATTTTTGTGAAGAGAGTATAAGGTTTTGGGGATTATTTGGAGATGGATCTAAGGTTAGGAGTGGAGGGAGATGAGGGTGAGGAGATGAAGAAGGAAATGAAAAAATGGTGAAGGAAAGGTATGAGGCAGCCCCCCCTCCTCTCTCTCTCTCTCTCTCTCTCTCTTATTCCCACGCTCTCTCTCCAAGCATGCTCACTCTCATCATTATGTCCCCCCTCTCTCTCCTCAATCATCATAACACCTTTTTCTTTTTCGTTTCTTACCACAATAAAACCATAACACATAACACAAATGAAATGAAACAACATGTAACATGTCATGCTGCACTAGCCATGGAAAACTGTAGAAACACGGATTTGGCTTAATCGCGATTAACAGTGCACTAATCGGGTTTTTATCAAAACTGCATATAATAAATTTTAAAAAAGCCAAATCCTTTAAATATAATATTAAATGAATAAATCATTTTAAATTTCCATTTATTTCACAATTATTGGTATATATTTATACCTTTTTTCGAAAACCCCAATTTCGCAAATCGGGCAGTTTTCGGGAAAAATATTATTTTAATATTAAATTCCAAAAATAATATTTTATATTTTCTGAAATGTTACAATCTTCCCCCCTTAAATAAATTCGGTCCCCTAATTTAAATTTAAACCCCCAAAATCTAAAACATTTCAATAATCAGCTCAAATCAACGGGGCTCCGAAATCATGGAAAACGCAGAAATAACACAGCGCGTCGCGTGCGCCTGAAAACGAATATGAAACTCAAAATAGAACTCCGTCAAGCATCATGCAAATCATCTGATTTGCATGCATATCTTCGGAGTTACAATAAAGATACAGATCTCGAAATCCACTACTGAAATCCAATACACACTAGTCAGATACTATAACATGTATATAGTACGCATACTTGAAAAAATCTCCAAAAACTAAATAAAATACATGCAAAATCTTGTCTGAATCACCGTGTGATGCGTAACTCACGGCCTTAGTGACGGACGCTCATTTGTAAAATAGTAATATATGTCCACATATGTTTTGCTAAATATACGTTCCGTCGTTTCAAAATATCCCAAAAGGTTTTCCTTTAAAAACGTTCGCGTCGCTCACGGACACGTAGGAAATAGCGAGACTATAGATCCTTTGAAAATCTCTTAGTAAGCTTTTAATGCATGCAAATTTCTCAGGTACTATCCTCAGATCAGTCCTGTTCGGCTACTATATAATATATAGTACCTATCATGAAAACAAAGTGCTCAAAAAGCAAAATCAGCCTCAAAAGGCGTACCCAACAATCACGTGCGTCTGGTGCGGATGGAAATCAAATCCAAATATAGGTTCCACAATATGCACAAAAGCCAAAACTAAGTGCAACGGGTGTGCACAAAAACATCTGTCCAGTGCAACGGGTGTGCACGACAACAATATCTGGTGTATCTATTGTGCACGAAAATCTCAAATCTGGTGCATCAAATGCGCGAAACGTAAGTACGGTGCAACCAAGGCACGAAAATCACATTAGTAACTCAAATGCGTATAAAGACGACACTGAGTGTACCAAGGTGTATAAAAAAAACGTGTGCAACTATGTGCATAAATCCGTATCAATGCACTGCAAGCACATGTGAGCTATACCGAGTGCCAAAATCACATCATCCGTATGAAATCCATGAAATCATAAGCACATGCTACGAAGGTACAAAATTGACATCAAACGCAATAGGTATGCATAAATCGCAAATCAACACAACGGTGTATAAAATATATATCCAGTGCAATAACTATGCCCAAACATGTAAATACCCAGCAGGTGCAGCCATGGTGCATGAAAACCAATATCACGAAACTCAATCATCAAAACTCAAATCCAAGTGATATAAGCATGATACTCAGATCATAAACGCAAATCGCAATAAATGACATTGAGGTACACCTCCTACAATGTCAAAAAATAAATCGGTGCGCCTAAAACCGGCAGAACAAGAACATCCGCTTGCCTCCTGCTCACGGTCTGGCGTCCTCAGTCTCTGGGTCCTTATCTTCTCTGCAGATTCACCAATCTCGCAATCCATCGGCTCATCGGCCCAGTCAGGTGTGCTAACGAGAACGATTCCACTCTAGCACTTCTCTGGTCATCTCTCGGTCAATCATCACGACCACTCGTAAAGCAGCACGTCAATGGCATCGGCCTCTGGTCCTCTGAATCCACGTTACACATCTGATCCTGGGTGCAAATCTTATTGCAGCAGTGTCCTGGAAGAAATCCTGCTCAAGGTATCTTCCGATCTCGCCTATGCCGAACTGTACGGAAGCTGGTACTCTTACATAATCTTTTCTCGTTTTTCTAGACATCTGCGCTCTCAGCACTGCATCTCCTCGGGAACTGGTTGTATCCCAACACCTCTGTATACACATCAGATCTCTAATCTCAACGGGGCGTAACAACAGCTCATCAGCATCTCGCACGAACCTCTGGTTCCACTCATCTGTATCATCATCCACCTTGACGTCACGTCATGCTATCTGCGTGCTGCAACTGTTCTGGACCACGGTCAATCTGAAGCCTCTCACACGGACTCGAAATTGCGTACTCTGTATCTTCATCGCTCTGTAGAAGATCTCTAGCCGAACACGTCTTCGGGAACTCGTCCAAACCATCGGAGTAATATTCAATACTCGTCCGTTCTCGATCAACTCACAATGTATCTGAGCGAGGTCCTCTATCCATAACTGATCAGCTTGCTGATCTCTTATCACCTGATATCCGGACGACGCTAAACTTTTCGATCAAGTCATCAAGGTCCCAAAATTTCCCGAAGGCTCAACACCTGAGCACAGTTTAAAAATATCTGGTACATGCCACAGTACCTCTGGACCAGCCGTAGAAGGGGAAACCCAAGCCTCACTAATGGCACCGCTAAACTGCTACAAACCCTAAGGTTCAAAAGAGGTTCCATGGTCATCATGTCGAGTTAGGGTTTCATTCTTTTAGAGGGTCCACAGAATCACTTGCATGTTCCTCCAAAACTTTAAACTTAGGAAAAATGGGTTTCTGACACTCGCTCGAACTTTTTAGCTTCGCCTAGCCGACATGTGAATACCCTTCATCCGCATGCTAAACAATGCCTCAACCCTCCAGGAAAGACGATACATCAACGGTCCTCTCTGGATCGGTCTGCTCTAGATCTGAGTAAGACTCTCCACACTGGAAATTTTCAACTCAACTGGGCCTATGTCGGCGCATCAATCTGACGAATCCCCTTCGTCTCTCAAATCGGGATAGACTAGCTATCATCTGTCGCATCTCTGCGTGGAAGCTCCAGCGATCTCAGCTCATAAACTCTGGAAGCGACATCCCATCAATCTCAGCAACAGCTAGGTCATCTGTCTGCACGGTAGGCGACATCAAAATCTCTGAGGTATGCTGTACATCAACAGTCCTCTCGCAACTGGTAGCTCTAACAGTGACCCGATCATCCGGTGCAAAACTAAACACTCGCCTCAACAGGAGTTCACAACACAACACTACATCGAGACGTTCCCATGTCACCAGAAAACACAATGGTCAGCCCTTGTACCAGACGAGCTCGCCCTGACCGCATCACCAGCAGCAGCTCAAACTACGCTCAAACCATGGTGACAGGAACCTCTATCGAGTATCGAAGAAAGCAGATCAACGGCATGAAAAAAAACGACAGATCCAGAATGGATACATGATCATAAGAAGGAACAGCATCAATGAGAGTATGATCATGCAAACGAATAGAATCAAGGATCTCAAATGAATGTATAATCATGGGTACGAAGAAAATCATAGATCTAAAAAATGTGTACATCCTAAGGTTTCTTAAGTGGAGTATCGTATCGTAAATATGCCGCGGAACATACGTACGGTATGTCACTCTACTCAAGCTACCTACTCCATCAATCAGGGTCAACCTAAGAAACGAAATTCGTGTTTAATACCCCCCCCCCCGTTCAAGTCTAAGTTCCGTAAGGTCAATCCTAGGTTCCGAAATACATACCTGCTTTATACTCCGCATAGTCAAACATAGACTCGAACCAAGGTTAAACCTAGCGCTTTGATACCAACTTTGTCACGATCCGAAATATTAGCTCGTGACCAGCACTTAAATCATGCAACGTCTAAAGGTGTAACGTAATTCAAGTAAACCGAAACCCAGAAATCTAAACCTTTTTAAGAAAATAAAGGAGGTGAAGTTTTGAAATAAAGATATAATGAAATCAATTTTTCTTAATGCATAGAAAAGGAACATGAAAAAGCAAGTGAAATTTGCTAGTTTGAAAACGTGTTTCGTCTTTTTTAAAAATTTGGGCAGCAGCTCCTTTGTATATTTTGATCCAAAACCACAAAAACATAACAAGAATAATGGCATCCCCAAGCGGGAGCTAGCTCTTCGCCAAATGGCGGATCACAACCACGCAAGACAGTATATGTAAGTATACGACGCCCAACGGCGAAGTTCACCACAAAAAGATAAAGAAATAAGCAAGACATTAAAACCACAAGTAGCGGAAAACCCATCACTCTAAGTCTCGCAGCCACAATCTCACTAAGTCTCATTACTTATACAATTTACTAATTTTAATTGATGGAGTTGACTAGATACAATGTGAAATATAAATACAAGAGTGGGTACGATAAAAATGCCCCACCTACCAGTGCAAAACACCCAAATGAAGTTATGTGCCAGCGATGCCGCTACGGATCCATGCGGTCAACCTGCAAGAACTGTGGCACAACGGGGGTGAGTTGCCAACTCGTGAGTAGAAAAACATCTACAAGTAGAAATCGAATAAACAACGACTCCTAGGTCAACTATATCATAAAGGTAATACTATGATATCTAAGGTGACCGGGTCATCATATGTGCCAACAATGTAATCAATACCTATATGTATGCAGATATAAACCAACAATATAATCAATGTATGTATGCATGTGGATCTCGTCCAACCATATAATCAATGTATGTATGCATGTAGATATCGTTCAACCATATAATCAATGTTTGTATGCACGTAAATATCATAAAAGTGTGCATGAAAGTATGAGAATATAAATTAACGGTGTCCCTCGCGACACATCAAAATCATGGAATCTGGGTGTCCAACATCGACACCCAAAAATATCATGAAAGCCGTGTCCAGCATCGATACGTAAATCCTCATATCTCGGGCTCCGTCAGTCCGGATCGGCCCACGGGCTCCGCCAGTCCGGATCGGCCCATATCATCTCTCGACTCCGGTCGGTATCCTCCAGATATCCGCTGAGCCCAAATACTATCACCGGTAGGTAGTAGTCCCTCTGCCAGGCTCACCGTCTGCAGCATAGCAATCCGTTCTCGCCCCGGGGTACCATACCGGGTCTACCATGTACCCGCAATCGGCCTCATCCAACTCCTCAAATCGGGTTTCATATGTCATACGTCTCAGAACCGAGAAAACGCATGGTGTACGCACTGAAATATCATATCAAGAGAAACCGGGTTTTTAAAAAAGTACATGTTTTCTTTTAAAATAGCCACGATTCTCAAATCCAGAAATCTCATGAAAACAGCATATCTCAATGCGTAAAAGCGTAAAGCATGATGTATGCGACATATAACAGAAATGTAAGCATATCCGTATATCATGCAACATGGAACAGTGATATGACATATTAAGAGAAAACCGCTCTTTTAAATGGATCCAGTTTTTAAAATAGTACATGCGGTTCGCAAATCTCCAAAATCGAATGCAATACCGTATAAAGATGCACATGTGTATATACGCAAGTATGGACGTACAAATGTGTATGTCCGCAAGTATAGGTGTACAATATGTATGTACGCAAGTATGGTGTACAATATGTATATCATAATGCAGCAACCCTACTGTGTAGTGACATGGCAATTATCGATGATGAAGTGTGTGAGCCGGCAAATCTGTGTACGTGTAACATACGCATCATCGATAATGGTGTAGGTGTACTAGCATAGGTATAAGCAATGCAATGAGAATAATATGAATGAAGCATAAGGTAAATCATATGCAAATGCTGACGGGTATATGTATCTAACATGATCGAGTCGGTGAATCAATCAATCGGCATCCAGCCTCACAACATCCCGTATGGTATACTCCATCGTACGGCATCCTCTAGTCAAGGGTATAGATCAATCATCAAGTCAAACTCATCTCGCACGGAAATTCATCGTGCGGCGGCATTAAGCTATCAGGGATCCTATCATCCTATAAGACGAGGAGGGTATGGACCTAACGTCTCGTATGGCTATCACTCATGATTCAAAACATATATAAATATCTCTATATACCTATGTCCCAGGTCACATCCGTAATAATCTCATATCAGGGGACCGGCAGGGTATAAATCATCTCAATCGACTCGCATCCGTATACCAACATATCACCAAATTCATCATATCGCATCGTACAATTCTTTTCATCACATTTATATCTCACATCGAATCAAATGTTATATATATACATTCTACCCTTACTATAAGAATACTTATCTAATCTAACATACACACCCAAACCATACAATCAGTTTTTAAAAGATGCAAATCGTAGTTTTGAAAGTAGGGGCTACGGTGTTTTTAAAGAAAAGATATCATTTGAAAATCCATAACGTCCCTCAAGGTATATGTTTAAAAGATGCATATGATTCTTCAGTTTGGAAATAGGTATGGTTCGGATGACACATCTACGTCGACTATCTAGTCCTATAGTACCATAAACGGCGATATCATCAAATCTCATCCTCAAGTCCCGTCATCACATACTAATCGTATCATATCACTTCTAACTATCCTTAGTTTCTAATATGGTTCTCTAACTACCTTTTTACTCTATCTATAGTTTTCTATTAAAGGTTTCATTAACCATAATCTATATATAAATCGGTTTCCATCAAAGTGTGCGGAGGTGCTATACGCTATCCACCCGACTTCCCCTGTAGATATAGATCTACTCACCTTGATCCTTACTTGTCGAAGTCGATGATGCCATGCTCCGTCGCCTCGGAATCCACGTGAGGGTACCTACAATAATAAGCAATCGCAATCGCTATTAACATCAAGTCCGGAAACCAAAATGGCATACGGATCGTCTATAGATTAGAACCTATAGCCCACGTAAGCAAAACCAACAAATTACCCCTAGTCGTTGATGTACAAACATTCGAAAAGCAAATACAAATCCAAATATCAAAACTAAACATTTCAAAATAGGGAAAACATATCCAAAAATCACACTAATGTGTTCCCAGATTTCGACTCGGGCCAAAAGAAGTTGCACAAACAAGTCTAGGATGCTGTATATGATGTATATGAGCTACTGGACCAACCCCGACACCACATGCCACCAAGTGGCCGGCCACCTACCCTAAAAATCTGGCATCCTCGGCCCTTCTTGCTCTGTTGGCCTTCGTTTGGTCATCGTGGTCTCCTATGGTCTAAAATGGGTCTCTGGTACTGTTTGCTAAACTCAGAAACTTCCCGGGTTGCTCCAGAATTCCCTGCACACCTTATATCCTCACAAAACCGACATGGACAAAATCCTAAATCCGTATTTTGGTTTCTATACTAAATCCCAGCTCTAGAATCACCCCAAAAGTCTTATTGACAGCCACTAACATCACTAATTCCACTCAATCACCCCAAACCGTTCTTTAGAAATTCTCAAGTTCACAAACCCATCATCAAACCAATTCTAAACTAAAACTAGAATATAAAGAAGCTTACAACTAACTAAATGGAAGAAGCTATACCTCATTTAGGCCACTCTAGACAGCCCTAGCTTCCCAAAGTCGTCAAAATCCCACTTTGCTTGGTCCAATGTGTAGAGGAAGAGATGGGGATTAATTTTTGTGAAGGGAGTATATGGTTTTGGGGATTATTTAGAGATGGATCTAGGGTTAGGAGTGGAGGGAGATGAGGGTGAGGAGATGAATAAGGAAATGCAAAAATGGTAGGGAAAAGGTATGAGGCTGCCCCCCCCTTCTCTCTCAATTATTCCCACTCTCTCTTTCCAAGCATGCTCACTCTCATCATTATGTCCCCCCCCTCTCTCCTCAATCATCATGATACCTTTTTCTTTTTCTTTTCTCACCACAATAAAAGCATAACACATAACACAAATGAAATGAAACAACATGTAACATGTCATGGTGCACTAGCCATGAAAAACTGTAGAAACACGGATTTGGTTTAATCGCGATTAGCAGTGCACTAATCGGGTTTTTATCAAAACTGCATATAATAAATTTTAAAAATGCAAAATCCTTTAAATATATTATTAAATGAATAAATCATTTTAAATTTCCATTTATTTCATAATTATTGATATATATTTATACCCTTTTTCGAAAACCCCAATTTCGCAAATCGGGCAGTTTTAGGGAAAAATATTATTTTAATATTAAATTCCAAAAATAATATTTTATATTTTCTGAAATGTTACAGGTCTCTATGGTAAGTGTTGCTTATAGTCTTCACAAGAGTTTGGACAATCTTGCTTGTTGATCTTCTATTCGTTCAATACCTGAGTAGCTGTTACGTCCAGCTAATACCGCTGACGGCTTGTGGGTATCTGATATAATCAATACCTACTGCTGGCGTATTGAAGAGTCTTTGGAGCCCCACACAGAGGTTTCCTAGCTCAAGCAAAACGAGGTAGGGAACATATAGTGATATGTGCGGGTGCTTAATTAAATACGAGTATGTGATACCGTATTCTAATCTCGCGATATTTGATATCGGTTAGGTTATATGTGATATAACCGGATTATTGAATCAAGTGTTGATTCAATGATTTGTTATATGTATATATATTTGATATTGGTCGGTTATATATGATATGACCAGATTATTGAATCAAGTGTTGATTTGATATTAAATATTGAATATTGTCGGTTATATGTGATATAACCGGATTATTGAATTAAGTGTTGATTTAATAATTTGATATATATATATATGATATTAGTCGGTTATATGTGATATAACCGGATTATTGAATCAAGTGTTGATTTAATAATTTGATATATATTTATGTTTGATATATTTATATATTAACTAATATTATAGCTCACTAATGATTTTCTTCTCTTGATATATAATTGTATATATATATGTATATATGATATATATATATAATATATTTTGTATCATGGTTGATGATACATAGAACATGGGTGTATGAGACTCATACATAGGGTTAAAGATAATTGTGATAATTTATTTTTAAAGGAAAATAGAAAAGATTAGAAATGAGTCATGGCTTGGATGCTTGAAGAAGCATTGAGAAGCCATGACTCATCTCTCTCCTTTTGTTTTTCTCTAGATATTTATTCATCACATCATTATCTTTAGCCAATGGTTCACTCTCTCATTATTCATCACAAACTCACCTAAGTTCATTATCTTCTTCTTCTTGAGTTCTAAGCTCTAGGGTTTTTCTTGAGTTGAAGAAAAAGAGAGGAAAATATTTCTAAGGTGGGCATAACTCCTGCTTCATCAACCCATACTAATCTAACTCATTAGCTTAGATTGTTTGCTTCACTAATACTTTGATTAGTGAAATATTAGCTTGAGTTAGAGAGACTTCATGGTGGATCATCTTCGGCTTCGAAGATCACGTAGCAAGCTCGATCCTTTCCTCAAGTGGAACCAAGAAGAGTTCTAAGAACTACTACTTGGAGCTATAGAAGTGAAGGACTTGGTCTACAAAGGTTATAGTCCTCTTCACTTAGTTATAGAACTTGTTAGCTTGCTAAAAACCCTAATTCTTCAGTTCGATTCTTGGTTAGTGTAGATTAGACCTCTAGTTTTTTAAAATTGCATACTTGATGCATGTGGAAACCTAGTAGAGGTGCTAAGACACACTTTCTTTTCTAACATTTGTACTCTCTTGGTCAGCTCCTGCAACGTTTTGAGGCCCGCAGTACATGGAAATGGGACCATCCAATTGCTGAGATTCCCAATTAGAAGGCTGACGGACGGGTCCTGCTCCAGCGGCGGTTTGCACTTGACCGTGAGATTACGCACACGGACGATAAAGTCCGTGTTGCTTTCGTTCTTCCCCGTCTTGGCCCTCACAAAGTTAGCAATGAAGATCTTATTATTGACACTCATGACCCTTTGCCGAAATAGAGACTCTATTTGGGAAAAAGTAGTGACGGATCCGTCTCGTATGCTCGTGTACCAGTCGAAAGCGACACCGGTCAGGCTGTTGACAAACCGACGAAGAAGGAGTGCATCATTGCCCACTATATTTCCGCACGACGCTTTAAAGTGGGTGTTCAGTTGATAAAACTGCACTTTTAATATGACATTTTTCCTACTATTTCTATATGAAAAATGTGTTTATTATAATATATAACACATATGAGGGTTTATCTATAAAAATACTATTTTCATGTGTTTATATATTATAATTAACATTATGAAGGAAAAAAGTAAGCATATAATATCCATGTAACATTTGGCCCATTTAATATGCTTGCCTTATTAAATACCTTTGACCTATTCTCTTAAAACTAAAATATCATGACAAATGGTTAAAGATAATATCTCAATAAAAACAAATTCTACTAACATTATTTAGTGAAATAATTGTGCAGAAATTATTTCAAGACTGGAATCAAGGAAATCCGAGTTATCGAGATCAAATCTGCCGAAATAGTAAAGTAAATTGAAGAAATCAATTTTGGCAGAGACGTAGAGAAGATTTTCAGATTCCAGATACCAAAATAGTCTACATGTGTCACCAGAAGAAGCCTCAAGAGAAACAAACCCACGATCCTCCTAATCAACCGCGGATCCGCGGCCAAACCCACCATTACGCCGCGGTTCCGCCGCACTTCTGAGGAGTTATGGCCGTGGATTTTCTGGTTGGGATCCTAACAACTAGTTAGCATATATGGAAAGTCACCATATAAGGAAAGTCACCATATATGGAAAGTCACCATATAAGGAAAGTCACCATATATGGTAACTAGGTTTTCTTCTTTGAGGGCTATATAAAGGACTAAGGGCTAAAGTTAGAAGGCATCAAACTTATGAAATCACGAAGTACAAGACAGCTCAAGAATCCTGGTTGATCATCGACAGTCCATCTACCTTCTTAGAAGAGATCGAGAAGCAAACTAGGGTTTTGTAATCATTTTCTAAGGAAACAAAGTGTACTTGATCTTGTTGATTAATAAAGGTAGTTTTATTCTATTGCATTTTATTTTCTTCATGATTTCTATCTTTTCTTTTCCCAACATGCGCGAGTAATTCTCCGCTTGTTAGGGTTCGTAGGATTAGGGTAGATTAATGGATGGTGAAGATTCTTAAACTCTTTTTACGTCCTATAAAGTTTATAAACTTCACCAAAAGAATTATTAACATCCTAATCAGGTGCGCTACCAATTTATTGCTAGTCTCGACCGCGATTAGAGATTAGATTAATGATTGTTTTGGTAAAGGCTAGACATGAACGGAGATCCATGTCAAGATAGGGGTTAAGAGTGGGAACCCTTTTCCCTCCAGAAATCCTAATCTACATGCATCATTGCCGATCTAGTTTTAAATCTATTAAAGGATAAAAAGAGTAATCTTTAATTAATCGTCCATGACTACTAAATCTTAATGAACCCTACAAGCCCCATTCTACTATAAAACTTACATCCGTAGTTAATCTAGATCTATATCATGCATCCGTATTTGACGTAGATCTAGAACCTACAACCATTCTTCACCATTCTTTATTCTTCCTCATTTCTTTCTCAACACGCCTAAAGTAAGATTAAAAGATTTAACGTTTCCCTGATGACGACCCGTACTCATCTCGGTCTAGCTACACGCGACATCGTTATTGATTGCGGTTAACTACTACACATAAAAAATCAGATCAATCAAATGGCGCCGTTGCCGGGGATACGTGCATAATTTTTTTATTCTTACTATTTTTGTTGAATTCTTATTCGATCTATATCATACAAATAAACAAATCTGCAAATTGTATATTTAACGATTATTGTATGAATTTTTGCGAGGGGATCTGGAGTCACAGACTTGAGGAAACAGAGATTCAGAGACATTCATCAAGATCCAAAGGAGCAAGGGAGGCCACGTAGCAAAAATATTCATCAAATCTTCCTAGTCGGCGGCGGAACCGCGGCGCAAAGAGCCTATTGGCGGCGGAACCGCAGCTCATTAGGGGATTTAGGGTTTCCAAATTCTCTGGTATCTTCTCTATATCCTTATCTCTCCTCTAAAATCCAATAAAATATCTTTTCTGCGGGATTCTTTGCAAAGTATCGCTGCTCAAAAATCGTTTGCGAGTTTTGTTTTGCGGTTTGTTTTTGCATACTTTAATACGGATTTTAAGGGGCAAGACCAAAATTCAGATTAGGTGGGGATTTTATCACCCTTCCTAAGCCCCGCAAATCATAAAATGAGCATCCGTATCAACCCTACATTAATTTAAAAAATATCTAGACAAGACTCTAAGGACTGTCGCGCTCAATAAGGACAGAGGAAGGTCGTGGGTAATTTATCGCTTATCCGCATTACTTTTGTGGTGCCTAGGCAAGCGTGTCTAAGGCAAGTGGTTACTTAATTAGGCCCGCTATTTTCGGTAATTCGTACAGCGGATACCTCCCACTTACCTGGCACTTACCTGGTCGCAAGGGTAGTAAAGAGGTGATAGAGGATTGATCCTGCGGCTTTTCCTTTGGAAGTCTAGGAGCGGTCTAGAGCTTGTCCTAGGTAACCATAGTTCTGGGGTTGTTTGTGCATTTTTTGTGATTTTGTGAGTCAACCCCAAAGTCCACTGTTAAAGCAAAACCGTCAAAAAAATTTTCTTTTCCTTTTTACCCTTCCCCCCTCTTTTCTTCTTATAATGGGTAATCCAAACAAACGAACTCTTGCCGAGTTTTGCTATCTACAACCAGATATTTCTTGTCTTCGTAATCGCTTCGTTATACCATCCGACTCTCCCATGTCTTTAAGAGATCGGATAGAACAAACGAAAAGAAACAGTTGGCCACCTCACTTCAGGTCATATCAACCGCATCCAAATTCTACATCTTCTGATGTTGATACTCCAAGTGAGGAATCCCCTAGACGCATGTCCATTGCTGAGCATATAGCAAGGGCTAACGGCCAAAGTTTCAATCCGGACCAATATCAACCATCACCACCACTTTCTAAAGAAGAATTTCATAATCGGTTTGTGGCATATATGATGTCTATTGAGAATAGCCAACCAATCAACCAATATCAGTATTCTTCTTATCATAATGTTGATCCTACTCCTGCCCAATATTCACAACCACTCTATTCATATCAATCCTATCCGACTTTTACACCTTCTCTAGACAGTCCTTCTAATAAGTCATTTGGGAGTTTTAATTATCCACAAGAATTTCAATTTTATACTGAAACCCCTTATCAACCCAAGTCTAGTCTTGAGTGGACGTTAGAAAAATATGTGGAAATGTCGCACCAAATTAGAAAGGAAACAACAGAGTGGATGCAAGCTAATAATTTCAAATCAGCCCAAAAATTTTCAGTATACAATACGGCCATGGGACAAAGTGAGAATTTGGGTAGTGAGACAGAACTGTACACTCTTCCTAATCAAACCTCCCCATTCCAAACTGAAATCCACAACTCCGGTTTCACAGATTCATCGAGTACACCAAATGATTCACCAATTGGAGATAGAATGTCTAATGAGTTGTGTGACTTTGTAGTGTTTGATTTACCCGATTGTGAAGGGTCCATTTCAAGTGTAACAACACCCAACCCTTGTGATCTCTGCACCTCCACTCTTAAACCAAAATTGATTGAAAATCATAATTTTAATGAGGTATTTGAAAATTCTAACCTTCACTTGAATGAGGAGATTGACGTTGGGGATATATTGAATGATGAACCCGAAAATTTGGATGAGTTTGTCCCATCAATTCATCAGGTCCTTTCACTTCCTTTTGGTCATCATCTCGAGCCATTAATTATTCTTCCCGAACCCCAAATGTGTCCTAAAGTTGATGATAATTGTATAACCGAACAGCAGACCGAAATTCAGCCTTCATCTCCTACATCTGGTTCAGCGATACTCGACACACCAATTTGTTTACCCATTTCACCTTCTACTTTCTCAGGTTCTTCTTCTTCTATTCTTCCTATAATTTCAGTGAGTGTTGATGAATCACAATCCCATAATTCAAGTTTGATAATTCCAGAAAACCAACTTGATTTGGATACTTTTAAAAATAAGGTAGATGAGTTTTTCGAGTCTCCTACCTCCATAATTTTTGACAAATCAAGTATGATAAATTCTGGCACAAAACTTACTGACAGCAAAATGTTCAATTACACCATCGATGAAAGTTTTGAAAAACTTTTTTGCTGACGAACTTGCATTTTTAAACAACACGGATTTTGTGATTAATCAACATCCACCTATAGAAGTTGAACCACCACCCTTTCTTCTTATAAAATACGAGAATGCCAATATTCCACTCATTTCTGATCATTCGCATTCTCGTTTTTATTTATCATCACCTCTTATCTCCTCACATTCACGTTCACGCAAACCCTTTCCATACCACCACTTATCTCTTCCCTACTTGTTCTTGGCTCTATATAACATGTTCTTCCACCGACCTATACGTTACATTGATAAAATTTTGAATGGTTGGTGTTGATTTTTGGTCTTTGTATTGCTTTATTTTGACCAATAACTTTAACCCCCCCAATGATTTATTTTACTCAAGTTTGTGGGGGGGGATATTTTGGCACTTGAAAGAAAATGATTTTTACAAAATTGTGAGCCAAAAATAAGTTTGGGGAAGAATTTTACTTTCACCATTTCATGTCCCCGTTACTAACTTTTCCTCCCAAGTCTACAATTTTTGATATTTAAAAAGATGACAACAGTGAGGACACTGCTGTAAACAGGTTTGGGGGAGGTTTGTGCTAATTTACGCATTACTTTGCATTATACTATATATAAGCAAAAAAAAATTTTGATAATGAAAGTTTGAAAGTGAAAAATTATATATGAAAAATATGAATAGTTTGAGAAAAACAAGAAAGTTAGAGGTTCTCTTAAACAAAATTAGTAATAAGTAGTTATGAGCTGTTTTTCCAAGGGTTAGTAAGATGAAGGAAATTGCTAATCTGAGCATAAAAATAAGTCTGAAAAATAGTCCCTATTCTAGAAGCCAAACATCTGAATATTGCTACCCTACTATGCGCACTTACACACATCTTGAAACTTGGGATAGTAGAGGATACCTTGAAATGCTCTTATCTAAAAGCCTTAGTATGAAGGAAAATAAAATAAAATATATGTGTTGAAGAAAAAAAATGAACACTGGTTTTGCAATTACCAAGGCAGCATAAAAAAAATATAGCGAGGGTGCTTTATCACCCAGTGCCTTAGACCAACTGGTTTGGGAGCCACTGCTAAGCCTTAGGTGTGCAAGACGAGGAATTACACCTTAATACGCAAACACATTTTGTAATCGGTCGGTTAGTAACTCAAGAAGTATTAACGGTCGCATGAATGATGTGTGAGCAATTTCATAAAAAAAAAGAAAATATTCACCGACTAAAAAGTACTTTGGAAGATGGACAAGAGTATGATAGTTTGAATTAAATTCTCTAAGTGTAGGGATGTCTTTTACACACACGTAGGGGTATATGATAAATGTTTGGAAGAAAGATAGGGAGGAAGACTAAAGGCTATGTCTTATTGAGGGATGATGTGATTTCTAACATTTTTCCATGATCATTAAGATAGAACTCATAGCAACTGAAAAACTGGTATAGTTGAAAACTCTTATTTTCAAGTTCTTTCTTTCATAATTCTTATCTTTGTATGTAACTTTCATTATCTTTCTTTTATTATAGGATTTTGTGGGTGTAATCCACTGAAAACCCTAAGGAGACAACACTCCTCCTACTAGGGACACCTAGAGGTTTAACAGCTTGTTGCACGTGCTCAGTGCAATCGTGTTGCCTACGAAAGTGTGCTACTTAGGATTTTTCTTTTTTCTTCTTTCTCCTTCTCTTGAATAACTAGTTTGTTCGGGACGATCAAAGTTAAGTTTGGGGGTATTTGTTCAGTTGATAAAACTGCACTTTTAATATGACATTTTTCCTACTATTTCTATATAAAATAGGTGTTTTTTATAATATATGACACATATGAGGGTTTATCTGTAAAAATACTATTTTCATTTGTTTATATATTATAATTAAGATTATGAAGGAAAAGTTAAGCATATAATATCCATGTAACATTTGGCCCATTTAATATGCTTACCTTATTAAATACTTTTGACCTATTCTCTTAAAACTAAAATATCATGACAAATGGTTAAAAATAATATCTCAATAAAAACAAATTCTACTAACATTATTTAGTGAAATAATTGTGCAGAAATTATTTCAGGACTGGAATCAAGGAAATCCGAGTTATCGAGATCAAATCTGCCGAAATAGTAAAATAAATTGAAGAAATCAATTCTGGCAGAGACGTAGAGAAGATTTTCAGATTCCAGATACCAAAATAGTTTACATGTGTCATCAGAAGAAGCCTCAAGAGAAACGAACCCACGATCCTCCTAAATCCACCGCAGATCCACGGCCAAACCCACCATTACGCCGCGGTTCCGTCGCACTTCTGAGGAGTTAGGGTCCTGGATTTTCTGGTTGGGATTCTAACAACTAGTTACCATATATGGAAAGTCACCATATTAGGAAAGTGACCATATATGGAAAGTCACCATATTAGAAAGTCACCATATATGATAACTAGGTTTTCTTCTTTGAGGGCTATATAAAAGACCAAGGGCTAAAGTTAGAAGGCATCAAACCTACGAGATCACGAAGTCCAAGACGGCTCAAGAATCCTGGTTGATCATCGACAGTTCATCTACCTCCTTAGAAGAGATCGAGAAGCAAGCTAGGGTTTTGTAATCATTTTCTAAGGAAACAAAGTGTACTTGATCTTGTTGATTAATAAAGATAGTTTTATTCTATTGCATGTTATTTTCTTCATGATTTCTATCTTTTCTTTTCCCAACATGAGCGAATAATTCTCCGCTTGTTAGGGTTCGTAGGATTATGGTAGATTAATGGATGATGAAGATCCTTAAACTCTTTTTAAAGTTTATAAACTTTACCAAAAGAATCATTAACATCCTAATCGGGCGCGCAATCAATTTATTGCTAGTCTCGACCGCGATTAGAGATTAGATTAATGATTGTTTTCGTAAAGGCTAGACATGAACGGGGATCCATGTCAAGATAGGGGTTAAGAGTGGGAACCCTTTTCCCTCCAGAAACCCTAATCTACATGCATCATTGTCGATCTAGTTTTAAATCTATTAAAGGATAAAAAAAAAGTAATCTTTAATTAATCATCCATGACTACTAAATCTTAATGAACCCTACAAGCCCCCTTCTACTATAAAACTTACATCCGTAGTTAATCTAGATCTATATTCTGCATCCGTGTTTGACGTAGATCTAGAACCTACAACCCTTCTTCACCATTCTTTATTCTTCCTCCTTTCTTTAAACTAAGATTAAAAGATCCAACGTTTCCCTGAGAACGACCCGTACTCATCTCGGTCTAGCTACACATGACACCGTTATTGATTGCGGTTAACTACTGCACATAAAAAATCAGATCAATCAGTGGGCGACGTGCTGATTTGTATTTCCCTTCCCGTCAAATCTTCCGAACTTAGGAATGACGTAGCCACTGGGGAACTCAATCAGATCGTGCTGTGCGGTATATGGTCGCCCACTATTTCCAATTTCTTTCTGAGTTTTTGCTTTGGCCACCAATGCTTTAACTTTGCTGGTGACCAAATCTATTATCCGATCTTGTGCTACCGGGATGATGCCATCTTAGGCCAAGGCATCCCCAGAAGTGGAATGTGGCCGACTTTCGTATGGCTCGCCTATGTTCGAACCTAAAATGACAGACATTAGTTGCTTCGGGTCATTATCATCCGGCTCATGAGTGGAAACTTGCGCTTGATTGGATGGCTCCAGGCAATTTGAGCCGTGAGCTGCATCACAGCATTCGTCAAGTCGTCGATTTTGGAGTACAGATTGACCATCTCTTTATCTTTGTTCCTGAGATATTTTCGAAGCTCTTGAAGCAGCTTCTGCTCTGCAATCCTAGGGCAGAAAGTCGTCTTTCTCTCACTATCCGAGCTTGACTCCACATGGACTGAGGGGTCTTTGTGCCTATCGGTCTCATCAAGAGGGTTTTCATCGTCATGCGGAGGCGGCTGATCTTGGGAAGTGGCAACTACATTCAAGCCAGATTGGGCTTGGGATGTGGCGGTTCCATCTTGCTTTTTCTGCGCAGGTTGTCGTTGGGATGCGTGCCCACCATGTAGACCGTATGGATAATATATCCGGCCGTCTTTTCATCATTGGCAGCTGATTTTGCGGGTTGTTGTCGTGGCCCTTCTGTTTCGATAACGGAAAATCGATTGAAGACAACTGGTGACCAAGTTCTTGAGTGGTGCTGGTGCATCTTTTCTGGCTTTGCCCCATTGCTCAAGCGCGGCACAGAGTTCCTAATAGACTCTTGAAAAGACGGTGTAATGTTTTCTATGTGAGCCTGGGACACGTCTCTTTGTAGCATCGTTCGGATTGTTGTCTTCTTGATTCTGGCAGCCATAGCGTTTTTCTGAACCTACTTCAGAGGTTCGAAGGAATTACTGACTTTTACGGCCAACTCAGCCGTCGTCGCGGGGTAACCCTGCTCTCGGAACCTCACAAGATTCCGCTTGGCCGGAGTTCTGGCCTTCTTGTTGGCTCGATACCTGAACTGCTTCTGTCTCAACCTTTCTATTTTAAGCACTTGGTAGGCATTGACTTTTCGGGAAGACGTCGTAGACCGACTGACAGAGAGTCCATAGAAGACACCCGCTCGCGAGATTGTCAAGGGCACCGTCTGAACTTGCTGGAGATGCTTTGTAGGATCATTGGTGTTAACGGCCTTACCCCCAGTCGGAACAGTGGAGAGACGTTCGAATACAGATTTGCATTTAGGGTGGGATGCTTTGGCGATCACAACGTTTGGCCTCCTGCCCCTTGAGGTCGGTTTGGCCGCTTGGTTTGCCAAGGCCTCCGCCAGATAAGCGCTTCCAGTAGGATAGATGATGACGGAACCAAATTGACGGGGTGATTCCTCCCATTACCGGCCAAGACTTGCAGGGAGAACCACGCGAGCGTTAATCTTGACAACGTACGGGATCGGAGTTACCTCAAAGATTGAACTGGTCCTTGGAGACATTCTCGTTAAATATGAAGATTGTGGTTGGAAAGCTGTTATCCTGCACAAAGAATCATGATTTCAGTACAGACAATCAATATATATGTTAATTAAGTTCGCATGAGCGTTTAGCCCGAAATATGGGAGGAGAAAAAAGGTCCCACCAGACGTGCCAGAATCTGTAGGGTGTTTTTCGTCACACCATTGAGATGGGAATACGCGTCGCTTTTCAGGTGTATACAGATTCCCCCTGCTTAGGGTAGGCTGGGATTTATTGATTATGGGAATTCGAATCGCTGGCAGCCGTGGACTAAACTGTCATTAATTACCCCTCGCTTTTGAAGCGAGAGAACCTCCGATTGACGGATAAAACTGGTCATGCGAACTCAATGTGCAGTGTGCGTGTGTTATGTTTTGAAGAGGACTTGGACGTATCGGGGGCCTCACAGAGTTTACGGGGGTCCCGCTATCCGGATAGCAGAATAGGGGTCAAGAGGGTTAGCATCCCCTTTATGAGGTGCGGGGTAGCGCCCTGTTAGAATTTTTTTTCTAACAGGGGATGTATTTTTATCGTGGAACATGAGGGAAAAAGAGGGGTGAGGAGCGTCATAAAGACGCGTGAGTGGCGCGCGGGCGATGGGCACCCGTGGGTCACGTGCATGGCGAATGGATGCTGGACGCCCGCGGGTCACGCGTGTGGCGTGTGGGTGCTGGACACCAGCGGATCATGCGCCCTGCACATGGACGTTGGACACCAACGGAAAAAAAGGGGCTTAGCCTCTAGACTGGGAGTTGAACTTATGAGAGACTTTGAAGTTAAACCCTTAGAAGAAAAATAATTTTTATTTGGGGTTAAACCCCTAAAAGATCTGGATGTTGAGGTCAAACTCTTTTGAGAATTTGGATCTTGAAGTTGAGCTCCTCAAAGATTTTCGGAGATAATCAAAGGAGACCCCGTTCTTCTCCCTTGAGCCTTGGATCCTCCCAAAGTGGGATTTTTTGAGGCGGATTTTCTTCCCCCTCCTCTCTTTTTGCTGGATCTAAGGAAAAAAGGAAGGTGGGATTAAAAATTTCCCTTTTAGGGATTTGATGGGAGATCTGAACTCTCCTTCGAGAGTTTTATGGTAAAACTTTATTTAGTTTTGAGAAAAGAGAGCTAAGCTCTTGATTTAATTGGAAATGAAGAGGAATAGAAAAAAGCTTGAGAGAGGGAGAAGATGGAGACACAAACCTTCGAATTTTTAAGAGAAATGAAAAGTTGTTATTGATTTTCTCACCATATTTGCCTTTTATAGGCTACACACTTTACATATAGCCCCTTAGGCTTTTTCATATGGCACTTGTGGCTCCCCATGCCTCATGTGCTTATTTTTTTTGCACATAAACCATGAGGCTTACAAAATTTTGGGCCTTTTGCCCCTTTGCCATATATTTATTTACAAAAATATCTTAAACTAATTTATACCTTCATTATTTTCGTCATGGGGCTGACCCCTTCCATGCCTGTTCTTGATTTGGGCTTACGCCCGCTTGCTTGAGATCGGACCCACTTGGCTTAGGGTTGATTTTGACATTGACTTGGTCAACCGGATTGTAATTTTTGGCCCCAACACAAATGCAAATGGAAACAAGATATGAAATGGTGCAGCCAAAGATTTTGGTTCTCTCTCCAATCAAATGGGCCCCACTAACCCAAATTGCTTTCACGTGGAAAAAAACAACAGAGGGGAACCCTAAAGTTTCCTGTGGTTGTTGAAGAAAATTGAAGGGGCGGCCGCAAAATCTCAACCAGTAAATTCTTTTTTGATGATTTGAGATAGGGTACAGGTGCAGATCATGTGGGTGGAGCCAGTGAAATTGTTGAGGTCGGCGAGAACTAGGAGGCAAAGAGGGAAACACCAGATCGGGGCAATGATATCAAATCAAAGTAAAGGTCCTCGATCGACTCGAATCGGAGAAGCACACAATTGTGTTTGTTAATCGCTCTTTGTATGCTTCGCTCAACTTATATGTTGTGAAATAAGCACAAGAATCTATATTACTGGTGTGATTTCAAGCCTTTTGTATGTGTGTATGTTTGCATGCGTGTCCTACCAAATTAATACATTGAGATGTTTTAAGGTCTATTGACCATACATGAGACGTGATAGTTATAAGCAACCAAGATGTTATGCAGAATTGAGGCAAAACAGGAAGCTATATCAAAAGAACAATATACCAAGCCTATTGGTATTGATTTGAAATTGAGCGACATTTTTCACAAGCATTTTTTCTTTGATATGTTGTAAGATAAGTTCGATGTTGTCCAGTAGCTCAAGGAAAAGATTTTGTGAAAAATGGTTTTCTTCCGTATATCACCCGAAAACTATCTATTTCCAAAATCATCCCCAACTTCAATATTTCATATATCCTCCCCAAAACATTACAGTTATCCAAAAATCCTCTCCTTTCATCTCTACTGTCAAAATTTTACCTCTGGCTGAATTAGTTTAACAAGCAGTACTACAGGGGTTTATGTAATAGATAAACTCGAGTCGTCTCATCCCCTTCTTGTTCTTCTCTTTTGTGCTCTCTATTCCTCTTTACCAATCATTTTATTAAATCCACCCTACTGTAAAAAAAAAACCTAAGATTTGGCGGTGATATGAGAAATCTACTATGATATACTTAAATTAGGTATAGTAAATACTAGTAGTAAAAAAGAAATTAGATGTATGGAGGGAAACTATCTATAAGTTTCCTCATGGGTTTAAAATGGAAGTACGTTGGTGGACAAAAAGAAGCATATATATATGGACTAACTCGACTCGCAATATATTATTTCATTTTTTTATATATATATTTTAATTATAAACTTATGGTATTTCTTCTTCCAAGAAAAAAAAACATAAATACAAAAACAGTAAGCAAAACCAAAATTAAAAAATTGTGGTATTTGATTTGAATTATCTTTAAAAAATTTGGAATAATTAGTCCTAGCATGACTACATGTGTTTTAATTTGTATCCTTGCTTTCAATCTTTGATCAAAACAGCAAAGTTAAGGGGAAAAAAAGGAAAAAGGAAGAAAAGTTCATAGGCTCAAACCTGTGTAAAAACCGTCGCGCCCAATAAAAAACTCCTTTATACTAGTTGTCTGTAATATTTAAGCAATTGACTGTAATATCTTAGCAGTTGCTTATAATATCTAAACAGTTGGACGGATTAAAGGCCTAAATGAAATATAGCAAGAGCTTTTTCATAAAGATTTTGAACAGTGGGCTTTTCCTAACAGTTTTGAAAAATATTAGGGGTTTTAGACAACTCTCAAGCGGGCTGAGGGCTTTTTGACAATTTAATAATCTCTTAATTTGTTACGATGCACATAGTCAAGTATATTGTGACAAAAGTTCTGAGAATATTTATTTTAACATTGTCATCTATGAGGATAAATCAAATTATTTTAGGTTAAATTGTTATTAAAAAGAAGAAAAGAAAATACTGGCCCAACGGCCTAGCTGTATCAAAAAAATCTCTAAGCCTTTTCTTACGTTGAAAAACCCTGGTCCTACAAAATTAATTGGAAACCCCCTTGTCCCATTAAATTAATTTGAAAAATACCCTGCACTACTTTTCAACTCTAAACGTGGACTCACATGCCTATTTATGATTGCATATCCACTACTTGACACGGGAATATCTACTTACATAATTGCAATATTTATGAACTTAGCTGCGATATCTAATGACTTAACTGCAATAACCATCCAGATAATTGCAATATCTATCTTTTTTTCCGGGCCGGTTGAATTTCATGCAATATCTATAAAATTCTTTTGAATATCTGTTTCTTTTCTTGCAATATGTATGAAAATACCTTAGATATATATGTTTCTTTTTCAGAACTAATGAGATTGGGAGCGTGATAATAAGTAATTAATTGCAGAAGATTGAGATGAATAAGTGAAAGCAGTTATTCACTCGGTTGCTTGCAACGGACGCAGACCCCCACAAAACTGTTCTTAGTTACAACAACGGTTAGCCTAAACTAAAATAAGTAGTAAGGATTCTTAGGGCATAAGTAACAATCCCCAGCTACACAAAACGGTTAGAAAAGGGCGGCGGCTCTCTCTGTTGTTTCGCCTCCTCTTCTTCAATTTCAATTTTCTTAATCATCGTCGCCGATCGATGGGTTGTAAGGGAGGGAAAGGACGGCGCAAGGTCCCCTTGGTGAAGATCACCGACAACAAATCCCTCGTCCGGACATTCAACAGGCGCCACAGGACTCTCATCCACAAATCCGAGCAGCTCTCCGTCCTCTGCGGGGTTCGGGTGGCCGTCTCGATCCAGTCTCCTCAGACCACCACCGGAGATTTCATCGAAGCCACATTTGATGGGTCCTCCTCGTCATCTTCTCCGATGATGATTATTGCAGAGGAGGAGGAGGAGGATGCGGAGGAGCGTGGAAAGGAGAGGAGGAAGAAAATCGAGAAGATCGGAAACAGAGAGTCCCTCAACGTCACCTTTTCTAAGCGAAGGAGCGGGCTTTTCAAGCTGGCAGAGGAGCTCTCTGTTCTATGCGGCGTTCGTGTGGCTCTCTCTGTTCGTTCTCCTGGCGGGAGACTCGTCGAGAAGACCTTCCGTGGCGGCGGCGGCGGCGATATCGATGATCATCAGGCCCTTTCCCCGACTCCTGCTTGTGATCATCAGGCCCTTTCCCCGACTTCTTCTTCTCTTGATGAAGGAGGAATTACATATCTTTCGCTCGATGAGATGATTGATGAAATTATGGGCTTGGATGAACCCTTGATGGAGGTTGGGGCGCCGCCTCATGATGATGACTGCAATGCCGCTGCTTCTGGCTTAAGGGATATCCGGTGGTCGTCGGACGATCTGGCTTATGTGGACCAAATCAGGAATGCATGGGCAGAGGGTGTGGCATTCGCAAATTCCTGTTTCTCTTCTCTTCTCGATTGCTGTTGATCTTATACGTACCGTGTAGCCTCAACACCGGCCCCAATTGATCGTTTTGGGATTCTAGTTTGGCAGGATCAATTGGGTTCACACTTTCCATCTATGTGTATGGTGTTTGATGTAATTTTTTTGTTGTCTATTAAACAAAGTCAAGTTTTTTTTTTGTACGAGTTAAATAATGGTGTTGCTCTCTTGGATATAATCTAATGCATGAGTTCTTTAATTCTATGTTAACCTCACTTTGTGATTTTCTGATCCCGTGCCTTCTTTCAGAATTTGTATTAGAATTGTGCTCATATCTGTCATAGTTTATATTTTATATTTTCTGTTGTTAGTCTGCTAGAATAATTTACTGACGTTACTTATTAATTACTTGAGATCAAATTCTGAAATCTTGGTCTTATTAAAAAAAGAACAAAATAAGGCTAGAAAAGATCTTTAATGCTATTAAAAAATTTACATAACTTGGTAATTTCATAATGTTATTAGCGATCCCCTGGTATCCGTGTCGGACATGTATCAAAAACTCAGATACAAGCCGCCCAAACACGAGGCAAGCACATGTAGCGTACACATATGTGAGTGTTGGGATATGTCATATGTGTGTCTATAGTATAATAACACGTAATAATCATGTTTTCACATTGGGCGTACGTGTCGGACGTCATAACTTGTCCTGCTTTTCTAATAAAATGCAATGGTCTTTTAATTGACACAGGCCATTGCAGTCCATGGGACATGTTTATCATCCTCATATACCAATATTTGTATTGCGTCTATATCGTTGTGCAGGTGCACGTGCCATTTGTAGGGAAAAAACTACTCTAGAAGGGTTTGTATGGTGCAAGCCCTTCTAGAGCCATTGGATGGGCTCCCCTTGCAAGTGGGGGAAGCCCATCCAAGGGCTATACAAGGGCTTGCACCACGCAGGCCCTTGCATAGTAGTTTTTTCCCATTTGTAGGATATAGAGATAACTCTGCATTTAATGAGCTATAGATAGCCACTCGTATGTGGCAACCTATAGTTTAATTTGGAAACTAAAACACTTTGTTAAGTACTTGTAGCCTCGAGAACAATTCTTGAAAAAGGGGGAAGCGCGGAACATGAAAATTTCCAGACCTGATTTCCTACCAAACAAGTGAACGTGCGGAACGAACCGATTTTCTGCAAACCATTTTCTTGCTATTGTTATCTTTATATATCTGTATCTGGTCGACACCTTTATAGTCTATTTTACATTTCGAGGTCATCGTCTGGTGCTTGAGTATTTAGACGTTGAAATTTTTCAGGATCCTGTGCATGTTAGTTTTCTTAAGGCATCCTCATACCTAGCTAGTCAAAGTATAGCGGCCAATATCGTAACGAGACGTTTTAAGAGCCCTGCTCTTTCTATTTGCTTATCCAATTATAATACGCGGTGCACATCTTTATTTCTATCCAATCCATAAATCCATGGATCTTTAAACAAGATAATTTCAGGTTATCTAAGGAAAATCATATAGATGCTAAAATAAAGCTTCTGATTTATTTGCCAGATTAGCTGTTAGGTTAAAATTTGGAAAATTGGTGGTAGAGTATGTGCCTCGTCAGTAAAGTGATAAATTGTCCATGAGAAATATGTTGCGAAGGCAAAAATTTTAATAGCGCATGAAGTCTCCAAGCGTACTGCGTGAATTAGCATCATTCACAGTTCTTCGGAATGCACAAGAAACATGCAAAGATAATATATCACGATATAATATTTGATCAGCTTGCGGACACTATCTTATACTCAGCGCATGTTACAACCTTGAATCTGGAAGCCTAAGGTAATTTAAATGTGAACTATCATTCCAGAATTTTCATTCAAAATTTTTGGACCGAAGCTGTCATATTGTCTGATTATTTATAAGTTTACACCGGCAGATATGAATCATCATATCTGGTGACTTATATCAATTGCAAATTACCCGACTTAAAAAAAACTGTCTACTTAAATCATATCAAGAGATCATAGTAGAAGATTTATATCAATTGCAAAGTACACAATGTAAATGTCCATGCTGCCGATCTGTGCATTTATGCTGCATCTCTTGAACTATTTATTCCAAAAAGAAAAGGGAAAAAATCCATAATTTTAATTAGCATTTCGAGTTCGTAAACCATCGCAGGCCAATATAAAAACTCTAAATCTGATATTGGATAAACAGAGGAATAAATAGAAAGATTGAACAATGTACTGCAAAATTCCGATTGCCCTGCAGCAACTGATGAATTTGAGGTTAATACAGGATACAAAATGCACTTAGGGTAAAAGGAAGAAAAGAGTTAATCGAACAATAAATTAGGATAAATCATTCTAAAAAATCGCCTTGTTAATCTACTGGTCCCAATGTTCCCCATATAAAATGTGACTGCTTCTTCCTTTATTTTAAATAAGTCAGGCATCTTATCGAGCAGTTGGGCTGCTTTCCCAACCTTGTTTGGTTTGCATCGACCCTTTGACAAGAGAACTCAATATTGCTACACCGTGGCATCGCCGCTGCAATTTCCATTTCATTATTGATAACTGAATAGAAGAGTAGTTGAACGAAGGATTGGCTTTAATGATTGCTTGGGTTTTCGAGAAGTCGGAAATGAGACAGACCTCTCTTGTATAAGAACAATTATGTTTTCACAACTTTCATCTAAAAATAAATGCAAATTAGTGGTATCTCTATTGTTACTTGGTAAAAGGAAGGGTTCATTTAAGCTTATATTTTCAGAAAAATTGAAAGAAAAAGGCATCATTGATTTCTGTGCAATGCACGTAATTAAATGTCACATCATTATTATTTTGCAAATACGTAACTAAATTGTCATGTCATTATTTTTGTACAAGTACGATGCACGTAGTGAAATTAATAAAGAAATTTATCATAATTTTTTTTAATTATGTGCAAAGTAGCGTGCGCAAAGAAATTTATCATAATTTATTTAAGATTAGATTGTTGATAAAACCCCAGCCTTTTTAATGACTTATGGAATTTTGTAATCTAATTTTTAGTTTTGATGATATTGTAAGTCGATGTCCCGCACCCCACGTGCTCGCGGAAAGACGGAATTTGCAAAAAATGATTTTTACGGACTTCGCAACACCGACTAGAATCAAGGATCGTCCATAAACCCTAACTAGCAAATAACATGAGATTTAACTATTCGGAAAGAATGTTATACCTCATGATACAGGCCCTTCAGGTCTTCTCCGCTGTCCTCGTCATCGTAGGCGATCGATCCGGATCGTAGCTTCCTCTTCGGCTTTCTCGAGTCAAAGACGATCCACCTGAGAGTCTATAGTCGGAACTTCAATCTCAAATCCAAGGTAACTAGGGCAACTAGCTTGCTAAACTAGATGGCTTAGAAAATGTAGAGAATGAAAATGGATTTATTTGTCTCTTGGAACCCTAACTTACTCAACTCATAAGACCTTAAGGGTTTTTGATGGGAGGAAGAAGAAGAGAACTAGCTTGAGGAAAGAGAAATGGTTTTTGATATGATAAAATGGGATGGCTCTCTTGACTTGACTACAAGCATAGCAAGAAAATATCTCACCCAAAATATCTAGTGCCACAAAATATCTTACAAGAAATATCTAGTCAAAGAGTCAAATCAAGTCAAGTGGTCAAACCGAGTCAAGTGGTCAAACCAAGTCAAATGGTTAAACCAAGTCAAGTAGTCAAAACAAATAGTCATGCCACAATTATTATTTAAAAATATAACAAATATTTTTCTCCACCTCATAATTGTTTTAATCAAGTCAATGGTCAAAACCGTAATGAGGTGTCTCCTTCTATGCCCCTCTCATCCGTATATAAATACCCGCATCCGTGTTCTGAGAAACACGAATATAAAGACACGAAACTGATCCATCAATATAATACTAGGATCCGACTTAAATCAAAGCCCACTAGTATTATCCGCCCAAACATCATACGTGCACAAGTGCACGTACATGATCGAAGCCCTGTCGTAAAACTATACGGCCTCTACATCTATCGCCCAATGCAGGGAAAATCTCTATGTGGGACTCTAAAGACTCGATAATACGCTGGCAGTGGGTTTAACCACAATCCGCAAGCGGTAATAGCTGCACGTAACGGCTCCCAGGTAGATGTCGATAAGAAGGCCGATGAGGAAAACCCATCCGAACTCCTACTGAGTATGAATGTGACAATCTCTGTACAATCCTGTCTGTTCGTCTAAGAGTATTCCATATCGGGCCTAGGGGGTGGTAATCGTCAGACCCCTAATAGCGCAATAAATCGTATCGGAGAGCAGCCCAATACACCCTGAGAAACTACTGGAATACCTACCGGTAAATCTCGCTTGCCTTAGCCAAGGACTTTGTGTAATGGCCTTTCGAACACAGCGCAATATCAACCCCCAATACCGGGACAGACCTATCTAACCGCTAATGCCTCCATGTGCTTCGGGACTGCACCCAACTACTACCTGTTTGCATGACTCTTTTGAGCCGTGGTAAGGTAGTAATCAAAGTACAGTGGGAACACACTTGAGGAGAAGCAGCAGTATCAAGTCGACGGACTAAACTGTACTCATGTCACTTGGGAACTGCTATCCGACGACAGGTATAATACCCACCAACAGTTCCCGACGAGTCCTGTCCAGTGTACTCATAACCTAATGAGCACCTGCATACTATCTCCAGTACGACGTACTGATGGCTGTGGGACAGACCATCTTCTCTTCTGGGATGAGAAGCGTATATACTAGTCTACTGTGGAGTATCGATGACCCGTCTCGATAATCCTACGACTAGGGACCTGTATAGGATGTGCTTATAGACTATCCATCCCTCACTAGTGTGACTGCCATCACAACGCTGGTAATCAAGCAAAGATCCTAAGGGCTCTACCAATATGTATAAGCGATATGCTATGAAAACACATGCACATATTGAGGTAGAAACAAACCAGCTAGCATACTACCATTTTGAGCAAGACTGTTACTATATCCGTGTATATCCCAAGCTTCCATTAAATAATATACAATCTAGTATGATACAATAATGACTTCTAAGGCATATATCACTAACAATCTCCCACTTGCACTAAGGCCATATACTGGTGTTGGAGATAGTGCCCTCAGAGTCAATTATTGGATCACAGGCACGTGATTGCAATGATTGAGGGAGGACCTATCCCGGTAGGACAGTCATACTCAAGATGATAGTATGTTATCTGGTTTATCTTTATCATCGTGTACTACTTTAGGTGACCTTACGAGTCGCTATTACACGTTGATAGAGCCCCTAGGATTCTTGCTTGACTACCAGCAGTATGAGGGCGATCATATACGTGAGAGCTGGGGTCTATAAGCACATCCTTAAAAGGTCCCTGGTCGTGGGAGTTTCGAAATAGGGCATCGATACTCCGGAGTAGACTAGTGTATACAGTCGAGACCCCGACGAGGGGCGGTGGCCGGTCTCACAAGACACTGGTGTCAGTTGGTTCACCTGAGATGTATACAGGTGCTCATTTGGTTATGAGTACACCGGACAGGACTCGCCGGGAACCTGCTAGTTGGTATTATACCTGACGTCAGATAGCAGTTCCCTGGTGACATGTGTACAGGTTAGTTCATCGACCTGAGATCGTCATTTGTCTCGTATGAGTTCCCACTGTGCATTGATTACTACCCTACCACGGCTCAAAGGAGTCGTGCGAACAGGTTTTAGTTGGGTACAGTCCCGAGCCACATGGAGGCAGTGAGCGGATCTGCAGGGGTTCGTCTCTCCCGGTATTGGGGGTGAGGTCGCGCTATGTCTAAAAGAGCCAGAACATGAAAAGTCTTTGGCCAAGGCAGGAGGTTTGCTGGTAGGTATTCCAGTAGTATCTCAGGGTGTTCTGGGCTACACTCCGACACGACTTGTACCGCTATTGGGGGTCTGACTTTCACCAACCCCCTAGGCCCGCCATGCGATGCTCATAGACGAACGGACCGGACTGTACGGATATTGTCACTGACAGGCTCAGTAGGGTGTCAGGATGAGTTCGCTCATCGACGTCCCTTTTGGTCAATAGTTGGTAGCCCGTCACGTATGGCTAATAGCTCTGACGTGCTAGTGGTTAAATCCACAGCCATAGTATTGACGAGTCTTTAGAGTCCACCACACACAGTTACTCAGGTTTCGGGCGAAACACTGTAGAGGCCGTATGGAGATATGGTAGGGTTCGATCAAATACGTGCGGTATTGCACGGATCGTGATAGAACGGATTTTACTAGCCGGCTTTGGCTTAAGCCGGATTCTAGTATTAGATAGTGTAGATTTTGTCTCTTTGCATTTATATTCAGTGAGAATACAAATGCGGGCATGTATATGCAGTAGCGGGGTTTTCCTGTAATTTATTACGGGATCAGTTTTCTGAAGTTGCCAGTTTGCATTCCATTCCGGCCGGTTTTCCTTTGTTCTTTCGCGGCCGGACTTTCCGATGGAGGGGGTAATTTGCAATTGTGCAAATTACTTTTTTTGGAGGGGTTTCTTGAATATTGAGGGCTTCATGATGGTTCTTTCATCATTAGATGCTTTTTGCATCACTTGACTTGCATTTATTGTGATGGGGCTTGATTAGGATTTTTGAGGTGAGATAATTTGATCATTTATCTACACATTTTCTTTCTTTTTCTTCATTATTCCATTCTTTTTCTCGCATTATTCCATTCTTTTTCTCCACCATGAGAAAATAGGGGCCGGCCATTTTTTTGGGAGTGAGATGAGAGGATCATTTTGTGAGGGTGGAAAATTATTCTCATTCTCTTGTTGCATAAAAAATTCATAGCTCATTTCTCTTCTCCTCCACATCAAAGGAAACTTCAAACCCCAAAGAGACAACCATACTACACTATATCCACATCAAATCTTGGATGCGTCGGCTAGCCAACTTCACGCCCGAGTTGCCTCGGTCCAGAGGTGGGAGCCCGTAAAAGTACTTGGCTACGTGGTGCCCTTTCCGACGAGGAGGTGACGGACGGAGATTCCGCGGGAGATCGGAGTGGAGACGAAGACCGAAGGACACAGATCGCTTGGTATAACTCTCTACCCATATTTTAGTTTGCTAGTAGCTAGGTTAATGGCCCGATCCGGGTTAAAAGTGCGCGGTGGTGCCGGTTTGCTAGTTTGCAAAGTTTTTGTTTCCGCGTTTCCGGCGTCAGATCGACGGCCGGGGTGCCGCCGCGCACTTACATTGGTATCAGAGCCACGCCATTAACCTAGTCTAGCTTTCTAACATGTTTAGAACTCGATCGAACAAAATCCCCAAAACCGTATTTTTTAATGCATGTGTTCTCTGTCGAAATTTTTTAAGCTCCAAAATTTTTTCAGGTCATTGCAGAAAGACATGCAAGAAATTCTAAGAATTCTGGGAAAATTCGATCCAATAATTCGTTAGTACGACCGCGGAAACGCGGCTAAACCCCTGGTTTGGCCGCGGTTCCGCGGTTGGAAAATTTCCTCATTGGGCCAAATTTTTCCAGTGGGCTTTTGATTAGGAAATGGGGATTTTGGGATATTCTGATTGGGCCCAGAATTTCTTTAAGTGCTACAGTAATGCTTGGGGGCCCACTTGGTAAAATTTGATCGATCGGATATTTTAAACACATTAGTTCACAGTATTTACATTATATCTGCGACCGTGAATGTCACTCGATCGGTAAATCCTGTCTATCTGCTATAGCCCGGTTAGACGGATTTGCGAACGTGACATTCACGTTGATGTTCTATGTATTGCTGTGATGTTGCGGATTGATCGTGGGGGATAGCCTGGTTGCAGTGGTAGTACAGTTTTTGTTGTATTATGTACATTTGATATTGCGGGGTGAGCGTCCGACATGTGGACTGCCGTCACTGCCTGATTGTATATTATTCTTTTGGGGCACGACCGGGTCGAGGTCGATGTACCCGTTGTATGTATATTTTGCTTTCTGTACTAGGATTACCCTGCAGAGGGGTGCACGGATAGCCGGGTTCTAGAGGGCAACGGGCCCGCATCTCATGGCATTGAGACGGAGGGGGCTTTACTCTAGAATTGGCGGGCTATTCGCCGCACTCGTAGGGGGTACAGGTTGACCCAGGAGGGGTGCCCAAGTTACCGGATTCCGTGAAGTGCTGGGTGGTCCATTCACGTTGCTGAAGGGGGCTGCCTCGCTTCAGGTTTTGGCGGGTAACTTGCCGCGCCCGTAGGGGTCTAGGATTTCATTGAACAGGCTATCCACACGACCAGGGGAACGTCGGGTTTCAGTAGCGGCTCTATGAAACCCGGGGATCCCAGATATCTGTATTGTTCTGTGTTGCTGTACATTTCTGTGATGTTGCATTTTATCACGCCTTGAGCGAAAATTATATATTATATATATACTAGTAGATGTTGTATATGTTTTGCATCCGCGCTAGTCCAGTCCCCGCTCTGTCGTTAGTTAAGTAACCTAACGGGTGATGACGGGACCCAGTGGCGAATGCGGATGGCATATACGTACATCATTATTTTCGTTCTTTTGTGGTGTGATCAATTGATGGGACTGCGTTGATTCAGATCAATGCAAGCTAAACAAACCTATTCTGATGTTGTTGGAACATTTTTCAAAAAGCTGTTATTGCAAGGACGTTCACTTTTGTTTTGCACAGTGGTATTCAGTTGGAATATCCTGTTCCTCAATCGACGAGGCAAGGGCCGAGATCCCGTCACCGGGAGTGACCCCTTGGACAGAAGTTTGCGTTAGGGCAATAACTTCACTATAGCCGATTACTTTTGCTTTGCATCGTGGTATTCAGTTGGAATATCCTGCACCTCATTCTACGGGGAAAGAGCCGAGATCCCTTCACCGGGAGTGACCTCTTTAGCAAAGGTTTTCGTCACTATATTTTTAAAAAGCTATCCGGTTCCTTCAACGATATCAAGTTCATTACGTTAAAGGTTTTCGCCAGAAACCATTCGTAGCCCTCCGTCATTTCAGCTAAATATTCGATAGTATTCAAGCTGTGTATTTTGACCTCACGCCAAGGCATAGTGATTGGTAGCTGCCGGGTATTTATCTGTTGCATAGATAGATGCGTTGGTTGAGGACAGTCGTACTACTATTTTGGCCTACGTCAAGGGTATGTACGGGTGGGTTCAAATTAACCTGGATAATGACGGGTAGAACTTGACATGTGACTTATGATATTTTGACCTCACGCCAAGGTCATAAGAGCATGGGGCAAAAATCCACATCGGGAGTTTCTAAAGAAACTGAAACTTTCCAGATATGCGCATACCTTCTGGAGTGTGATAACGTGAGCGGATTCCGTCACGTTATCATGCGATGATAGTTGGATCCCGATTCCCACTGATGAGTTGGTTTACTCCTCGGGTGATCCCGGCTAATTCTTCTTTCAGGTTTGGGGAAGAATTTGACGTTACAGTGGGAGGTTTCCAGATTAGATAAAGTGATAACCATTCTGGTCTAGGTTAGAGTGCACGCTGAGTGTTTCTTTTCTCTCTCTCTTTGGCAGCGACCATTGACCCGACCCTAGACTATGACTCAGTGACCAAGTTGACCGAACCTTCTTAACACTAGGTTTTGGATTGTCAGAGTTGCAAACCTCATTGCCACTCCTACTTTTACCCTTTTCTCCAGGACACCCCGTATTACTACGAACGTTCACTTTCATTGGACAAAACCATCGTATGGTTATATACGAACTCGAAGGAATTCGAGGATGGTTTCTGGTTCTGGAGAAAACGAATAGGACTATTCAGTTGTCTTTTCCTTTTACCTTCTCTCAGGTTGCGAGTACTCCTTGGTTTAGGAGATAGTACACCCATTATGCTAATTGGATAGTCTTCTTCCAAACCTTAGGCTGGTGCCGAACGGTAGGGAAGGAAGAAAACCATTTGGCCTAAAGGGGTGTACAGAAGGTAATGACTAAAGACATATAAAGGGATTTGGAGAGATGGCAAAGAATTATACGGTTGCAGTTGTGAATCTGGATAATGGAAGAGGCATTACTAGGAATACCGGGATACCCTATCGAAACATTTCAATGTTTCAGTTTCACTGTGTACTGTTAAAATAAAACTGATTTCCTAATTAGACACTTGCTCCAGGGTATGTATTTACCAGGTATGATTCTCACATCTGTATGGTTTTACAAATGATGAGTGGGAGTAAGTTATTGGGAATTAGGTGATTATCCTCATTATATCGGAATTCGTTGTAATTGGTGATATTTGAGAAAATCGCCTGGGTTGTTTGCCTGACGGCAAATATATGGTTTTGAATATCCGTTGTTATGCACCAATTTCAAATTGATATATCTGTACGTCTATTTTTATAGAGTGAGACATACCTTTTTGAAATTGTGTCTATGACATTTACCTATACCAGTGGATGGTTAAGTAAGGAGTATTGAACAGCGGTGTAATTCTTCTTAACCATAAGTACA
The DNA here is from genome assembly GCA_030015575.1 of Agapanthus africanus. Classification (NCBI taxonomy): domain Eukaryota; kingdom Viridiplantae; phylum Streptophyta; class Magnoliopsida; order Asparagales; family Amaryllidaceae; genus Agapanthus; species Agapanthus africanus. Next base: position 132,189,419 of record CM057340.1, on the reverse strand, counting down.
GTTTTCAACCTACGACACACAGTGAATGAGTTATTAGACTCAGGGGACTTGTACAGAGTATTGTATATTGTCCAGTGTCCATTTGGACAGAGGGGTTGGTCCTCGTACTATATTCTATTTACTTGTGACTTCTCTAGTTCTTAGACAGGTGTTTCGTAGAAACACAGGGTCCAAGTTTTGAGAAGTTATAGGTATATGAATAAAGTAGAGAACCAGGTATTGCAAGTATCAGGATTCTTCAAGGTGATCGAAGATGTAGATACTTGTGTATGGTATTCAGTTGATAGTAATGATTAAGAGAACTTGCTTCTCTTTCAGGTTACTCATAATTGGAAGCATTCCTAAGTTGAGTAACGCTGATCGGCCTCCTTCCATTTAGTTGACATGCACTAGAAACAGCTGTATGATTTGAATCTGGTTCAGTTAAATCAGTGCCTCTGTTTCTATATTGGATATAGAACAGTTCATATCTTAACGATGTTAAGGTACGGGGAGTTGTCCGGCTTATGCTTAAAACCAGACTCCGGATAACTCAAGGCATGTTTCTGTAATGGCTGTTTGTGGGTTGACCTGGGCTATGATGAGGGTTGACTTTCTACCATCTGGAAGATCAATAGTGATATTGTTCTTAACTCGCTACAGTTTTAACAAAAATGGATTTTTTCAGAAAACAGTAGTGGGAGTATGGTAGAACTGGAAGTGATTCCAGAACCGCAAACGATTACTGAAGATTTGATAAGAACCTAAAGATTCAATCTGTCTTGACATTCCATTGGCCACTCCGCAGATAAGGTGGGTAACCTCAGGCACCCGAGAGGAACTCCAGTAGCCTCAAGGACAGTGACAGGGAGGTTCTTGTTTACCCAGACTTGCCATTGCTGTTGTTCCAGACTGTGAGACCCGGCAGGAGGATGAGTATAGCGTCGTTCTAAACTGGTTTTAGAAGTGCACGTGCATATGACTCTGCCAGAGGGTTATCGTAGTCAGTGGGAGCAGCGGAAGCATTGGTGGACAAGTGGCTTATATCTATGTATAGACTAAAGCAGATACAGCGGAGATAGATCATCTATTTCTGATGTGACAGTCATAGGTTTGACTTCATCAGAATAGGGGATGGGTCTGTTAAGAAGGTAGTAGGGTGTGATGTCCTGGTATTTGGATGACTTACACAGAGTAGGAAGTGATATTCCTATACTACGATCGGTTATATTTTGGTCGTCACACAGTGGTTTCTCCATACAGGACTTGGATATTATATCAGACATTCTGGTTACTAGATCTATGGTTTTAGATCTAGATTTGGGTGGTTTCCCAATCTGGGTACTTTGACCGCATTCTAAGAGTATTTAGAATGGACGACTCCAGGCATGGTGGTGTACCTGCAGGTAATGGAGTCACCCTCTCTAAAGGTGTCTTACAGACTAAAGGGGAGAGGGATATGCATGATTGACAGATCACTTGCTTAGGCAATTGAGTCAATCATGAGATGTCAAGTATCACACCAGATGTTGCTCTTGCAGTAGATGCAATAAGTTGATATTAATCCAATCCTGGAGAAACAGTCGGAAGCAGTTTTAGAACATAAGTGGATGTTCTAGGGATATGATAGCAGTATTCTCCTTCGGGAGACAGTTATCAGGCTTCCAAGGTGACCTGGATGGCAGAGTGGCTGTCAGAGCTATAGTTTTCCCTCTGACGAGGGGCAGTATTTTGGATAGGTGGTCCAGGTGGATACTGAGGGAAGGCATGGCGCAGGATACTGATTAAGTTCAGTTGACGATACAGTCTAAGAAGTTTGGATTTGGAGTTCACTTATGAGCTAGGTCCCATCAGACATCCAGACACATTCTAAGACAGGTATTGCGCATTTCGGGAGATGGTTTTCTCCGCGAACTTGAGATAAAGAGAGACATAGAAAGAAACATCAGAGCGGATCCACTCACTGAGGCTATTCCTCGAGCGCAATAGTTTCGCAAACGAGTTTTGTGAGACTGACTAGTAGAGGAGTTGGGTGTTCGGTATCACACGGGCTGTGAGTATACGACATCGTAATAATTAGCCTTGAGTGCAAGTGGGAGATTGTTGGAGATAGTGCCCTCAGAGTCAATTATTGGATCACAGGCACGTGATTGCAATGATTGAGGGAGGACCTATCCCGTTAGGACAGTCTTACTCAAGATGATAGTATGCTATCTGGTTTATCTTTATCATCGTGTACTGCTTTAGGTGACCTTACGAGTCACTATTACACGTTGATAGAGCCCCTAGGATTCTTTCTTGACTACCAGTAGTATGAGGGCGATCATATACGTGAGAGCTGGGGTCTATAAGCACATCCTTAAAAGGTCCCTAGTCGTGGGAGTTTCGAGACAGGGCATCGATACTCCGGAGTAGACTAGTGTATACAGTCGAGACCCCGACGAGGGGTGGTGGCCGGTCTCACAAGCCACTGGTGTCAGTTGGTTCACCTAAGATGTATACAGGTGCTCATTGGGTTATGAGTACACCGGACAGGACTCGCCGGGAACCTGCTAGTTGGTATTATACCTGACGTCAGATAGCAATTCCCTGGTGACATGTGTACAGGTTAGTTCATCGACCTGAGATCGTCATTTGTCTCATGTGAGTTCCTACTGTGCTTTGATTACTACCCTACCACGGCTCAAAGGAGTCGTGCAAACAGGTTTTAGTTGGGTACAGTCCCGAGCCACATGGAGGCAGTGAGCGGATCTGCAGGGGTTCGTCTCTCCCGGTATTGGGGGTGAGGTCGTGCTGTGTTTAGGAGAGCCAGAACATGAAAAGTCCTTGGCCAAGGCAGGAGATTTGCTGGTAGGTATTCCAGTAGTATCTCAGGGTGTTCTGGGCTACACTCCGACACGACTTGTACCGCTATTGGGGGTCTGACTTTCACCAACTGCCTAGGCCCGCCATGCGATGCTCATAGACAAACGGACCGGACTGTATGGATATTGTCACTGACAGGCTCAGTAGGGTGTCAGGATGAGTTCGCTCATCGACGTCCCTTTTGGTCAATAGCTGGTAGCCCGTCACGTATGGCTAATACCTCTGACGTGCTAGTGGTTAAATCCACAGCCATAGTATTGATGAGTCTTTAGAGTCCACCACACACAGTTACTCAAGTTTCGGGCGAAACGCTGTAGAGGCCGTATGGAGATATGGCAGGGTTCGATCAGATACGTGCGGTATTGCACGGATCGTGATCGGACGGATTTTACTAGCCGGCTTTGGCTTAAGCCGGATTCTAGTATTAGATAGTGTAGATTTTGTCTCTTTGCATTTATATTCAGTGAGATACAAATGCGAGCATGTATATGCAGTAGCGGGGTTTTCCTGTAATTTATTACGGGATCAGTTTTCTGAAGTTGCCAGTTTGCATTCCGTTCCGACCGGTTTTCCTTTGTTCTTTCGCGGCCGGACTTTCCGATGGAGGGGGTAATTTGCAATTGTGCAAATTACTTTTTGTGGAGGGGTTTCTTGAATATTGAGTGCTTCATGATGGTTCTTTCATCATTAGATGCTTTTTGCATCACTTGACTTGCATTTATTGTGATGGGGCTTGATTAGGATTTTTGAGGTGAGATAATTTGATCATTTATCTACACATTTTCTTTCTTGCATTATTCCATTCTTTTTCTCCACCATGAGAAAATAGGGGCCGGCCATTTTTTTGGGAGTGAGATGAGAGGATCATTTTGTGAGGGTGAAAAATTATTCTCATTCTCTTGTTGCATCAAAAATTCATAGCTCATTTCTCTTCTCCTCCACATTAAAGGCAACTTCAAACCCCAAAGAGACAACCATACTACACTATATCTACAGCAAATCTTGGACGCGTCGGCTAGCTAACTTCACGCCCGAGTTGCCTCGGTCCAGAGGTGGGAGCCCGTAAAAGTACTTGGCTACGTGGTGCCCTTTCCGACGAGGAGGTGACGGACGGAGATTCCGCGGGAGATCGGAGGGGAGACGAAGACCGAAGGACACGGATCGCTTGGTATAACTCTCTACCCGTATTTTAGTTTGCTAGTAGATAGGTTAATGGCCCGATCCGGGTTAAAAGTGCGCGGTGGTGCCGGTTTGCTAGTTTGCAAAGTTTTTGTTTCCGCATTTCCGGCGTCGGATCGACGGCCGGGGCGCCGCCGCGGACTTAGAACTGGCATATCGCAGACCAAAGATCTCGAATCGCCTCTCGAACACTGTCTGAGGAATGGCCTCTGTGAGTGGATCTGCAGTGTTGTTCTCCATATCTACTCTCCTCACCTCGATCTCTTGGAGATCAACGATCTCCCTGATCGGATGGTACCGCCTTAGATATGTCTGGATCTTTGATAGGACCCGGTTTCCTTCCTTAAAGCTATAGCGCCGTTGTTGTCACAATACTAAAGTATTAGAAAACCAATGGAAGGAACCACCCGAAGTTCAGTTAAGAACTTCCATATCCAGACTGCCTCTTTTGCGGCATCTCATGCAGCGAACTACTCCGTTTCCATCGTCGAGTCTGCAACGGTGTCCCTCTTGGAGCTCTTCCAATAGACCGCCCCTTCACTGAGGGTAAAGCCATAACCCAATATGGACTTGGAGTCATTCTTATCACTCTGGAAGCTGGAGTTAGCAAAGGCCTCTATCTGGAGGTTCTTTTCCGCCATACACCAAGAACATCTCCTTAGTCCTTCTCAGATACATGAAAATATTCTTTACTGCTTCCCAGTGCTTCTTTCCTGGGTTTGATTGATACCAGCTTACCACACTCAGTGTGTAACCTACATTTGGTCTGGTACACAACATCTCATACATTATAGAGCCTTCTGCAGAAACGTAGGGTATAATCGACATGCGAGCCCTTTCCAAATTAGTCTTGGAAGACATCTCTTTGGAGAGGGTGATTTTGTGACAAGCCGGTAGACTACCGCGCTTAGAATCGTCCATACTAAATATTTTCAGTATGGTAGAATAGATATCCATTCGAATGTTTAGGATATCCAACAAACTTACAAAGAACTGATCGTGCCTTGAGTTTGTCTGGATTTTATCTTTTGACATAGGCTGGACAACCCTATATCTTAACCCGTTTAAGACATGGTCTCTTCCCGCTCCATATCTCATATGGTGTGGTGGGTACAGATTTTGATGGAACCTGACTCAATTGGTATGCTGCTGCTTTAAGTGCATAACCCCAAAAGGAAATAGGTAACTCAGCGGTGCTCATCATAGAGTGCACCATATCTAACAGAGTGCGATTCCTCCGTTCCGATACACCGTTGTGCTGTGGGGTATACGGTGGAGTAAGCTGAGAGAGAATCCCATTCTCTTTTAGATAGTCCCGGAACTCGTTGCTCAAGTATTCTCCTCCTCGATCAGATCGAAGGATCTTAATACTTTTACCCGTTTGGTTCTCGACTTCGTTCTTATATTCTTTGAATTTCTCAAAAGCTTCAGACTTGTGTTTCAACAGGAACACATGTCCGTATCTTGAGAGATCGTCAGTGAATGTAATGAAGTACGAGGAACCATTCCTGGCATGTGTAGACATGTGACCACATACATCACTATGTATCAGTCCCAAGAGTTCTGTAACTTTTTCTCCGTGTCCACTAAACAGAGTTTTGGTCATTTTTCCTTTGAGACATGACTGACAAGTGTCATAAGATGAAAATTCGAACGGATTCAAATATCCATCCTTATGTAACTTAGCTAGTCGTGTGGCACTGATATGACCTAGTCTACAATGCCACAAGAAGGATTCGTTCATTTCTGAACTCTTCCTCTTGTGTGTGTTTTGTACATTAAGAACAGTGGTTTGGTTTAGAACGTATATGCCATTATTTAACGAGCCTGATCCAATCAACTTTTGATTCAGGAAGATGTTCATAAGATTATCCTGTACTACAAAATTATATCCTTTTTTACTCAATAAAGAAACTGATATAAGATTGCATATCAGGGTCGGAATGTAATAGCATTCGTTCAGTATCAATGTATTACCATTTGGTAATACAAAGTGATATTCACCAACTGCTTTGGCTGCAACATTTGCACCATTCCCTACTCTTACGGAATGATCACCCATTCCCAGTTCCCTACCATTCTTTAGCCCATGTAATATATTACATATGTGGGATCCTGATCCGGTATCTAATACCCAGGATGTAGAGTGAACAGAGAAACAGTTCTCGATAACAAACACACCCGAAGAAGATGCATCAACATGCTTATTCTTCATTTGGGCAGCGTGAGAATCCGGATATGTCCCTATTCCCTGCTCAGTCTTATAACGTTTATAAGAAAGAACGGGATCAATGTTCCCCTACTTAGTATAACAAGTGGGTTCGGTCAATACATCCATATTATTATCTTGATTAAGGCCTAACATGGTCGCTACCTGGAGAGAGAGAGAGAGAGAGAGAGAGAGAGAGAGAGAAGAAAAACACTTTAGCATATGATTTTGCAAGATTAGATTGGTTATTATCTTATCTAATCAGGATGGCTCCCACTGTTTTTATCAAATCTTCCTTCAAACCCTAAAAGGTAAGACTAGCCGGGATTAATTACACCTTACAAGTTCGCTAATCTTTCAGCCAGGTTAGTGTTGGTACTTTGAGGGAGGTTCCCCGTACTTTCGCACAGACCTAATTAAAATAAACCTCGTTTTCCCAGAGGCATAACCCCATTAACACCATTCTAGACACCTACTTGATCGGCTAATTGTCATGTGTAAAACTCTCTCAGGAGTAACTCTTACTCGCAGTAGGTATGAGGATCCAACTATCTCATAGAAGGTATGCAATCTCATTGCAAATTTCAACACTTGAAATTCCCGATAATACTTTTGCTCCTAGCGTGCTATGACCTTGACAGAGGTCAACAAACCATAGTGCACTAGTCAAGTTCAACCCGTCATTTCTTAATTGAATCAAACCCACCCGCATGACCCTTGACAAAGATCAACAAGGTCGTACGACTACCCTAATCCAATCTCAACTCATACTTTATAGATAAGTACTAATCAGCTACCGCACACTACACCTTGACAGAGGTCCACAAACGCAACACGAATACTAAATAATCTTTATCTGAAATGACGGAGGGCTACGCAGGTTTTTAAGAAAACCATGAGCGTAACGAACTTGATATTGTTGTAGAAACAAATGATTTTGAAAAGGAGTGTTTTTGAGGCTTATACTAGTTTCTCTAAAGAGATCACTCCCGGTGAAGGGATCTCGGCTCTTTCCTTATCGAATAAGATGCAGGATATTTCTTAAATACCATTATGCAAAGCAAGAACTATAGAAGCAATCAAAAACAAAGCCGAGTGAGTTGTAGCATCTGCTAGTTTTGCTAAAGAGGTCACTCCCGGTGAAGGGATCTCGGCTCTTTCCTTATCGAATAAGGCGCTGGATATTCTACAAGGAATATCGCTGTGCAAAGCAAAAACTAGAGTTGCCCTTTTTTTTTTATAAATTTGATTCTACAACATCTTTTAGGTTTCTTTTTCTTTCATTAATCTCATTAATGAAGTCCCGTCATTTAAGCTTCCTAAGCATCACAGAAGAAACGAAAATACACCGTACGCTTATGCCATCCGTATTCGCCACAGTGTCCCGTTATCCACCGTTAGGTTACTTAACTAACGGCATACCGGGATGGGACCAGCGCGGGTGTAAAACATAAGTAACGTTTATTATATATCATATATACAATAATAAAGCATTCATTTCACGCATATAATATGATCACATCACATAATATCAGCAACAGAAGATAACATATGAAATATTGGATATACTAGGAGGTCCGTGTTTTATTTTGAGCCTGTATAAAACACAGATTCCACGGTTGCGATGAATAGCCAAACCCACATCTCTAGACCCCTACGAGAGCGGCAAGTAACCCTCCCAATTCTAGGGTTAGGAGACCTGGTCTCGACTCCTCGAGACGGCCTCCCTCTGGACCCTAGAACCCGGTTACTTGTGCTCCCCTCCTTGGGTCTATCCTAATGCGGAAAAGTAAAAAATATACAATGGTGACATCATCCTCAACCCGGAAGTGCCCCAATAAAAGAATATTACATACAAATGAATTTTACATGAATGAAAATCAAAACCCTCATCTTACATAAAACCTCCGGCTATTCAAAACACAACGATCTAATATAACATATCACAGCAACACATAACATCACATGTCATCAACGTAAGTAAATATGCGTATCCTAATTGTCGTTGATGTATAGCAACGAAACCGGCGATACACCACATATTACACTTACTGTCGCAGAAAAGAAAGTGAAAAACTACAACATTTGGAATCCACAATTACCTTAGACATCATAAACCCGAAATATCACATATTACGGATTTCATGCCTAATGTCACGGCCCAAAATATTAGCTCGCGACCAGCACTTAAATCACGCGACGTCTACAGGCGTAACGTAATTTAAGTAAGCTGAAACCCAGAAATCTAAACCTTTTTAAGAAATAAAGATACAATAAATCATGTTTTGTCTTTTGAAAATTTAGGCAACACCTCCCTTGTAAAAACTAACCCCGAAAACGGGTACAACACAGAATATAATAAAGCATCCCCAAACGGGAGCAAATCATGCCCAACGGCGGAAACAACCACCACAAGTAAAAAAAAACAAGTATACGACGCCCAACGGCGAAGATCCACATAAGGAAAAGTAAAGCAAGACGTCAATCCCAAAAACGAACATAAAACCCATCGCTCAAGTCTCGCAACTACAAGTTCTCTAGGTCTGCAACATATAAAATAACTAGTTTCTGATTTGATGGAGTGACTAGATACAATATGAATAATGAATACAAGAGGGGCACGATCCAACATCTACCACCTACCACAAGCAAGTCACCCGAAAACAGCTGTGTGCCACCGATACCGTAACTGATCCAAGCGGTCTACCTGCAAGAACTGTGGCACAACGGGGGTGAGTTGCCAACTCGTGAATAGAAAAACATCAACAGGTAGAAATCGAAATAAACAACGATTCCTAGGTCAATTATATCATAAAGGTAATACTATGATATCTAGGGTGACTAAATCTGTATATGTGGCAACACAAGATAAATGCCTAACAGCAAGTGTATATCATCCAACAATGAATCAATGCATGTATGCAGGTGGATCTCGTCCAACAATAAAATCAATGCATGTATGCAGTGGATCTCGTCCCCGTGTCAACCACTGACACAACAACTCCTGCATGTAAATATCACAAAAGTATATGCAGGTAAATACGAGGATATCAAATAATGTGTGTCCATCAACGACACATCAAATCATGGAACCGGAGTGTCTAAAGTCGACCACTCGAAACATCATGAAACCCGTGTCCGGCAGCGACACGTAAATCCTCGTCTGTCAGGCGCCGTCACAATGACTGGCCCTGCTGTCAGTACATCTCGTGGAACCTGAGTGTCCACATCGACACCCGAAATCCACGTAGCATGTCTGAACATGACTCCGATCGGTATCCCCCAGATATCCTCCGAGTCCAAATAATATCACCGGTAGGTAGTGGTCCCTCTGCCAGGCTCATCGTCTACACCACGATATCATCTCTCGCCCCGGGGTACTGATTGAAAGAATTGAAGTTAACCGCAATCAAGACGGTGTCGCTATGCAGCTAGCCGGTTGAGCACGGGTCGATCCACAGGGAGATGGTTGTATTTCCGTTCTTGTCTTAGACGAGTCAATAAAGAATTTGTGTATGAGTTGTTCGATTCTATCCTAAGTGTAATATTTGCAAGTATAAGGTTGTTAAGAAAAAGATACGAGATTATAAGCTAAAGAAATCCGTACTCAAAACCTTTGAGCCGAATCTTGACCAATTGAAGCTAGAGCAATCGGCAACAACGTGGATTAGGGGATTTAAGCGCGGTATTCGTGGAATACGGCTTATTTACCCTTGTCCTTCCGTTCTTGTCTCTTGCTTTCGCCTCCGGCCAAACCGAACGCAACCGGTCGCGGTTAGGAATCACCGTTACCTTGTCAGGGTATGGTGCCTAACTGAGCGCTTGCGTATCGTTTGGGCGGAGTTCAAATGGAAAATACGGGAAAAGGAAATGGGCAAAGAAACGTTAACTTATAATACCGTATTTTTTTCTTAACAATAATAATTACATTCATTCACAAAAAAGAACCAAAAAGAGAGAACAAAAAGAAAAGAACAAAGAAAAGAAAAGATTACAAGTATTAAGTGCATGAATTTAAGTGCATGAAATAAATTGCAAGAAAGAAAAGCAAGATAATAATAAGCAAGTAATAAAAAGCGATAAAAAGAACAAGAAACTAGAACTCAAGACAAGCATGTGATCAATAGCCAACCCTTAAACTTGCAAGCTCAATCAAGAGGTTGCAAGATCAAGGGAAGGGTAGAGAACGCATGTGAAATGAAGCGCTAATTCCGTAAGAAAATACGACCCTTGAGATCAATAACCAACCCTTAACCATTCAAGCTCAATGAAGAGGTTGAATGATCAAGAGAAAGCAAGAATCTCAAGGGGAAGAAGAAACAAAAGAGAATGATACAAAAAGCCCTCATCTTCATTGATCTCCCACTCAAAAAGCTCTCACTACAATTTTCATGGAAAAAGAATGAAGAAGAAGAAGAAAAAGACTAAATCCTAAAAAGAAAGAAGAACAAAAGAATGACCCTTGGCTTGGCTCAATTCTGGAGTATTTATAGGCAGTTTACAGAAACCCTAGGGCCAAATCCTGACCCCATATGAAGTCCCCAAACTACCCCCAAAACACGACAACCAGAGGACACTACATGGCCGCGGATCCGCGGCCTAGACCCCCTATTGGCCGCGGATCCACGGCCCTATGGTGGAGTTGGGTTGTCGTATTTTGGGTGCTTCCCTGGTTTTTATTGTACTTTATTCTGGCATATGATTTTTCTCAGATTTTCTTCACGATTTTTCCAGAATTTCTGTTGAGGGAAGGGTGGACTTTTGTGGATGCTTTTGTCATGATTGCCTCGAGCTCCGCGTAGATCTCTTGGATCTTGTGCTGCCATTGAGCCTTGTGCATGAAAGCGACAATCGATTTGACATTTTGTCTCTTAAACTGGTATCTGGCAACATACGGATGAAGAGCGGAGACCGTGTTTTCTCAGTGGTTGGCAGGAACCCGGATTTTGTCGTGTTTTCCATGAATTTCACCGTTTTAGAACCGAGAACCTGTATTCTGCAAATATGTAGAAAACACTGATCAAAAGCACCTACCTATAAACACACGAGCGTAAGAATGGGCGGTATAAAATGTAATATTCTGGTATGAACAGGTACCATACCTGGTCCACCATGTACCCGCAGATGGTGCCTCCCGCTCCTCGAATCGGGTTTCACATGCCAATCTCAGAATCGAGAAATCACATGGTGGACGCACTGAAATATCATATCAAGAGAAACCGGGTTTTCAAACAATACATAGTTTTCTTGAAATACCCCCACGGTTCTCAAATCCATAAATCATATGAAATCCATATCTCAATGCGTAAATCCATGAAAAACTAATATATGCAACATGAAACAACAATATGAGCATATTAAGGGAAAGCCGCTCTTTAAAAAAGAATCCAACTTTAAAATATATCTTGCGGTTCCCAAATCCTCCAAAAAAAACAAGTGCAGCATCATATGAAGTGTACATGTAACTGTAGGAAGGTATAAGTATCTACATGTAATCAAGTATGTATGATGCATCTCATAAGTGCAATGGCGCAATAGTCAACGTCTCAATATCACATGTCAATGCAATACCACCTAGGGGTATATGCAACTGTAGCGAAATATGTGGGTGTACATGTCAGTATGTATGCATGATGTACATGTAGCTGTACTAAAGTATGTGGGTGTACATGTCAATGTATCATGCAACCTAGCATAGTGATATGAACATGGTAGTATATTATAGCATGATATAGCAATTCTACTGTGTAAGTGACATGCTAATTATCGATGAAGAAGTGTGTGAGCCGGCAAGTCTGTGTATGTGTAACATACGCATCATCGATAATGGTGTAGGTGTACTAGCACAATTATAAGAAATGCAATGAGAACAACTTGAATGCAGCACAGTACATATAGTGAATAAAATGCTATAAGGTATACATGTCAACAAGACCGAGTCGGTGAGTCTATCAATCAGCATCCAGCCTCACAATAACCCGTACGGTACAATCCATCGTACGACATCCTCTAATCAGGGGTATGGATAAATAAATAAGTAAAAGTCATCGTGTACGGTAATCTAACATACAGCGGCATTAACAAATAGGGATTCTATCAACCTATACAATATCGGGGTACGGATCTAAGTCTCGTAAGACATATCACTCATTATGCAATCATTATCCATATAAATATATATACCTATCTCTGAGGTCACATCCATGTCAAACTCGTATCAGGGGACCTACAAAGGTATCAACAATCTCATATCGAATTAATAAATGTCATACTAGTTCTTTTTTAAATAGTACTTATCATGATTTACTTATCATATCATTTTCTCCTAAGTCAATTGTTTATTATCATCAGCTTCAATCATATTATCGTTTGTAAATCCTACAATCATGTCCGTAGCATATCATTTATCAGGATAACAGAAACATACGATATTCCATATCAAATGGTTGCGGGGGTGCTATACGCCATCCACCCGACTTCCCCCGTAGATATAAATCTACTCACCTGCTAAACTCCTCGCTTAGCCGTAGTCGATGCGCTCCGTCGTCTCGAAATCCATGCGAAGGTATCTACAATCAATATGAATCCGCAAAGCTATTAACATCAAAAACTCAAAACCAAGAATCCATATACCGTAAACATAGCCGAAACCCTAAATAGGGTCGCTATACATGAAAACTGCCACATTAAAAACCCAATAATACCAATACGCATTTACAAACACAATAAATATCGTAGGTATTAATATTTACGTCATCTCTATTTTCATTTAAAACCCACTTCAAATTTTACCGAAAAGCTAGTAAGCAGCTTATATCATTTTATCTCATTTTAACACAAAGGTAGAAATTTAACAATTCTAGCAATTTCCAACAACACCAAGTAGCTTAACATAGTGATCCAAACCATTTTCAAAATTTTAATCTCACCCAAAACATATTTCAATAAAACCTAGTTTGCTAATTATCTCAATTAGACAAATAGGAATTTAACAAATATCATTCACACAAAATGATTAAGTTTTCCAAATCTACACTTTATGATTAACCATTTAACACATCAAAACCCTAACTAGCAAACTGTAAATTGGTATAAGAAATTATACCGATCGATCCGTGTCCTTCGGTCTTTAGCTATCATTCCACGCTACTCGCGGCATCTCCGATCTCCGGTCTCCTCGTCGAAGTGGCATCATACCAACGAATCTTTATACGGGCTGCCGCTTCAAACCGAGGCAACTCGGACATGATGTTTGCTAGCCGATATGTCCAAGATTGATGTAGAATAGTTTGTCTCAAGAAACCCAAGCGATTGGGTGAGGGTTAATTGAAGTTGCCTTTTGGTATAATAAAGTGAACAATGGAAATTTTGAAATGAACAAATTTCTTCACCCATGAAAATGGGTCGGCCACACCCAGCACTTCAAAGTGCTCGGCCACAACAAAACTTCTCTGTGGAATTGAAAAAATGGGGGTGAGCTCAAAAAATGTATATATATGAATCAATCATCCAAGAAATTAATCCAACTCTTTTTTTTCAAAACCAAACAAGTGGGGCCGGCCACTTGAGAAAATGGTCACTGTGAAATGAGAGTGAGGTGATCATAAGCCAAATGAAGTGGTGAGCTTAAAGGAAATATCCATACAAAAAAATTCTTAAGCTCAAACAAAAGGAATTAATGTAGCTAGTGAGTCACAAATATGACTCATCAATTCAAGAACAATCCCACACCCACTAGAAGAAAGCTGCTGGAGCCCCTGGAAACCACTAAAAAATCCCTTCACAAACAAAAAGCCACATTTGCAAAGAACCCCCTCACAACAAAAAATAATATTAAGAATAATAGCACACATAAAAAATAATATTTAATTAGGGAAAAAATCTATGTGAACCAAAATTTCCCATTGACCCCTAAAGCTCGCGCACTAGCTTTATTTTAGCTAAATTAGGTGCCGTCAAGTTTATATGGAAGTTTGATCAAAATCGGTTAAAACGGAAAATACCGACTTTTTTACCCTAAAACGTAAAAATTCGTATAACGATTTCAGAAACGTTAAACCTAACTATATGAATTCAACATATTGTATCACATTCCAGATAACTAGACAATGTTAAATTTTCCGATCGAATAAACAAACATCCAAAATTTCCCAATTGAGCTCAACATTTGAGCGAAGTTCAAAAAGTCTCAGAACATGCCACAGCTCCTATGAACCAGCCGTAGAAGGGTCAACCAATGCCTCACATGTGGCACCGCTAAACTACCACAAACCCTAGGATTTAGTGGCAGTTTTGACGGTCACATAATCGAGTTAAGGTTTCGTTCTTCTACAGGGTTCACAGAATCGCTTGCATGATTTTCTGAAAGTTTTAAACTAAAGAAAAATCCAACAGTTGTTAAAAATTCTAGTAAGGGAAAAAGTAAGTTATTGATATCCGTTCGAATCTTTTAACACTGTCTAAATAACCCGAAAACTAACTAGAATTACGAATATGAAACACTCCGAATTGCCTCTGTAAAAAGAAAATATCACATGCAAATTTAGCAAAAACAAACAGCATCTGAATTACCAAACCCCAGAGATTGGAACACAGTACAAATTTCAACCCGAAATTCCAAAATTCAACCGAGCTGGTCGGTTTTTGATGCATTGTGCTCGACCATTTTTCGAGGTGAAGGGCTAAAATTTGTACGGTGTTCATATTGTATCACATACAACATTCTGCAACTGTTTGAAATTTTTTTTGACTCTCTGAAAAAATTTACAGAAACTAGGGTTTAAAGTCGGGTGTTTCGAAGTTGTTTCGGTTTCGTAATCCTACACTTATCCGTCTAATTCTCTAGCTAGGCTATGATACCACTGTTGGGTTATTAAGTATCGCAGAAAGGTTTCGGGAGGCATCGTACATGCCAATTTAAAAATTTCTATGCTTAAAGTAACCCTTAACAAGATCTTTAACTAGAGAATCAAACTAAAACTAAAAGCAAACATCTTTGCTTCTAAGTGTTAGGGATTACAACCTTTGTAGTCCATTCCTTCGCTTCATAAGCTCCGAGTTGAGGTCCCTTCGCTGCAATCATCATGCTCCTGGACTCTAGAGAGGCTCCATGAGTCGTATGATGCATCCTTGCTTGTAGTCTTCAAAATCCGAGATGATCTACGTTGAGGCAACACGAATTCAAGCTTTCTCTTCACTAATATGAAATTTGTGAAGCAAGCACCCTAATCTAAATGGCTAGTATAGATGAGGATGATGAAGTAGGAATTTTACTCTCTTTAGTTTTCTTTTTCTCACAAACATTCATCACTTTGAAAAAGCTAGAAAGCTTTTTGTGTGGAGGAAGAAGAATATGCAAGTGATAAATGAATAATAGTCATGTGAGGTTAGAAAATGCAACCATGGGTTAAGCATGGCGTGTTTAACCCTTGTAGAGAATAAACCTTAGGCTAGGGTTAAAATTTTAGGTTAACAAATATCTAGTAAATATTTAAAGAGTGGACTTTAGTCAAGGTAAAGAAATATTTCAAATTTAATCCATAATTTAGAATTAACTAAAAATATAATGTTAACCCTAATCCAAACCCTGGCATGGTTTAATCTCATAAACCCTAGTTGCATTTGTAACCTAGCATGTTACAATTATACATATCACATATATATAGTTATGTAACAAAAGAAAATAATACATTTAACATATATCTCATATATATCAATGTATCATCAAGTGAGAAAAAGAATCATTTAAGTGAGCTTATATTAGTTAATGTAATGTAATATATCACATATATAATTATACATTAATTTATCGAATCAACACTTGATCCGATAATCCGGCTATTTCGCAAATAACCGACTAATATAATATGTATTAGTTCATCGAATTAGCACTTGATCCGATGACCCGGCTATATCACATAGACCCGTCCGATATCACATATCGCGAGAATCGAATACGGTATCACATACACGTATTATTCTTGGTCCCGTACATATCACATATGCGCTCCTACTCCGTTTTGCCTGAGCCAGGAAACCTTTGTGTAGGACTCTAAAGACTCGTCAATACGCCGACAGTAGTGATGATCATATCAAACACCTACAATCTTCAAGCGGTCAGCTAAACGTAACAGCCACCCGGGTATTGAACGATCAGAAGATCAACAAACAAGACTGCACACACTCCTTTGAATCCAATCAGTAACACAATCGTACAGTCCGGTCTCTTCGTCTGATATACCACATATCCAGTCTAGGGGTGGTAAACGTCAGACCCCAATAACTGATAAGTCGTGTCGATGTGAGGCTCATAACGGGTCGACAAACTATTGATAACACTTACCAGTATATCTCCATATCAGCCTTGGCCAGGGACTTCCAGTTATAGCCATTCGAACACAGCGCAACATCATCCCTAATACCGGGAGAGACGAAACCCCTCCTTTCGCTCATTGCCTCCATGTGATTCGGGACTGTACCTAAAAGCTACCGTTTTGCTCGTTCTCATGAACGTGGTAAGGTGGAAATCAAAGCACAGTGGGAATCATACAAGACTCTATGACGATCTCGGGTCTACAGACTAACCTGTACCAGTATCACCAGAGAACTGCTATCTGATGATAGGTATAATACTATCTACGAGTTCTCGGTGAGTCCGTTCAGTGTACCCAGTCTCCACTGAGCACCCGTACACCATCTTTGATGTCAAACATCGATAGATATGGGATCATCCATCGCCCATCATATGGGTCAAGATGCGTATACGCTAGTCTACTTTGGCGTATCGATGCCCTGTCTCGATATACCCTCGACTAGGAACAGTTATAGAATGTACTCTTGGACTACCCTGGCCCTACTAGTATGATCTGCATCATAGTCCTAGTAGTCGAGTACATATCCTAAGGGCTTTATCAACATTTGAGAGCAAGACAGTAAACCAATACAAGTCAACATGTTTAGACAAAGTGAAACCAGATAGCATACTATCATATCAAGCAAGAAAGTCCTCTCTATATATATCCAAGCATCCACTACAATATACATCATATGTACAATAATGGTCTCTAGGGCATATACATAACTAACAGGTTTAGGACAGTTGTACTACTATTTTGGCCTTCGTCAAGGGTATGTGCAGGTAGGTTCAAATTAACCTGGATAATGATGGGTAGAAATTGACATGTGACTTATGATATGTTGGCCTTCGTCAAAGTTATAAGAGCATGGGGCAAAAATCCACATCGGGAGTTTCTAAAGAAACTGAAACTTGCTAGTGCTGCATACCATTTGGAGTGTGATAATGTTGGTAGGTTTCTTTCAGGATTATTACATAATGATATTTGGATCCCGATCCTACTATGAGTATCCGCTACTCCTCGGAAGATTCTTCACTTAACGATCAATGCTATAAACCAAGTGGGTGTCTATAACAGTGTTAGCGGGGCTACGCCTCCAGTGAAAAGAGGTTATTTAATTAAGGAACTTCGTGAAAGAGTTGTAAAACCTCTCTCGAAGTACCGACACTAGCCTGGCCGAACGGTTATGCAAGAATTGTACGGTAAGATTAATTCTGACTAATTCTTCTTTTATGGTTTGAGGAAGGATTCGAGAAACAGTGGGAGCCATCCTGTTTAGATAAATTAAAAACCAATCTAAACTTGCAAGAGCATCATGTTGAGTGTATTCTTCTCTCTCTCCTAAATGCAGCGACCAAGTGACCAGATTAGGTTACAGATAGATAATAAAATGACTGAGTTATACTATTGTGACTGACAAAGGTTTGTCCAGATGTCCATTACCTATGACAAGCTGAACCACCTCATTACTACTCAAGCCCCCGCCGTCCCAAGTCCAGTTTCCACTGTCATAAATGTTGATATAAGTAAGACAAGGGAAATAGACTGTGCGAATGCCAAGTGCCTCGTGTTTGCCTCAGTTGATGGTGTATACCAGAGGCAGCACGAGAAGATGGACTTAGTTTCAATCTTCCTCTATAGCAAATTTTTATATGGAGAGCAATCTCATATCGCAAGATATGATACCTCAAAAGAATTGCTTCAAGCAAGGTTGGCTGTCGGATCATCTGTAGGGGACCACGTCCTTACAATAATTATCTATATTCAAAAAGCTCACGGACCTGGAGACCATGTTGGAGAATGAGTCATATGCTAACTTGATTCTACAGTCCCTACCTTCTACTTACGCCCAGAGGAAGAAAGTTATACTTCCTGTTGAGGGCACCCTGAAGTAAACAAGGGAGACACCCGCTCTGCTTATTAGGGAATCTTCCTCTTCTGGATCTAAGGCGGATACCAAGGGTGAGAAGAAGAAGACTTCCACAAAGCCGATAGGCGGTGTCGATAAGGTAGAAGAAAATGGAAGGGCAAAAGTTTCGGGGTTAACAGTAGGGAAGTACGGGTGTTCCTATTGTTACGGAAAAAGGGCATTGGCTGAAGGGATGCAGGGCTTAGAAAGCCAGAATCCAGGATCCGAAACATGTTGTGGCTTCGACTTCGGGTGTGTTTGTAATTGAAAACAGTCTGTCAATTAACTCTACTTCCTGGGTACAAAATACCAGATCAGGATCTCATATTTGTAATTCATTACAGGCTTTGAAAAACCGTAGAGTTATCAGGGCAGGTGATATGACTCTCAAGGTTGCTAACGGAATGAGCGTGGACGCTGTATCCGTAGGGTATATCACTTAGAATTGACAAGTAGGCAGATATTGATTCTACATAACAGTTTGTGTGTACCAAGTTTAGTATATAAGCGATGCGGTTCACATTCACCTAAATCAAAGTTTGAATGGGTCAGGTACACTAGAGGACAATATATATTGAATCAAGCTCAGGTTTTCAAATGTTCAGAACACACTTAAATGAAAGTCTCCAGAATTAAATATGGCTCTCTTAAGGCATTGTAGGCTGGGTCACATCAATGAAATACAGTTGACGAAGTTACATAGAGAGGGATATTTGGATTTGTTTGAATATTAGTCTTATGCAACTTGTCAATCTTGTCTCATAGGAAAGATGACAGAGACTCCGTTCACTGGACACGAAATAAGAGCAAGCGAGCTCTTGGGACTTATACACAGCGATGTGTGTAGTCCAAAATCTACAGATGCACGAAGTGGTTATTCCTATTTCATTACTTTTACGGATAATTTCTCTAGGTTAGGACATGTATTCTTGTGAAAGCATAAATCCGAACCCTTTGAAAAATTCCGGGAATATAGGAATGAAGTAGAAAAACAAACAGGCAAAACTATCAAGACACTGAGATCTGATCGAGGTGGAGAATATTTAAGTGCCGAGTTCCTGGATTACCTAAAAGGGAAAGAATTCTCTCTCAGCTTACTCCTCCATACACACCACAACACAACGGTGTATAGGAAAGGCGGAACAGAACCCTAATGGATATTGTTCGTTCCATGATGAGTAACGCTGAGTTGCCACGATCCTTATGAAGTTATGCACTAGAATAAGCCACATATCTTTTGAATAAGGTTCCTACCAAGATTGTGCCTACCACACCATATCATATGTGGAGTGGGAAGAAACCGTATCTTCAGTATCTTAAGATATAGGGATGTCCAGCTTTTGTTGAAAAGCAGTATGCGGACAAGCTCGAGGCACACTCAGTACTGTGTAAGTTTGTGGGATACCAAAGAACTCCAGGAGGTATCTTTCTGTTGGATATAGTGCCCTCAAAGTCAATTATTGGATCGCAGGTACGTGATTGCAATGATTGAGGGAGGACCTATACCGATATGACAGTCTTGCTCGAGATGATAGTATGCTATCTGGTTTGTCTTTATCATCATATACATGCTTTAGTTCACTATTGCATGTTGATAAAGCCCATAGGATTCTTGCTTGACTACCAGCAGTATGATGGCGATCATATACGTGGGAGCTGGGGTCTATATGCACATCCTTAAAATGTCCCTAGTCGTGGGAGTTTCGAGACAGGGCATCGATACTCCAGAGTAGACTAGTGTATACAGTCGAGACCCCGACGAGGGGCGATGGCCGGTCTCACAAGCCACTGGTGTCAATTGGTTCACCTAAGATGTATACAGGTGCTCATTGGGTTATGAGTACACTGGACAGGACTCGCCGGGAACTTGCTAGTTGGTATTATACATATCGTCAGATAGAAGTTCCCAGGTGACATGTGTACATGTTAGTTTGTCGACCTGAGATCGTCATTTGTCTCGTGTGAGGTCCCACTGTGCTTTGATTACTACCCTACCACGCTCAAAGGAGACGTGCAAACAGGTTTTAGTTGGGTACAGTCCCGAGCCACATGGAGGAAGTGAGCGGATCGTCGGGGATTCGTCTCTCCCGGTATTGGGGGTTGATGTCGCATAGTGCACGGGTGGCCATGACTAGAAATCCTCGGCCGAGTAGTGGAGAATTACTGATTTGGATCAGTAGTTTCTCAGGAGGTGATGGGCTTCATACCGACACGAATTATCGCGTTATTAGGGGTCTGTCTTTATCCACCCCCCTAGACTCGATATGTGATACTCTTAGACGAACGGACCGGACTGTACAGATATTGTCACTATCAGGCTCAGTAGGGTTTCTGGATGAGTTCGCTCGTCGGCTTCCTTTCCAATCAATACATAGGCAACCGTTACGTACAGCTTGTACCTCTGACATGCTAGTGGTTATACCCAGTGCCAGTGTGTTGATGAGTCATTAGAGTCTCCCACAGACAGTTTCCCAAGTTCGGGCGAAACGTTGTAGAGGCCGTATGGTTTTATGGCAGGGTTCGGAAAATGCACGTGCATTTACGCACGTGTCATATTTTGGGCATATAATACCAGTGGGCTTTGGTTTAAGCCGGATCCCAGTATTATACTGTGTAGATATAATATCTTTGTCTCAGTTGCATTTGTATTCGGTCGTAATACAAATGCGGGTATATTTATACCATTACGGGGTTATCCTGAAATTCGTTTCAGGATCGTTTTTGGAAGTTGCCAGTTTCCAGTTTTCTATCAGCCGTATTAAACATTCGGTTTAATGCGGATTTATCTTTTCGTCACTTGGATGAGTCATGAGGGTGTGTCATGGTTCTAGAAGCTTCTAGATGGTGACTAGGATGATGAGGTGGCTAGTGACTCATTAGTGCATTAATTGTTCAATTAATGTTTTGATGACTAGGTTTATGATTCATTGTTTGCCATTAATGTTTGTGCAAGATGTCTTATGACTCATTCATTCATTAATGTTATGGTCACCTCTTCCACTCCTACACTCACCCCCCCTCATAAAATGTGGCCGGCCCCTCATTGCTAGTATGATGGTTGTTCATTTGGAAAAAAGATTAGGGTTTTGCTTCATGAAAATTAAGATTGCTCATTTCTCATTTTCACCCAATCCAAAAGGCAACTTCATTAACCGTTCATCCATAGCTTTGGATGTAACGAGACAAAGTGTTCTACTCATTCTCTATATCAATCTTGGTCATCTCTTTTGGCAAACTTGATGATCGAGTTGGCTTGATTCAGAGGCGGGAGCCCGTTTAAAGATCCGTCGACGTGGTGCCACCTGGACGAGGAGACTGGAGATTCAGGAGATCGGAGCAGCCGCAACAAAGCGTGGGATGATGGTTGAAGACCAAAGGACTCGGATCGTTCGGTATAACATTTCTACCCACTTTGTAGTTTGTTAGTTTAGCTTTAATGGCAGATCCGGGTTATAGTATACGATAGCGCCAGCCAAAAAGTTTTGTTCCGCATTTGGCGTCTGTTAGACGGCCGGGGCGCTACCGTAGAATTACAGTGGTTTCAGAGCTTCACCATTAAGCTTTACTAACTTGTGCTAACACGTTTAAAATATCGATCGAACGGATTTTCGAAAACTACAATTTTTCTGTACAAAGTTTCTGTCGATTTTAAATCTGGTCTAAAAATTATTTTGAGCATCACAGAAAATTGTGCAGGCTTTTATAAGAAAACTGGTGAAAATTGGTTGAGTGATCTTACTGTACGGCCGCGGATCAGCGGCCAAAACCAGGTTTTGGCCGCGGATCCGCCGCCATATTGTGGGATCAATGCTCCAATTTTCTACAGTATGTTCTTCATTGTAAATTGTGGTTTCTGGAATATTTCCTTTGGGCCCAAATTTTATTACTGTACACCAGAAGTACGTGGGGCCCACTTCGGGAAGTTTTGTCGATCAAAATTTTAAACTTGTTAGTATGCATTACTTACATTATATCTCCGACCGGGAATGTCATTTGAGTGGTAAATTGCGTCTAATTGCTATAGTCCTTTTAGACGGATTTGTGAACGTGACATTCACATTGATGTTCTGTGTTGTGCTGTGATGTTGTGGATTTGTCGTGGTGGATAGCAGTGTGCAATGATAGTGCTGTTTGGATTTATTTGTACATTTGATATTGCGGGGCGAGCGTCCAACATGTGGTCTGCCATCACTGCCTGTTTGTATAATATTCCTTTGGGGCACGACCGGGCTGAGGTCGATGTACCCGTTGTACATATTTTTATTTCTGTACTAGGTTTACCCCGCGACGGAGTGCACGGATAGCCGGGTTTTGGAGGGCAACTGGTCCGTATCTCATGTCTTTGAGAGGCAGAGGGGCCTCACTCTAGAATTGGCAGACTATTCGCCGCACTCGTAGGGGGTACAGGATGACCCAAGAAGGGGAGCTCAAGTTACCGGATTCCGTGAAGTGCCGGACGGTCCATTCACTATGCTGTAGGGGCTGCCTCTCTTCAGGTTTTGGCGGGTAACTTGCCGCACCCGTAGGGGTCTAGGTTTCATTGCACAGGCTATCTACACGACCAGGGGAACGTCGGGTTTCAGTAGCGGCTCTGTGAAACCCGGGGATCCCAGATTATCTGTATTGTTCTGTGATGCTTATTGCTTTTCTGTAATGTTGCATATTATCACGCCTGGAGAGATTATTGTATATTGGTGTATATACTATTAGATGTTGTATATGTTTTACACCTGCGCTAGTCCATCCCCGCTCTGTCGTTAGTTAAGTAACCTAACGGGTGATGACGGGACCCAGTGGAGAATGCGGATGGCATATACGTACATTATATTTTCGTTCTTTTCTGGTGTGATTGATTGATGGGACTCATTGATTCTTATCAATGCAAGGATAAAACAAACCTATATTTGATGTTGTTGGTTTAAAAGGGTGTTATTACAAAGATATTTCCTTTTGTTTTGCATAGCGGTATTCGGTTGGAATATCCTGCACCTCATTCGAAGAGGCAAGGGTCGATATCTCTGTTAGTTATATGTATGCCCTAGAGGCCATTACTGTACATAGAATGTATATTGTAGTGGATGCTGGGACATATATAGGGAGGACTTTCTTGCTCGACATGATAGTACGCTATCTGGTTGCACTTTATCTTAACATGTATACTTTCTGTCTCTCTGATTACATGTTGATAAAGCCCATAGGATGTGTACTCGACTTCTAGGACTATGATGTAGATCATACTAGTGGGGCCTGGGTAGTCCATGATACATCCTTGAAATGTTCCTAGTCGAGGGAATATCGAGACGGGGCATCGATATTCCAGAGTAGACTAGCGCATATCTTCTCGACCCATGCGATGGGCGATGGATGATCCCATATCCATTGGTGTTTGACATCGAAGATGGTATGCGGGTGCTCAGTGGAGACTGGGTACACTGAACGGACTCGCCGAGAACTCCTAGATGATATTATACCTCACGTCAGATGGCAGTTCTCTGGTGACACTGGTACAGCTTAGTCTGTTGACCCGAGATCGTCATAGAGTCTTGTGTGTCTCCCACTGTGCTTTGATTTCCACCCTACCACGGCTCTACTGAGTCGTGCAAACAGGTGGTTTTTGGGTACAGTCCCGATTCACATGGAGGCAATGAGCGATAGGAGGGGATTCGTCTCTCCCGGTATTGGGGGTTGATGTTGT